>CM076575.1:698073136-698395666 GCA_034641835.2 Pinus albicaulis
AGTGTCCATATTCCTGCTTCCATGTTCCTTGAGGGTTGCTCACTCTTGATCGGGCAGAAGGATGGTTCATGAGCATAATCTTGATTTTCTTCCAGCATCAAGCATGAGAAATCTCCTTCCTTACTGTAGACTGGTGAATTTACAGAATTGTCAGCCTTAGTCACCATCTTGACAAACCTAGTCTCCCTGTGTAACCTCCTCTCCTGGCCACCAAAAACTGGGATAGTGGCATATGTTAAATCCATCTTGATTGATCCACCAATTTTTGTTCCCCAGGACCTTGACAGCAACATACCAAAGCGAGCTGGAATGTCGGCCACCACTATGTCCATTACCACACTTTTTGCTGGGATTTGGGCCAAATTGACTACCAAATCCTTGATCATCCCTAAGCATTTAACTCTTTTGGAATCAAATGAGTAGAGGTCTTTATATGGACGTGTGATTTGTAAACCTAGTTGTTCCATGACTGACAGAGGCATAAGATTATGGGAAGCTCCAGAATCTAACATGCAATTATGTAATAGTAGGTCATGGATTACTAGAGACACATAGAAGGGAGGAGTAGAGGGATCTATCTCCTCAACATGTGGGCCAAAAACTACCATGGGTCTCTCTTCTTGAAGGTTGAGACTATCTGGGATGATTGGTGCTTCTGGAGGGAGCATGAAAGAGGTGACTTGAGATTGATATGCTGGTTGTTTCAAAAGTTCAGTCAAGGGAACTGGGATTTTGACCTTTTCAAGTTCCTTTTGTAGACTGAAAGCAGGAGGGGATTTTTCTATCACAACCTCTTTGGGCTCTTTATTTTCAATTGGGGGCTTGGCTTCTTTTGACACAGGTTTGGCATTAGGGGAAGTGACTACTTTTGAAGAAGAAGAAGAAGGAATTTGATCATTAGACTGCAAAGGTTTGTTTAGAGGTTGCTTACCTTTGTCTGTAGCTTTCTACCTGGTTGACTCCTCTTGAGCAGGTGCTTCCTTCTGGGGTAACTCTTCTTCTTGCTCTTGGGTACGAGTCCTCTTCCTAGAAGATTTGAGATCATATCTTCTATTGAAATGTGCTTGCATGAAATCATCAAATTGTTTACAATAATGATCAAATTCTGCTTCATCTGTGTCTCTGACCTTTTCTTCTTTTTGCAATAAGCACCCGGCTTCATCATTCCCTTGCAAAGGGCATGCTTTCCCATCACTATTTGAAAAGGCAAGATTTGCATCCTCCAGTCTATAGGCAGTGTCCTCAGTGGAGTCATCTACTGGACCTTCCAGGTACAATGGGTGTGGCACTTGATCCTGTTGCTCCTTTGCTTCCCTTGGCAATATTTGCAAGGGTGGCTTCCTAGATTGAGGATTGTAACCTCTGTTTGGAGCATTCTGGAAATTTCTGAAGGCTGAATTCTTGGCTTCCAATTCAAGCTTGACTATTTTCTTAATCAATTTGCTCATTTCCTCCATTTTGTCTAAGTCTCTGTCTTGGTTAGAGGTAGATGCCTCTTCTTTGCCCCTTCTTCTGCTATCTTGTTCAGGTCTTCCTTTTGACTTGCCAGTGGAGGCAAAGTTTGCTTCCAACTCTAGTGCATCTGCCTGAGCATCATCCAGAGTAGCAGGCTTTCTTTCTCTGAGAGAGAAACCAAATTCTGAATCAAAGGCTGCTACAAAAACAACTTTAGCAACAGTTTGATGGGGTTTCATATCAGCAGGGAGACTTAGATACAATTTATTGAATCTCTTGATAAATTCTGACACTCCTTCATTGTGTCTTTTCTTTAGTGTATTGAACTCAATGAGACAATTTCCATGATCTTTCTTCTCTCCCCATTTCCTGAGAAAAGTGTCTTCCATGTTATCCCAAGTGGTAATAGAACGGCCAGCCAATGTCTTAAACCACTTTCGAGCTTCACCATCAAGAGACTGCACAAACAGTCTTAAGACCACATCCAAATGTTCAACATTAAAGTTCTCTGCAAAAGAGTAGAAAGTTTCAAGATGTTTATGAGCATCGATTTCATTTTCTCCATTGAATCTGGGCAAGACCTTCAGATAATCCTGGGGCATATCATTCAGCACTTGGGGTAATGCCAGGGGAGCATATTTATTCATCAAAAAGGCCGGAACATTAGCCATTGGAGGAGGTGGAGGTAGTGCAATAGTTTGATGAGTCAGAGGAGGAGGAGGAGGTGGAAGTGGAGTGTGAATAATAATAGGAATATACTCAACTGCAGCTTGAGGGGTTGAGGGGAACAAAGGTCTATTAACAGCAGATACTTCGGTTACTTCCTTGACCTCTTCAACCTCAGGAGTAGGATGAAGACTGTTTTTATTTCTGATACCCTCTCGGGGTGGACTATCTAAATAATAATAATTAGTATCTCCCACAGTGGAGTCTGGAATTTGCAACTGAGAATCTTGAGAGGAAGAGGATGGAAAGTCTTCTGTGGACACTTCAGGAATTTCAGAATGGGCTGATCTCCTCTCCCTCCGATTTCTTCTACGTATAATCAGGTCAGGGTCAGACATTGAAGGTGTCTTTGGCTTAGATGAATCTGACCTCAGGTGTGGCTTACGAGGAGCCAGGACTGCAAATAGATTTATCAAATAACAAATGTGGAGTCGCCAAGGTGAGGGATCTACAACTCTCAACTCTCTGTGCTCACCTATTTAGAGAGTGAATATGATTTTGTCGAGGCCCAGGGATTCTGATTTTCTTAAATTCGTCCCCTGCAACGGCGCCAGAAAGATGTTGTAGCTCCTAGAGACAGCCTAGAGTTGTGATAGACCAGTGCCTAGGACATCTTAGCATAGCAAGGAGCATATAATATAATGTAAGAAGTTGTCAGCTTCAACTCACATGCTATCTCCTATAAACAGGGAAAATTAATCTAGAATGGGACCAAACTCTCAGAAATTGACACAGGGAAAGAGGTACTGCAAAGACAAGATGCAGAACTCTAATACAAAAGCAGTAGACAATTCAGAGACAGTTTACTGCAAAGCGGGTCGATTCAGAAATACTTCACAGACATAAATTATCAGAAGGTGCATGTAGCGAAAGAAGTACTAAGAAGATACTAGTTAACATTGAGTTGATACCCAGATATACAATACCACCATGCACGGGCTTACCAATCTAAGAATCCATACATGATAATAGCATTTTAAAAACACCCTCCCAAAGCAACTAATATAGCAGAAATACGGTTTAGATGAGTAATGGAACATAATATCATGCATGAGCCATATTTAAAGCGCTTGACTGATCCGAGCATGGGCATCAACTAGGATGAATCCATACCAAAAATCAGTGAGCCACTCGCATTCCAAAACATGATACAAGAAGGATGGATGACATGAAATGTTCTATTAATATAACACAATAAAGAAAGTTACAGACTGTGAAATGCGGTGGTACTATTTTATTGCTACCATTTTCTCTTAAAAATCCACCATTTATCTATCATTTTTCTCCATAAACTTCCCATAAGTCCATTGAAATTGATTAGTGAAGCATTATAGTTGTTATTTTGCATTAAATTTAATTTATGAGTTTTTATGTTAAAATTTGGAATTTTTCAACAAAATTACGGGATGTAGTGACTTCCTGTAATCAGTTTATGTTGTGACATGTGGCATGACAGGAAAATCGAAATAGAAGGCATGGACGTGATCTAGGATGTACAAATATGGTTGAAAATCTATTTAGCATCGAATTTGGGGTTCCTGGATATATGGTCAAAGACGGTCAAACTCAGCCTCTTCAGCAGAAAAATCAGAAGCTATAATGATGTACTTGATCTTTTGCTTAAAGTTAGGAATTCTAAACTGATTCGAACTATGTTGGAATCAGTTAGGATGAAGAAGGAACGAATATAGCCTTCTAGTTGTAAATTTTAATAAATAGGAGGATTTTGATTAGAAAGGTTAGCTAATGAAAACGTTGAAGAAATCAGACTTAAGACTGAAAAGCGTATTCCAGATCTCTGTTTTGAATGTAATCTATTTCCAGAACTTAATGAAAGGCACAATTTCATCAATCACAGTGTTTACGAGTTAAAGGTTTATCATTTGAAGTTATTAAAGTGTGCCATCAGAGCGTGGAAGGGCCCTACGTAAAGATTGGTACACTTTCTTTTACGTTTTATGTTTCATAGAGTTTAGTTTTCAGATCTGAACAACGTAGTTCATTTCATTGTTTGTGAGTTCATTCATTGCTTGTGAGTTCATTCATTTAATTAGAAGTTCTTGAAATGATTGTTATTTTATGATTCATAGTAATAACTTGAAAATTCAATTGCAGAATTATTGAATCATTCCTTGTAAAAGGTGTAATCGAGCATTGGATTTCAAAATATCTCTATGAACTCTGTTTGTTTTTATGAATTTGATTTCTAGAATGTTTAGTGTGTTATCTTAAAGGAGTTTTTGTGAAACATATCCTCGTAAGAGGATTGAAAAGCTCAGATTAGAAACACTCTGTTTTTTTTAAGATCAGTAGATTAAATTTGATAATATAAGTGTTTAAATTGTGAAAAGGAAACATATTTTAGCCTCTTGTAAAGGAGTACTGGAGCCTGTCACAATTAGACATTTATTTAAACATATAGAACAGAACCTTTTAGGTCTAAAAATATTAGATGTGCCTCTAAGACTACTGACCCTGGTCGACATTAAATCGAGTCTAATCTAGAATCCCGGATTAGTGCGTTACAAATACCAAAGACCAGAATCCTCTTAAACAGATAGAACTCCTCCTCACTAAAAACCTATGGGCTCTGAGCCTTCATACAAGAGTTTTACAAACTGTATACAAAAAGCCTTTCACTGCGTAATTTTCTGATAAAAATATGGAACCATTACAATGCATTTCTTCCTGGTTTTTATAGGAGAAACCCAGAAACTAAGTGAACGAGGTAGGTGATGAAAATTTAATTTTCATAATTAAAACAAAATGGTGGAAACATTTGCGCCCATACTGCTGAATGACTATGCTGTGCTGTTTGTCCTCTGTGGCCTGTTAACCGGAATAAATTCTATGGGTGAAAGTCTCTTCAGAAACACTGGAAAGAAGTAATATCACGTAAACATCTTGTCCTTTCCTGAAGGAAAATTTGGCTGAAAGAAGACCTGGAGGGTATTGTTTTTTGTGCATGGTACCCTTTGCCACCTAGACCTTGAATTAAGATTGAAAATCTTCAATATTGGACACTGAATTCTTGGATCTTCTACTGATACTCTTTGCCGCAACATTAATGTCTTCATCTGCAAAAATCTACGCTTTGAATAACTCTGGAGGGTTTGATAGATTCTAACCCTGCTTCTTTTAATGAAAGTCGTGTTGTAACAGCTTCCCAAATCCTTTTTCCATAAATTTTGCCTCTAAAAAATTGTCCTTTGACGCGCCCTCTATCACAGCGATTGATACTGTGAATCATAATAGTTCTTCTCGGTTGTAACCGTGCAAAATACATAAACTTGTTAAGAAAACAAATGCACGGGAGGGTGGATGCAGTGGAGATGACTATGTAGCATAGCGACGTGATGAAATGGCAGAATATGCAGGGTGGCGACGAAAGCTACAGTGGAACGATGGTGAATAGCCGTGCGAAGGATTTTGACCAGAAACATTAAACTTAGCTTATGGACGAGACATATAAGGGGCGGAGATAGAAATGTGAAGCACACGTGGTAAGGGTGACGTGGAGGAAGACCTAGTCAACTGCTGGTCATGCAAATGATCTGGACCATACAGTCTTAAACAAGATCAACGGTTAAAACTACGTCAGAGGACAATGAGACGGTGGGCCAGGAGTACGATGGGCTTGGACTAAACATCGTGCAGCTCTGGAGCGCGGTGACCATCGGATGAAGGCTCCCAGATCTGACGACGGTGATGAATATCGTTGTGTGTCTCTGTCTGAAATATAATGCGCGATGGAGAGTGGTATTGGGGCCGTACGCTGGGACGCGTGGTAGACAATGTATGGAATCACTGGCCCAATGAGAATTACCGCCCTCCACCTAAAGGCAGTGCAATGAATACCGGGCAGTTTTGGAACAACGTTCTCGGGCGCGGGGACCACCAAGGCGGACGTGCAGCGAACCGTTGATCTATGATTTGATCGGACGGTGAATAGGTAGGCTATGGGTGTGGCAGAGGCGAGAAAACACCATTCGATCTGCACAGATCAACGGCTCGGGTTGCACCTGATATGCATTCAATAAGCGCCTTTCGGCCTGTCGCGTGGTTACAGTCTTTGGTCGCGTGGAGTAAGAAAATAGAGGGGGGCAGGGCCGATAGGGCTAAACCTTAAATATTCCCAATATGAATTTTACAGCCTTTGATCATGTATTTGGAGGCGGGAAATGATAACGATAGGCTTTGAGAATGGTTCTCCTAGGCTGCAAGGGGGGAATTGGAGAGTTCTGAGCCAGATTCCCTATGAATTTTTATGAGAAAAGGATTATGATCAACAACAGAATAATATTCGATACCCAATTCCATAAAGGAATTGGATAAATGAAACTTGCACGAAGTAATTCTTCCAACTTCGCTGATAGCAAACTTTTTCTGATGTATCTAACTTTAAGCGACGAATGTGTTTGCATCCTGTAAGTCTTGATTTCATGTACAACAATTGACGGGTCGATTCCTAGAATTTCTTCATATGACCAGGAAAACACATCACATAATTCTTGAAATAGGGCTTTATAAGATTGGAGTTCATCATCCATACAACAAGCACCTATATGAATGTTTTCAATTATTCCTGGCTTAACAAAAATGTCAATTGGAATCGTTCAAGAGATATTTTCCAAATTTAACTCATAATCAAGATTTTGCAATCGATTTTGCGGTTCTTTGACATATTCGGCAGTAAAAATAGAAGAGAAATCATTTTCAAAATGATCCAGCTCAGGTAAAAATGAAGATCGATGATGTAGATCTTCCCATGGTAAATCGTCAACAGACAAAAGTTCACGAATTTGCTCATCAGTATGAACAAGATCGGGAAATGTCATTGTGGATGAGCTAGATATAGAAAGTGATTCCTCATGGATCCCATTCATTGGATCAATTTCGGTTGAAGAAGGATCGGAAAGCGACTGTACAACGTGATATGCAATTTCAAAGGGACTCAAAGGCATCGTGCCATCAAATGAATCCAACTCGGAATCGGAAGGTATGATCCAAGGATCATCAAACGTAATGGTATTCAATGAAATCATATGAATATTTGCAATAGGAGGCGATACATTAGAAGGAGGAAAGGAAAAAGTTCCTAGTAAACTAGAATCTTTAATCAAACCTACCCCAACATCCTTGTAAGGGATAGCCGTTTTATCGATGTGCTGGATAGTTTCTGTAGAGGCTGGATCGGATGAGAAATAAGTTAACTGGTCTATTGTAACGATCTTTCCTTGATGTGGAAACTTGATAAGTCGAAAGACCGAAGAAAAAACAGCAGTCATAGCATAAGTCCAACTACGACATAGGAGAAGGTTGTAATCTAGAGGGGCATCAACCACTTCCACATCTATATTTACGGTTTTGCCTTCAACCCCTATAGGTAAATCCTGCAAAATACCAAAAGGATGGAACCCTCGGCCATAAAAAGCCTTTAGAATTTTCGGAGACTAATTGAGTGTAGGAGAACCAAGCGATTTCCAACACTGGATCGACATAATACACATAGAAGCCCCTTCATCAATCACAGTCCAAAAGATTGGTCTGTTTTTTACTAATACTGGAATCTGGAAAGCCATTTGATGAGGTAGGTGGGGTGTACTATTCTCTAAATCGAAGATTATAAGGTTCTAATCCTGAATATCGACAGCTCCTATAGCAGAAAAAAGTAATTTACGTTGTGCTGGGCACGATTGGAGCACTTACAAAGCTGACATTGCTGAAGGGGAAATAGCTAAGTCCTCAACAATGTTGTAATTCTGAGAAGCTCTCACATGTGGATTGAAAGCTGATTTACGAAGTACACCTTTAGCAGGTGGTTTGATTACTAAGTCTGAATTGGGTTTCTCGATCTGTAGCGGATCAGAAACAGGAGGAGGTGTAGCTGAGGTGTTTGAATTAGAATATTCTACTTCTTTACCACCAATAAGACTTTTACTACCATAATCTTGTGATTGCATCGCAATCCTAACATGAGACATCATAATAATAGGTTCTTCTGAGGCATTTGAGGTGGAACCAATCATCTTACTGTCTTGAGTGGGAAAAGGATCCCTTAAGACAGCAGGTTGTTGATAACCTTTAACAAATTTCGAAACCTCTCTCGATGTGGGCATTCTTTAGTAAAATGATCCTCGTCGCAAATGAAACAAGGATAGTGAGGCTTGTGTTTTTCGTCATTAGATTCAATTTTATCTATTTTATCTTTTGAATTTTGTTTGTTTTTATTCTTCCCCTTATTTTTACCGCTAGATTTAGATTTATCCGTAGATGTTTCTACGACATAAATGTCGGCAGAAATTTCAGCGGAAGACTCTCCTTTCGGGGAATCAGGTAAATTTATTATAGGAGAAGAATTCTTTGAAGATTTCTTCTTGCTTTTAGTATTAACTGTACTAATCATACCATCAGCGGCATGAGACCCTAAAGGAGCTATAGTTATTTGACCTTGTTTTGGAAGATCGGGGATTTTTTCATGTAAAGTACCTGACTGCATATAGACGAGGTCAAGGTACTAAGCTTGAGCAATGACTTGCTCCTCAGTAACAACTCCTACCTTCGCTACATCTTCAGTGATTTTGGGTAATAATGATTTAAAAAACCATTCCACCAAAATTTGATCCGGAATTTAAACTTTCACTAAATTCCTTCTATGTCGCCATTCGTGAATATGATCAGAAATATATGTGGACGTGGATTGTTTTAGCGAATTCAATAGTTCCATGCCATTGTCGTATCTGACAGGAAACTGAAAATGAGTTAAGAAAGCAGTTTCTAACTGACTGAAATTATTAAAAGAGCCTCGTGGTAACTCAATGTACCATTTGGCGGCAAGACCAATAAGAGTTCGTCGAAAAAGACGTAAGCGAATTGAATCATCAATTATCGAATTAGATGCACACCAGAGGTGATAAGTCATAACGTGATTTGACGGATCCTCTCCTAACTTACCCTCGAATTTTGGTATATCACTGGGCAACTTATGTGGCATTGGCGACAAATACAGATGATATAAAATTGGATCATTCGTAAGGCGTGACAAATCAGGTAAATCCAAAGTTGTAATAAATGGTAACTGACGGTTAGGGTCGCGAAAACCTTGAGTAACAAGAGCAGTTCCGGGAGGAGGATACCCGATAACTGGGAATTAGATTTGCATTAGGAATAGTATAACCCCCCAGGAAACCAGGATTAACCAGACCAAATTGTGGTTGTTGAGGTTGTTGATAAGTATAGCCAAAGTACGGTTGATACTGATAAACTGGGTTTTGTGAAATGGGACCAAATTGATACTGTCCCTGGTATGGTTGATACGTGAATTTTGGTTGACTTGTGACAATCGTACTTGTACCAGCTTGTCCCGTAGGTATCTAGACCGAAGTCTGAACTATAGGTCCTGACTAGGGTATAGAGACTTGAGGGATTTGCATGGATGAAGGTATAGAAGAAACCGGAGCTACAGATACTCCAGAAACAGGTGTTATAGGTTGAACAGATGTTGCAGTGGTTGCTGCAGTTTGAGGTGGAGTTTGAGGTGTACTAGGCCCAGACTTCTGAATAGAACCAGGTGCAAGGATTTGAACAGTAGGCTGGACAGGTTGCTGGGTTGGACTAGAAACAAAAGGTTGTCTAGGTTGACCAGATAACTGCACATTAGGTTGTATAGTCTGTTGAATTTGGGATGGATCCCACACCATGTTCATTCTGGGGTATTGTCCCGTAGAAGGTTGTACATATGAAGGACCACAACCTGGTTGAATGTAGGGTTGATAATTAAGTGGTAAATTTCCAACTCCTTGTACAAATGATTGACCAGAAGGCGGTTGAAAACCTTGAGTTGGGTACTGACCTTGAGGTTGATAACCCTGAGGCGCGTACTGAATCTGGGGTTGATAAGGACCTTGAGGAACATACTGAGCCTGGGGTTGACCTTGGGGTATGTACTGTCCTGAAGGTTGATAACCTTGAGGTATGTACTGTCCTTGAGGTTGTTCTCCAAATAATATTGTCCTACAGTTTGTCCTGGGAAAAAATTACCTTGAAATTGCCCCCCAGGCGATAACTGACTGCCTTGAGGTTGCCCCCAGGAGGTAACTGACTGCCTTGAGGTTGCCCCCCAAGTGGTAACTGACCACCTTGAGGTTGAGGATTTGGAATATTACTAGACATCATAAAGATTTGCTCTGCATTCGACGTTTCAGTTTTAATTCCATTAAGACCAGGTGATAATACTTGTTCAATCGGTCGAGGAGCTGCTCCTGAGAAAGTACCAGAGAGAGCCTGATACCCGAAGGAACAGAAGGATGACGGTGTAAAAATGTTTCCGATGTTTGGGAAAACATAGATGACTCTCTTGCCATGATAGATGAAGGATAGTAACCTTTGGGCGTAGGATGAAATGGAATTCGAGGTAGAGAAAAAGCAAGACCCGGGTTTTCTAAAAAAATTTGTCAAAGATAGATACCAAGCATCGCTCCTAATATGGCTGTAGAAAATGGATTCATGCTCCCTAAGATTCAAAGACTGAGGGGATTTGAAAAGAGATACATCTTCGTCTGGACTAGCAAGTTCTTCAATGGAAATGAGGCCAGATGGAAGATCTTCAGTAACAATATTTCTTACCCTAGGTGAACCAGGGTCGCTAGAAGTTGGAGTAATAAATCCTGAGAATGTTTCCAAAATAGAAGGTTCAGTGTCAGGTTCGGAAATTTCAGGTTCTTCAGCTAGTTCACTGGAAGGAGAAATACTACTAGTAACTTCAGAAACTGAAATCGGTTCTTGAATGTGTTCTGTCGTGGGTATTTGATGATCAGGATGAACAAATATAGCTGAAATTCCAATTTCTGTTGATCTAATTCTACCGCTACTAGATGATACTAGAGCACGCAGCCCTTCAAGCTGACTTGGTGTAAACTCAGGGGGCTTCCCCTGAATTTTCCGGGATTGTCTCGGTAATTATGCCACGATTAAATATTAATCAATCACACACAAACAAAGAAAACTTCAATAAAACACCTAAAGTCTCTAAGGAAATAAATAGCTGAATCACACACCTAAAAAATCTAAGAGTTCAAACCATGCACAAACAGTAACTTCCCATACTAAAAACACTAGTTGGTGATGAAATCCAACTTAGTAGAAATTTAATACAGAAAGGGCGGTTAGAACAGTTACCCCGACAACCTGCTTAATGAAACAGACTGGCACAAGTTTCTTCACAAAAGCATCTTGAGTGAAGAAAACCCCCCAGAGAGTCCAAGTGAGTCTAGTCGATGTCTGCTCCAGGCACAATGAGATCTTTCCTTCACCGTCACCTTAGGAAATAATCTTAAGCTTATGGACACTAAGGTTACCAACAGTAACAAATACAACTGGGGGAACAGTCTACGATCTGATTCCACACGCAAGGGCAGAGTAACAAAGCTCAATCCCCTTGAAGGCTCCTCGACATGGTCAATCCGAGGTTTACCAACAAGTGACCCCAGGCTCCTCGACAATGGTTAATCTGAGGTTTACCGTTTGTAATGCGCGCAAAATCTTCTATCTTCCCCAATGAAACAGAATTGATTGTCTCAAAGGTTCGGACATGATCTCGTGATTGACTTCTTTAAGAGAAGCTTCCTAGATTGTACCAATTACAATTGGATTTATTTCCTACCGCAAGATTTATCTACTTGTTTTTTTTTACTATCTTGGAGAGTTAATTACTCCCTACTCCAAGATACTAGCCTAAGCTATATTGGTGATAAGAGCCCTAGAAATAAAAAGATTACTAGATCAATTTTAATTAAGTGTTGTTTTTATGGGTTGTTCTTTAAGTCAATAGGTATGGAAATGAAACTTTGATGGTGTGAAGACTCGACTTCCAAAAACACTAAAAATGCACCTAAAAATGATAATCAATTCATTTTTCTTTCAATGAAATTCTAGCTAAAGAAAGAGTTCGAGAATGCAATTCTTTTAAGAGACAATTCTTTCTTTGAACATGAAGAATAAATGAAAGAAAATCTTTTTGTCTTTTCAATAAGAACTCAAAACGAGACAAATAATCAATGCTCACAATAAATCCCTTTCAATTTCAAGACTTGAAACTACAAAAACAACTTTCCTTCAAAAGAGATCTACAAGTTCTAAAAAGCACTCAAAACTACACAAAAAAAAAACTAATTTTGAGATCTACAAACTTTGAAAATCTAATTGAATAAAAGCTTTAATTTTTTTTTTTTTTTTTTTTTGAGAATGTTTTACTTAGTTGTTTAGAAAACTAAGGATTCATTTGTCCAGAATAACAATCAAATCAAAAAACATCCAGATATGTTTCCTTTTGTAAAAAATGAAATTCAGAACTTATAACAAAGTTGGTTCAAAGATTTGCAAAGAGACAACTAGATCTATTTCTCAAGAAAGGATGGATTTCACAACCAAGTCAGACTCATCAAGAAGACAAAAAGACTAGTATGATCTGAGGTATTTCAAGCTTCCAATCTTTGTGTCACTACATAGACCAAGTGAAAACCAATCCAAGTATGCAAAACTTCTAGAAAATCACTCAAAACACAAATACTGTTGGAACTCACTCACAAGAGGCTTTTGACAGAAACAATATAGATCTGGGTAGATACTAAAAATCCTAAATCAAATTAAACATAAATTGGAAGAAGAAATCTGAATTTTTTCAAAAAATTTAACAGGGTCCGCAGGCCCCAGAAGTAACAGGTGCGGTCCCGCACTGGTTACTTAAGGAAAGTGCGAAACAACCCGCACTGTGTAGGAAAACAAAGTGCAGTCCCAAAAAAAGTTCAAGAAAAGCACATAAGATTTCAAAATTTTTAAAAGAAAAGTAAACCTAAGCTACCCAGGCAAGTATCCATCAATCAAAAACCAGAAAAATCATTTTCTTAAGTCAAAACAAAGGAAAACCAAAAACAAGAATCCTTCCCCAGTGGAGTCGCCAATTTGTTGACCAGATAAATCAATCTTGCGGACAAGATCGATCTCCCTAGTACCAAAAGGTAATCTAGCAACAAACATCCAAATAAACCTATCTTTCTCTAGACATATGTGATTTACAAAAGAATACTATAAAGGTGTTAAGGTCTTACCGTAGATCCAATGCTTGTTCGAAGTTGTTGTCCCTCGGTCACTTGAAGGAGTTATCTTTATAAACCTGCAGTCACAAACAAGCAAACATTAAATAGCACCTGTATAGTAAATATTATAAATCATGCCTATCATGGTGATCAAGGAATCCATGAAATAAACAGTTAATTAACAACTTATTGAGAAAAATGAATTCATTTGTATTAACTTTGAATAAAGAAAACCTTACAACCTTAGCCTTGATGTTGAACAGGCCTTCCCAGGGTCCAAAGCAGGAATCTCCTCTACTCTGACAAGCCTTGCACTCTTCCAACCGAGATAGATAGAGGTATGTGATCTCTCCTCACAAAAATCTCAGTTAAATGAGTCTGAATCCCAACATCACTTAACCTCAAATAATTCTAAAGCTTGAACTCCCCTTGAGGCTACCCAATGCCTCTTTTTATAGTGCAAAAGAGGAGGTTTCAGTTCCAACTATGAAGGGATAGAATCCTCCTTCAAAGGGATAAGATCCTCACATCAAGGGGTTAGCTCCTTAAGGTAAGGGATACATGAACCTCAAAAGAGCGGTTCTGCCACCGCAAGATTCTTTCTAGAGGCTTCTAGAATTTACTGAAAGTGAGATTTTTGAGTTTACTTGCACCTTTTTAATCTTTTACAGGGGTCTGCACCCATAACATAGAGAAAGTGCGTTCAGGTACGTAGGAGTCATGAACATTAGGTGCGGGACCGCAAGAAAGATGAAGATAAAGTGCGATACCAAAGTTAAGGAGATTTTTAAGAACTTTTCTCTTATTTTCAAGGCTTGACATGAAGAACTGATATGTTAGACTTGCAAAGGAGGAAGTATGAGTGATAATGAGATCATACAAATAGCGAGAGATGTCAAGATGAAAATTTCGATTGCAACAAAAGGGTAAAATAGGGGAGGGGGAGCGGAAAAACAAGGGAAGAGGAAGGGGGAAAACAATGAAGCGGGAGGGGTAAATACAAT
Organism: Pinus albicaulis; assembly: GCA_034641835.2. Lineage (NCBI taxonomy): Eukaryota > Viridiplantae > Streptophyta > Pinopsida > Pinales > Pinaceae > Pinus > Pinus albicaulis. The sequence continues at coordinate 698,087,415 of CM076575.1, forward strand.
GAAAAGCAAAGAAAAACGATGACGCAATTTATAGAAAGGCCAACCCACAAAAACACTTTAGATATTTTTATTCCTTTTTCCTTTCCCTTATTCATCATAGATTTTTCTTTGTTTGTATCTATTTCAACTTTGTTACAGGATAAGATGACTTCCCACAAGTCCATTCACAATACTAATTTCCTCTATCATTAGCAGGCGTGATTTGCTTGCCTGTCTACTTCCTTATTTTGCCCTCTAAGGATATGAAAAAACCATTCCTGATCAAAAAAGGACTTCCTTCTCTAGCTTCTTTTGATAATTTTTTTCAATTTATAGTTTTGTGCCAAAGTGTTATTCACCATATGCTTTATCAACACTAGAGAGTCCCCTAAGATGGACATCTCCTTTATTCCTTTTTTTCTAAGCCAAAGATATCCCAAAGAGTACTAGTCCATAAGCCTCAGCTTGGTTGTTTGTCTTTTTTCCCAGTCCCGATGCAAATCTATCTTCTACGATTCCTTTGGGATTAATAAGAATCCCTCCCCCTCCTGCCACCCCATTAGGTCTTCAACATTAGTTGAATAGTTTCTTCATGGTCATATATCAAATCTTTGTCATTTTCTTTTGTTTTATGTTGAACATTGCTTGCTTTCTTGCCTTGTCCATGTTAAATATTATCCATAGATAAATCAAATGTATTTTCTTTGATGTTATCTATCTCAATATCATTATACAATATATATCTATATAAAGGTTTTTTTGTCATATCTACCATTTCTCGTTATTCTTATTACTTTATAATACTTACAATTTATCATTATGTTTTCAACTTTTCAATCTCCATTTAAATTAAAAATAAAATATTTCAAACTCTTCATATTTTTTAATGGTTTTGTTTGCTAGTGTGTCTGTGACTTGCAGGACTAGCCTATGGTCTAATAAATCATGATCCAAGAGCATCTAGGCCACTAGAATCAATCAAGGATTGCACACAACTTGTGCCACATCAATGCCTACCATTGTTGGATTTTTTGGTGTCTCTTTCCCATTACTACAAGTTTCAAACTTTGGTTTCCTTGTAAAGTGAAACCCAATAGCACTAGCAAGTTTTGACTTCAACCTCTTCTTTTTATTATGATGTACTTTTTTTACCTTAAGGGACAATTGCTAATATTTAGTATATTATGATATTGAGGCTCTCGACTTACCATTTGATTGTTGAAAGCTAAAAACACTAAGAAAAGGTAATGCTAAACTTTTAGTTCTTGAAATTGAGAATTAAACATGATAAGAGTGATATGGATGATGGAAGGAAGGGTGTGCAAGCTAAAATTTATTTTATTTGGCCTCACGCATGAGGTTGCTTCAAGTTCAGGGTTGCACATCACCATTCTAGCCTTGGGTAGTATGAATATGAGGCAATCACTATAGTGGTTGGATGCGTAGGTAGTGCTAACTTTGTTTTAAATGATGATTAGTTCAGTTGATTAAAAAAAAAGGCAATGAGAAAGAAGCAATTCAGGATGACAAATCTTGATCACTAACACTTCTTGAGAGATACAAGAACCCTCTTTACATGTCTTTAGTACAACTAAGGTAGTGTGCAACAAAGAACTATTTATAGATCCCTATGCACCCCTTTAAGCACAATGGTGAAACTATATCAATTTGGTTCACATACCCATAGGAACTAGATGATGCACACACTATCACCAAAATTATCATTCCACATTAATATTCTCCTTTTAATTATACATATGTTATGCCTTCTTGCTTCCAATGTGTGACATTGGAGTTATGCATAAGAAAATTTGATTAAGTATACTTTTACATTTGCTCAATCTTATAGTTAGATGCGTGTAATGAATCATTCCAATACACACTAATTATGAGATGGGGATTGTTTATCAATTGTATTAATAACTCCAAAAAAATTATTCATCTAGATATTGGCTTTGAGATACAATTTTTTAAGTTGATGTGATACCTTTTTGTCTCATTTTCATCTCAACGCTGGCAACAATTTCAGTGTCATGTCTTAGGGAATCTTTAATTTATGATTATTTTCTATGTGATATTGCAAGTGTTCTCACTAAAATTATAATAGAATTTGTTAAACATCAATGTTCTTCATTCCACTCTAAGAGAAACATTATTTTCTCTTGTGCTTTGTACACTATGATGAGCTTCAGTATTGCAACAAGAAAGCTACAACTACCGAGGCTACTAACTTTAATTATCAACCCAGGGTTCGTACAAACTTAAGAGGTATCGGCACTATATATGCAACATACAATGTGGCCTTATTTTGTTGATCTGATGTAATGGAGTGAATGTCATGAAATCAAATCCTAAACTAATTTCATAAATGGAAGTATGGCTTTGAAAAGAAATTAATCCTAGGAAAGAACAACAATTTGTAATTGAAATCCTAAGAGCATGAATTCAAATAAAAATGCCTAATCTACTTTGTGAACATGAATGTCCTTAGTGGTGTTTATTCTTCCTCAATCATGTATTTAGATCCTTGGGGTCATGATTCAAGACTAAGAGAAAAAAACCAACCTTTGGGAGAAAATTTGGTCGAGTTTACACATGCTACAAGAGTGCTACAGGAAACTCTGTTTTGCTACAGGAAACTTTGTTTTGGAGATAAATCACTGAATGACTAAGTAAATCAAATGAAAATAGGATGGGACAAATTTTGTTATTGAGTATGATGTCTTAGGTCTCCATTCCAAATGGAATCACTCCAAAATAACCCTGTTCATACGTGCTAAAAAATAACAAAAAATTACTACTCTAAAATCTGGGAATTCAAGAACTAGTGAGCTAGTTAATCTATCAAATGTATAACCTAATCAAGTGAAAATGCAATGGGGTAAATTTTTCTATTAATTTTAACATTATTATGACCTAATACAAGTGGAATCAAGTCAAATGAATCTCATTAACCCATTCTAAAAAATAGCATAAGTTTACTACTATTCCTCTACAAGGCATTTCCAGAAATCTCATATTCGTGAACTAGTAACCAGATCCAAGTAGCTTAATGATTAAGATAACATTCCAAAGTTATTCCAAGGATGAATAATTATTTTGAACCTGTAAAAAACCTGAAAAAGAACTCACTTCAATCATTTACCTCAATCTTACAGCAAGAAAAGAAACAATGCTAAATACAGAAATATGAAAATAGAAATAAGAGATGCATGTGAATAAGAAGTGAAAATAACATAAAGAAAGTGTGAAAGAGGGCTCTAAGGCTCTTGAGATGGCCAAGCCCAAGGAAGGCTCAGAGTACTATGGAAGAAACCAATCCTTGGAAGCTAAAAATGGCACCAGTCTTCATTATTGAATCAGTCCAAGTACATCCCTGCAAGAAAAGAAAGTGGAGCTGCCAAAAAACAAGTCTTCTCCACAATAAGACTAAACAATACATGTCCCTAGAGGCCAATTCAAAATGGAAATTATAAAAAATTATGATGAAGCATTCTCCTTGAAATTAGGAAGCTTTCCCCTCCCAAATCCCTAAAATAGTGGATTTGGTTCCCAACACTAGGAGTTTGCAGTAAATGACAGGGAACACATTCCTAGATTTTCTCAATCATAGGAGTTTCCGAATATCTCCAGAATTTCTCAATTATTTCATGATATTCTGTTCATTTATTCTCTAATATTGATCCTCGAGTAGTAGGGAGTGAGTCCCTAAATTATCTCCTTCTCCAAATCTTCATAATCTTCCCAATATTCTCACAATATTCTACAAAAATAAATAATATTAGGCACAAATATGCAATTATATTTAAACCTTCCTAAGAACATATTAAAGCATAAAAAACATTATTAAGTGTAGAAGGAGATATTTAATATATATTTATGTTCCCAGATGCGGGTGCACATTAACAAGGTTTGGAAGGATGGTTCTTGGTGGCGACCGGAGTATGGCACGTGGACAGACCATATGGCCACCCACAAGCTCATACGTATGAACATAAATTCTGCCAGCTACAAACCCATTCATTCATTAACTCTACACTCTCGTCGTTGCTCGCTCCATTGTTACAAGATGAACCCGCTGAGCAGGTCTTCTTCTCCGTTTCAATCTGGTTTTTTGCAACCCAATTGATCCTCTCCTATTTTGCAGGGCTGCAAATGCCCCCCTGGTAGCTCGAAGCCGAGCTCCCGAATGCATACCGGGAGGCATTGCACCCTTCTTGGCTATATTAAGATTACTCCTGGAGCACACTTTTCTCAGAGTCTGCACTATCGCATGCATTTGACCTCGGCTTCTTGGCCTCCTGAGTCTATCTCCCCACCTAAGCCTGAGCATCAATATTCTCGTTCTTGTTCTAGTGCTCTTATGCCTCGCTTAAGGCATCGAATGCACTGTCGCTGCGGCAGCAGCAATGGCAGAGCTATTCGCACGCCACCTTCTTCAAACTCTGATACTTCCTCCTCTTCTCAGGGGTATGCCCATGGTCTCTACCCTGCAACTCGAAGAAAGCAAGGCAGAGACCAGTCTGTTGGTTAGACGCATCCGCAATTCAAATATTTGTTTCCTCATACCGCTTCTCCATCGCAACCAGCCTCCACTCCTGCTGCCACAGTCGCTTCCACTCCTCCCTCACAGGTTGTCCTCCACCAAACCACTCACTCTGCGGAGTTTCATTACGCCTGCACAATGGATAGAACTCACATCATCGCCTTCATTACAGTCTCTTTCCAAGAGGAATTTGTCTTCTCCGATGTCCTCGACGCCCCCAATCTACAAAAGCCTGGTGCTTCTATTGGCACTAAGAAAGGGGCTCCCAGTCGCAAAGGTGGTCACAGGGACGACATCACTGGAAAATGGCCTGGGGATGATCATGAAGATGCCAACGCTAATGACGCCATCCGCACTGACGTTCCCACCTGTGCAAAAGATGGTGCAGAAGCTGGAAGCAGTGAAGATTACAGGTGCTTAAACGTGGAGGAACCACCCCCTCCTACAAATGACAAGTAAACACTTTGGTTTTTTCTGGTCTATGGTCTTGGGTACTAATTAATTTGGATCCATTTTTGTTTTCCTGAATACTAATTTTTTTTGAAAATGAACAAGGTTATATTCTTTTAACTATATCACTTTTCTCGCGTGGGCAATACCAAAAACCTCTTTCAAGGACTCAGCTTCCCAAATATTACAAATTCAGCCATTTTTTTTTGTTCACCTTGAGGTCCTTAAGATGGAACGGTCATCGTCGAGGCATGTGCCTCTATGTATTTTTTATGTTACATAAATAGAAATAGACTTATTTAGAAAATATATATATATATATATATATATCTTTTATGTGCCTAAGAAATGTTATATAGGCCTTAATTTATGTCTAATTTAGAGGCCAATCATACCCCCCTACTGAAATTGTTGCTCATCCTCTGAGCAACCTATTCATCCTCCTTGCCTTGTGGTTCTTCATGTATGTTGACCTATTTCATTATGTGTTTATTGGTCCATGTGTTGCTCCTCTTGTTTATCTTCTTGCTACTCTTCCATTTGAATGTCTTCTTACAAGTGATTCATGGAGGTCCTCAAGTGCCTTTTTTGGTGTGTTCATCCTCCCGGAGTCCGTTGGTAGTCCTTTGAAGCCACCTTCATCAACTTATCCTCAGGTTTTGACCTGGTTGTGCCATATACAAAATCGCTACAGGAAAAATTTCAACTTCCTGTAACCGTCTTCTCTTTGCTTCTTGGGGCCCCATATTTCTTAGAGATGAAGGAAAATTTTTATGGAGGTTAGGGATGGAGTGATGGAATGATTGGAGTGATGGAGAGGTAAGGGGAGAGGTCCCATGCCAAGGTATAAGCGATCTAGCTGCTAGTGGCACAACATAGGGTTTAAGGTGTGAACCCTTGTGTATGGAGTGAAGTGAGGGTTAGGAGTGGTAGATATAGGGAAAAAAATCATCATGCTCTTTTTGAAGTTTAGAAACCTTTGAGAGAGATAATTTCCTTGTAAATAAGTTTCATGTAACATTTACAGGATTTCCAGTAGTGCTACAGGAATCTTGTAGCTGTTAGGAATTTCCTGTAGCAATTATAGTCATGAGTAAAAATGGAGCTTTATGCCTACTCGAAAGGTGAAATGATTGAATGGGTGCATGTTGAAGTTTTCCATGGAGTGTGTAAGTAGAGAAGAGAGAGAAGAGATGAAGAAAACCACCTTTGATCAACAAATTTTGTCCTGGTTAACTTCCGGTAGCAAATTTGTCTTTCCTGTAACAAATCTATTTGTACCTATAGCAGCCCTATTTTGCCCATAGCAATTCTATTTCGCCTGTAACAATTCTATTTCGCATGCCAAGAGGTGGTGGGTCCACCTTTTTCTCTTTTTTTTCAATTTTTTTTTTTTACATGCAAAATAAACTAAGAGTTATTTTTCTGTTAACTAAGTTCGCCCTCAGTTACCCCTTGGCACTCTTTGTCTTCCATCACAACTAACTGCTTACTACACACTTTCTCAAGTCATCTTTACTTTTGTCTTGTTCCTCTCCCACATATGTGTGTGTCTTGGTGGAAAAGTAAAGCTAATTGCGAGATAAGGCTAAGGCTGCTCTACTACTGATTTTGGCTATACTAAACTTTCTTTCTCACACTTTTAATTTTTCTTAAACTAGAATAGATTCGAAGAAAGGTTTAGATGATTGCATACCTGAGCCTTACCCTTGATTTGTTTTTGCAGGTGATATTGAAGCTACTGATATGAATGTTGAAGTTGTCTTTGGTGGTTCTGAAGTTACTACTGAAGCTGCATGTGATAATATGTTGGAGGTCCTATTGCTGATAGACTTGAATCTAGAGGTCTTCTAGGGTTTCTTTTGTTGTTGTTGTTGATGCTTCACATCCCTGAATAAAATGTTGCAATTGAGATGTTCATGATGTGAGTGTTGTAGTTGATGATTTTGTTTTTGTACAAGTCTTCATAGCATGATGATTTTTATTTTTTACTGATAAAGTATTTTGCGTGTGTAGTCTTCTCCCAATGTTCAATCTTCTATTGGTGGAGTGGATGGATTGCTTCCTAAGCAGGGTGTGCTCTTCTCAACTTCAGAAATGGCTTCATGATGCTCATGGTGGTTGGATCTTTTGCTCCATGGTTGAAAAAATAATTGATGTTGAGTTTTGACGTTATTGTATAGGCTACTCAGGACAACCCTCTTATAGCAGAATTGATTTAGGAATAGTTATCAAATAGTAGATTGGATTGACCTGAAAATTTTTTAGCATATTACTATCATCCTTATGCACCTACCCGTAAACAATCTCAACCATTGGATGCACGAATCTCGAGAAAAAATAAAAATGGTTGTAGGTGATGGAAGTCAATTTCTCACAAATTGTGCACAATAAATTCTTGAAATTGTTTGAGCATGTTACCATCATATATATGCATCTCCCCGTGAAACAGCTCAGAAAATGGATGCACGGTTTTTGAGATATAATAAAAATAATTTAATGATAAAAACTATTTTAGGACAACACCCTTGTAGCAGACTTGTTTTAGGCATAACTCTCAAACAGTATATCTTATTAACCTGAAAGTTTTTGAGCATATTACTAACATCCTTATGAAAATCCCCATAAACAATATCGTCCATTGAATGCACAAATATCGAGAAAAATATAAAATTGTTGTAGGTGATGGAGGTCGATTTCTCACAAACCGTGCATCGGAATGCAATGAAATTTCTGAGGATGTTACTGTCATATATATGCATCTCCCCATGAAATAGGTCGTAAAATGGATGCACGGTTTTTTCCATATTACAAAAACAATTTTCTGCTAAAAAACATGAGTTTCCTATAGCAAAAACAAGGTTTCCTGTAGCATTTTAGGACAGCAAGGAAAATGAATGAGAAAATATTGGAAATAATGGGTGGATGTTGGAAATGGATGAGGGTGATGGATTGGCTTGACCTAAGTCCTTCTGGAGAATCTGAGCAAAGGAGGAGGAAGTTTAAGTTTGACTTCCTTTGACTAGGGTTTTGACCAACTTTTTCTTTTGGTACCGATTTGTTTTTTTTGCTACTTGCAAAGGTTGGAAAGCACCTGCATTCATTAGAGAGAGATACATGGAGCAAATACATTTGTTTTCTTTTGATTTTTTCTTTTTTTTTTCCTTTTTTTTCTTTAGGCATACTAGCTGCCTCAATGAGGTTTTCAACTAGTAGGTCTATCTAGGCTCCTCAAAGGAGGTTTTCAACTAGGATATTTTATTTTTCTCTTATTTTCTCTTTTTTCCAACCCATTGGCCGTCTCATGGAGGTTTTCAATCAGTGAGCCAATCCTATGCACCTCAGATTTTTTCTTTTTCTTTTTTCTCTTTTTCCATTTTTTTAATTTTTTCCTATCCTACTCTACTTGAAAAACAAAATCTCTTTCAAGTATAGGAATACTTCCAATGAAGCCATGTGCACATCAAGATGACAAATAAAATCACGTGTACACTTGAAATACATGCTTTGACATGTACCTGAATACGAGAGATGAATTGCTTTGGTTGAGATTATATCAAGTATTATTGAAGAAGAGTGTTTTGTTTCAACTTAATGATTTTTTGGAACCATATTTCATTATAGCTTTGATGCCCTTGTTTTTCTTGTTCATTGGGATCATTCTTCATGTCTTCTTCTACCATGAAATTAAAATCTTCCTCTTTTTTCTGACTATCCTTTTGAACACTTGGAGGATATGATGGTAAAAATGAGGGAACTTTCTCAATATCTGATTCTGATGTCTTCTCTTCATCAAGTGCAACACCTGATTCTTTGATCTCCTCACTTGAATCTTCTTCTTCTAGATGTTGTCCTTCAACGACATCAAGAAAATTTCTTTTTTTGAAATACCTTTCTTTAACTAAGATGAATACCATTTAGATCAAGAGGATATGTTTGGTAGTAATGTGCCTCATCATTGTAAGTGGGTTGAGATACTTCATTATGTGGGTTTTGAAATGGTGGTACACGTAGTTGAGTGGGAGTGGATCTATGAGATGGATGTGGTTGGGGTTGTGGTTGTGGTGGAGATGGATGGTAGGGATAGCATGGAGTTGAGTATGGAGGGTATTGAGGGAAATATTGAGGATATTGTGGATTTTCCCCATAAGGTCCTTGCCAACCTTGTTGCCAAGATTGGTTTTGGGTTTGAGATGACCAAGGTTGTCAAGGAGGGAGTGTGTCATTTTGAGATGGATGTGAATAAGCTCCAAATTTTCAAGTAGGTCCTTGCATCATATCAAGTTGACTAGGATGCTATGTTCTTCTTGGTGCTACATAACATAGCTTTTGTGGTGATTGACATGCTCCATTGTCTTCTTGGTAAACTTCCTTAAACATTGGTAATGATGGACAATATTTAGTAGCATATGATTCTACATGGATAACAAGAATATCATCATCTTCTCATTTTTCATTCTTAACATTAATACTTGTTCACTTAGATTGCTAAGAATTTATGTTTTAAAGTTAACAAGCAAATTTCCAAGTTCATCTTGACTTACCAATGTTGATGTTGATTTACTTACTCTTGCCCTTCCTATTGATCTGCGCTTGCATGTTTCACAAATTTCGTCAAATGATAATTGGTATACATATCCTTTACTCATGAGATCAAGGAGAATCATCTCTAATTGTTCTAAGTAAGACGGTTTTTATTGCGTCAAATCCCAAATGATGCAATTTTTCCCTCTTAACAGTATACATTAACCTCTCTATTAGATCCTCAAGGCTCTCATCTTCTTCTTGATTCATTCTAAAAACTTATTCCTTAAGATCATGGTCTTTATATTTTTCTAGAAATCTCTTTTTCATATCATACCATGACCTTATTGTATTAGTACCTAAACTCATGAACCATTTAAGAGCTCTATCCTTCAATGTTGTAGGAAACAATATCAATTTTTGAGTGTGTGATAAGTAGCCATAAGGTCTACAAATTATTTCAAAATCAAAGAGAAAGGTTTCTGGTTCCTTTGACCTCATGCCATGGAATTTGGGAAGGAAAATGGATGGATGCTCTTCATATGCACACTGACATCAATATCTTGAATGGGAAATCCGAGAAGATCCTCTTCATTGTCATCATCTCCATCCATTTATTCTACCTTTTCTACCACATATTCTTCTTCTACCTGCAAAAGTGGATGGTGATGTGGTTCTTACTACACCACGTGATTAGAAGGGGGACTTTCTATTGGAGAAGTATTTTTAAATAATTTTTTAAATTAAGAAGCTAATGCAATGCAATTTTCTGTTTTGAAATGAAATATGCCTAATGAATTTTTTTTGTTTTTGTAGAAAGAAAAATATAAATCAACTAGGGAAGAAAACAATTCATACTTTGACACCTCTCTGGAAACGGTGCCAAAAAGTGATGAGCCTCAGTATTGCAACAAGAATGTTGCAACTACCAAGGCTACCAACTTTAATTATCAACTCGGGGTTCGTACAAACTTAAGAGGTATCGGCACTATATGTGGAGCATACAATGTGTCCTTATTTTGTTGGTCCGATGTAATGGAGTGAATTTCATGAAATCAAAGCCTAAACTAATTTCATAAATGGAAGTGTTGCTTTGAAAATAAATTAATCCTAGGAAAGAACAACAATTTGTAATTGAAATCCTAAGAGCATGAATTCAAATAAAAAGTCCTAATATACTTTGTAAACATGAATGTCCTAAGTGGGTTTTATTCTTCCTCAATCAAGGATTTAGATCCTTGGGGTCATGATTCAAGCCTAAGAGACAAAAACCAACCTTTTGGATCAAATCTTGTCGAGTTTACACAGGCTACAAGAGTGCTACAAGAAACTATGTTTTTGCTACATGAAATTATATTTTGGAGATAAATCACTAAATGACTAAGTAAATCAAATGAAAATGGCATGGGAAAGATTTTTTTATTAAGTATGATGTCTTAGGTCTCCATTCCAATTGGAATCACTCTGAAATAACCTTGTTCACACGTGCTAAAAAATAACATAAAATTACTAAAATCTAGAAACTCAAGAACTAGTGAGCTAGTTAATCTATCAAGTGCATAACCTAATAAAGTGAAAATGAAATGGGGTGAATTTTGTTATCAAATTTAACATTATTATGACCTAATCCAAGTGGAATCAAGTCAAATTAATCTCATTAACCCATTCTAAAAAATAGCGGAAATTTACTACTATTTCGCTACAAGGCATTTCCAGAAATCTCATTTTCATGAACTAGTAAACAAATCCAACTAACTTAATGATTAAGATAACCTTACAGAGTTATTCCAAGGATGGATAATGATTTTGAACTTGTAAAAAACCTAAAAAATAACTCACTTCAATCATTTAACTCAATCTTACAGCAAGAAAAAAAACAATACTGAATACAGAAATATGCAAAATAGAAATAAGAGATGCACGTGAATAAGAAGTGAAAAGAACATAAAGAAATTGTGCAAGAGGGCTCTAAGGCTCCTAGGATGGCCAAGCCCAAGGAGGAATAAGAGTCCTATGGAAGAAACCAAGCCTTAGAAGCTAAAAATGGCACCAATCTTCATTATTGAATCAGTCCAAGTACATTCCTACAAGAAAAGAAAGTGGAGCTGCCAAAAAACAAGTTTTCTCCATAATAAGACTAAACAATACATGTCCCCTAGAGGCCAATTCGAATTGGTACTTATACAAAATGATGAGGAAGCATTCTCCTTGAAAGGAGGAAGCTTTCCTCTCCAAAATCCCTCAAATAGTGGATCTCATTCCCAATACTAGGAGTTTGCAGTAAATGACAGGGAACACATTCCTAGATTTTCTCAATTAACGGAGTTCTAGAATCTCTCCAGAATTTCTCAATTATTTCATGATATTTTGTTCATTTGTTCTCCAATCTTGATCCTCCAATAGTAGGGAGAAAGTCCCTAAATTATGTCCTTCTCCAAATCTTCATAATTTGCCCAATATTCTCACAATATTCTACACAAATAAATAATATTATGCACAAATATGAAATTATCTTTAAACCTTCCTAAGAACATATTAAAGCATAAAAAAACATTATTAAGTGTAGAAGGAGTGATTTAATATATCTTTTATGTGCTAAGAAAGGTTAGATGGGCCTTAATTTATGTATAATTTAGTGGTCCAACACATTATATTGATTTGGATTGGATCAATATATTATTATCATCCATCTTGATGCTTTTAAAGTGGAAAACTTGGAGGAATTGGCGTCTAGGGTCATTTTCATCAGTGGTCCTAGTTTGGAAAATTTTGGCTGAAAAAAATTCAAGAGCCATTTTGAGGCCTTAAATGAACACTTTTTGGATTCCATAATCTATACATTGATACCTTTCCAAAAATGCAAGAATCACCCCAATAGGAGCTTGAATGAGAAAGTTATGCCTCCAAGAAGTTAACCTATTGAAATTAACCACCATAATTTGAGAGGATGCCACATTTTCCCCTGTTACTCATGGAAAAGGGGCTAGCCATGTGGGAACTATGAAGAATACTCTATATTGGTCAAGTTGTAACTCATATTGAGGGTTGAATGGGTCATCCCTTGTTGCCTATCAGTTTGGGTTATAACCAAGCCATTAGGAGGAAAAGGGGTTCCATTCTATTCAACTACATTTTGTGCCATATATGAGCAAAGTAGTTGAGAGTGGGTAGAGAGAGAGAGAAAAAAAAGAGAGGGTTATGTTATGTAGTATCCCATGAGCCACAAGTCTCGCTCCTTTGTACTTTCATCCATTTTCATTCAGAGAAAGAGAGAGTTGAGCAACTTCACCTTCCAGTTGGGTTTTCTCTTGTAAAGGTTCCCCATATCATATATTGTGTTGATTGTGGTTTGTGAGTTTTATTTCGTTGTTCTCCATTTTTCATATGTTATCTATCGCATGCATAAGCATAACATAGTAATCAACGAATCCATAATTCTAAGGGGAAAAGTATCCATGAAATCCCGTAGTGGAAGTGTTAAATTGTCACTTGATCTTTGAGAGGAATGTACAAGATTTCTTCTTCAAAGGTGCTCAAAGAAGTCCAAAACTAAAAGTCATGTCTAACTAGCCATGAGGGTATATTTATACAAAGTGGGGTGAATCTTCACCTCCCATGACCTTTTGACTTCCCTCATGACTTTTCAACTTCTATATGACTTTTCCATTTATCCCATTACTTTAATTTCTATTTACTTTTGATTCTAATTTTTTTTTACATAATTAACATGAAAACTCAAAATTGATAAAATAATGCTCCTCGTGGCACTAATTAAAAAATGCTCAAAAGTAAGACTTCAACTTGTAATTCCTGAGTTATATGGTCATGCCAAGCTTTGCAATCTGTCGTGATGGATATGATTTTATTGGATATGAGCCTCTCATATTTGATTTCACACTTAAGAGAATTGGGTAACATATTTTTCATATATGTCTGAACTCTGTGGAAAAGTGTAGAGATCATTATTTGTAGCTTTGTTGGTTCCACCATGTGTTTGGAAATGACTCCTTGGTAGGTTTTAGGTCCTTTTGAGCAACAACTCGTCTACCTGCATCCACCATTTATTGAATTCCTTGCAAGATTTCTTGTCCTAGCTTTACTATTCCTCGTGCTCCCATTGAAGGTATTTTATGAGATTTGATAAGGACTTCTAACATGCTATGATCATGTCGATAAGTGATCAACATCTTGGTTATGCCCTTCCCAAATTTTTCTTGATATTGCATGATCATCCTAAATTTCACCTTATCTCATTCCTTGCCCATTTCATCCTTTCTCGTTAATTCTATGGGTGCATTAAAATACTTTGTGCCCCATTCATACATGATGTCTACTGCAGTCAAGTCTTCTTTCAAAAATGCACCTTTTCCCTTGAGCCCATTATGGATTTCCATTAATGAAGAAGTTGTTTTTGGAAGAGGGATCATTTATTTATATAACTGTTTCATGCATTTCTCTATAATTCTGATCTCCTCTATTGTGGTTGTCCGGAAATCTTCCTCATGAGAACTTGAAGTAGACAAATCTTAGACTTATCTATGGATTATTTCATTCTCTTGTTGGGAATAGGCCAAATTATTCTCTAATTATTTCACCTTATTCACTAGATGCTCAATATTCTTCTTTATTATAGCAAAGAATGTGGGTCATGTGGAGACTCTCGCTAAAGAATTTATTGTAGTATCCAATACTATATCTCTTTCAATAGTTATTGAAATCACTACAGAAATTCCAGAATTCTGGCAATTTTAATATACCAACTTTTGAAGCTCATTAATGGAGTTTTACTGGCCAAATGAGGCTTAGGATGACTCATTGGAAAGATACAATTACAGAGAACATTTCTGAAGTGGTTTCATTTCCATATTTAATCATTTAATGGGTCTAAAATTCAGCAGAATATCAAGCTCTGAATTTTTAAATAAAACTAATTCTATGAGTTTAATTTTTTGCATTTTCATTTGCCCACAACTTATTCTGAGTGCATATCCATTCATCTGTGTTCTCCTTGGCCAATTAAATCATAACATGAATCAATAGAAAGCTTATATTTCTTTTTCAATTATTTATATAATTAAATTTGATTGGATTTGTTTTAATTCCAGATTTGGCATTTTGATTTTATTCTTACATTTTAATTTTGTTTTGATTTGTTTTTGCAGGAAAATAGTTTAAGATATGAGGAGAACAATATCTCAATCAATGAGAATGCTCCAACAATATAAGAATGGAATTTTGAGCCAATGAAAATGGATTGAGTAGATTTATTCTTCAACAAACTTTCTTGTTGAGAATTCTATAGTAAATATTATAAATAACAAATCGTATAATGTAATAAGGGCTTCTCTTCTCTGCAATTCTTGAATTATTGAAGGCACTATTATAAAGAGGATTTAGAGTTGTAGGGTAGAGGAGAGAAAATCTCATATCTAGGATTATTGAGGGTTTTTCTTTCGCATTCTGAATTATGTATGATGGGCAGAGTTTGCATTACTGCAGCTCTTGGTCTAGTAACAGAAGTTCAAATCTTGTAGAGGAATGTTGGAGACCAGAGTGAGAGAAATAGATTCAATAAATTGGTATTTATAATACTATTGTTTTAAATACTGGTTTCATTTTATGATAGCAAGAATGTGTCATTTTATTCATATTTGTGCACTATTGTCAATATGAGTAATTTGTCTTAATTATATGTTATTATTTATCTCTCCTCTTATGGGTTGAATTTTGATTTCTAAGTAACTATTTACTCATAATTTTGTTTAATTATTTGAATTACTGATTTTAACAATCAATGTAATTTTTGTGAACTACTTCCTAAATGTTGTTGGTTGATTATTTCAGTTACAAAGTCTCTGAATAGAACATGTTTTGGCATTCATAATGTTAGTTAATTGAACTATTTCTTTAACTTGATATTCATTATAAGCGAGACATATTTAAAACCCAAGCATTTAAATATCTTGCTCTTGGTTGAGTTAGATCTATATCTGCCTATTTGAGATAGGATTAGTATAATTTTCATTTTTTCTTGCATTTTAGATTAATTTTGCATTTAGATTTAATTTTACATTCCTAGAAGTCCTCTTCCCAAAGAGGCAATCTTTAGTTGTGGCTTGGATGAGCCCCATATCAGCTTAAGGATCATGTTCTTGCATTATCAACAAGAGAGTTGATCTGAGGTCTCTTTTCCATTGGTAGATGAAAGTCATATTTTAAGCCATTGGAGATGGAGAGAAGGTAATTGGACCTATTTTAACCAGTTAGAACCAAAATTTCAATGGAAAAAGAGTTGCTTCAAGGTCTGGACTGGGTGGTCTCCCTCATAGCATTGTAGGCAGACATTTTTGGCCCTCAACACTTTTGAACTAGAAGGAAAGCCTGGAGACTTTTTGTATATTGGAGTCTTTTTGTATTCTAATATTTTATTTTTATTAAAATGGCTCATCTTAAACTTCCAATTTGGAGTTGTATTTCTGGAAGTGCATCTGCCAAGACTCCACCAGAAATAGTAAGACACTTGTCTAAGGTAAATTTTAACAATAAGAAGAATACTTCTGCATTTAATCATGTCTTTCAATGTATTCAAAAATTTTCAAATTCTATTTTTTAAGGAATTTATAAAGGTATTTTATGCAGGATTTTTAATCTTACATTCTTGGCAAAAGCCAAAAGTTGGTGTCAAACACTTCCAGTTGCCTCAATTCACAGTTGGGATCCATTTATTACAATCTTTCTTTGTAAATTTGATGGTTATATCTACAAACAGGTATGTGACGATTTTGAAGATTTACAAATATTCAAAAACAAATCTTTGATTGATTTTACCATCAGGTTTCGTTTAAATTGTTTAAAATTTAAAATTGAAGATAAACCTTTGAAAGAGGAACTATTAGATTGGTTTGAACATAGTTTCTCTCTTCCTCCCATTTATAATCCATGTGAAATTATTTCAAGCTTTCCTCAATCTCCTTCCAATTTCATTAACATTATTTAAAATTCCAATATGGAGGTGCAAACAAATGATGATGAAGTGGCTTCTATTATGTATGATCAATCTCTTCATTTAGTGCATACTTCCTACAATATTGATAATGATCATGGTGCACCTTCACATGTCAATGAATCTCAATCGCAAAGCTTGGAAAATTTCACTATTCAAATACAAGAAGATATTAGCAGCAACCTTGAAGAAGATACTGGTTTGAAATCTAAAAATCAGTATGTGTTAGAATCATAAAATCAGAGCATAATCTGGTAAGTACAAGCATCAATTAAAATTTCCAATAATATGCAATCAGTTGTACAAATTTTTGAATTCTTTTACGATGAGCAAATGCCAAATTCAGGATAGCAAAGCAAAATTCTTAAAGAAATCAAAATTAGCTAAGTAAATGATCTTAAATCTAAAATTTGCAATGAAGAAAATGCACAAGAGTTCTCAAATAGAGACATTTTCAAATGCATTGTTTCGGATTCATATTTTTCCATTTATCCTAATTTTTTTCTAGTAGCAATTTATCCTCTCTTTACTTTAAAGATAATTCAAAAAATAGAGAGGCTAATCTAAATGAATTGTCGATTAGTTTTTATCAAGATAGAGAATTAATTATTGATCATTATTCTGGCATTAATGAACATGACCTTAATATTCCTTCTTGTTTTGTTACATTGGATGAGATTGAAGGGAATTCTAAAGAATTTCATGAGGTCATTTATGATAGTTACTTTGACATTGAGGATATTTATTTGTATTCTTCACAATTGAATCCTCATGATAAAATTATAATCACATGTGAAAATGAAGAACACTCTAATTCAGAAATTGTTCCAAATAGTTCTCATTTTCAAACAATTAACCATACTCATGATTTCAGCATTTAAGAAACCATTCCAATATATGATTTATATGATAATCAAGCTTGAATTCCTATTCATATTCATAACCCTCTCTTGAATTCACAAGTTGGTATCAACAATCATTCTAATTACATTATTTTGCCCAATCCTTGTGAAGAGGAAATTGCTTTAAGCCAATCCCAATTTTTTTCTGAGAATAATTGTAACACTAGTGTAAACTACGATTCATTTTTTTCATTCCGTCATTTATTTTGTTTAACTTCAAATTTATTTTATGTCTTTAGTCTTAGATTTTTAGATACTTTGTGCTGGCATATTGAGCAGCTCAATATTGGACACTCAATTGATGCATTTCCTCAATGGAAAAATGAAGATTCAAATTATAATTGTGAACATCAAAAGCTATTAAACTTCTAATTCCAATTGATGTTCATTTCTTATTAATCACTTATTTCTTCTCGAAAGCAATGCCAACAAGAGAGTGTATTTTCACAATATCACCGACAATCTAATTCAATTGAGAATCTTTCATTGGATCTATCAAACTTCCATCCATTTTTCATTGATCTATTTGAAAAATATTTGGAGAAAACTCTTTCACCAAATATCGTTAATAATTTAACACTTGAACATGACACTAACAAAATCATGCAGGCCATTGTATCTAAAATTTCTTGTTCACAATCTGGCCTATCATCCCCTCTTGTAAACATCTCCCAAACAATAATGGGAATCCATCCAGACTTCTATGATCCAATTGAAGTTATGTTGGAAGAGACATTTCAAGAGAAGGTAATTGTAAATAAGCTAGTCTTTGTATTTAGATTAGCAATTTGTGTATATACTATATCCAAATTTATTTTTATACATATAATCATATTTTTACTAATGTTCGACATGTATATACATACAAGATCTAGAATGAGAGAATGGATACATTGGAAGTATGACTATATCTAGTCATGTTTCCTTCGGGTCACTTAGCAATAGGAATAGATTAATTTAGAATATATTCTTTTTTGTTTTCCTTTATTTCATTATTTTGTATTTTCAATAAGTAAGTAATGAATCTGACTTCTTCTAAGCATCCCTTATCATTTTCAGAAAATAAGCTTAGAACATTTTAGAAGCTCTTAAATAGTTATATCATACATATTTGGCAAGCCTTAACTCTCTTGTTTCGTAAAAAAATCATCACACTGATCATACATGAAGAAATTCCAAGGATTTGCTACAACTTGGCAATTTTTTATTCTCAAGTATTTCTGAAAAAGAGCTTGTTTTCACCACTCTTCTCCTCTGACAAAAATTTGAGGTCGATGCAACTTGAAAATTCATCACCTAGCATTTTATATTAAATAAGTAGGTGATGTTGAACATATGAAAATTTTGAGAAAAAATTGGGAGAACTTGAAGATTCATGAGGTAACATTACAATCAAAATTCCTCCAAGTATGTGTTTATAGGTTCACCATCATCTATTGTTAGTTTTACTTTTCAAAGGTTATTTCTTATTTATATTTTGTTTCATTTGTAGGTCTTCATTGAATTGATTGTGTAGATCTGAGATAAGCAAGCAGCCAACCTTTTTTTTTCAAATCTGCAACATGTTCAGGGAAGTATTTATGATTTCTTCTAAATTTGAGGATTATCTAATTTTTCTTCTATTCATTGAAATACTGATAAGTCTTGATTTATTCTTGGAAGAGTAATATCGGATCATTATATTTCATAGCTATCTTCATAAGAAAGTTCTAATAAAATTACTTTCTAGTTAGATATTCCGATAGTTAATTAAATTATTAAAGGGTTATTTATTTAAAAGCAAAGTTAAATTGGTCACTATCTTTTTGAATTGAATACTTTAGGAAATCATCGACCCCACATATGGCACGTCATGTATCACAATTCACATATCAGAGGTTCTCAAATGAACATAATCCAAATATCTCTGACCCCCCAATATTCCCATCCCATTCGATCTTCGATGAACCTTTCCACCCGATATCACATCATCTATATCGAAAAACCTCTCTATTGCAATGTTTGATCAGAAGAAGCTCTTAACATTTCCCGATAAGAAACCTCTAATACAAGACCATCAATATCCCTTCCCGCTCATTCTCTGATAAATAACTTCGCTAAATATTGCGATATACATAAAGCCCCTGGACCCGATATGACATTTAAATCCAGTTTTAAAATATATCGCATCCATTCATAAATCACAATTTTGTTAGGGCATATGCTTAAAGGTTCTGATGTCCCAAATCTAATATGAAATTAAATCCATATAATTAAATGATTAGGTATGTTCTTCATCACACATCGTCATACCAAAAATGTTACATCTCGCACTCAAATATTTCGATTGTTGATCTCTTATAAAACCCAAGTCTGGTCCCACCAATAAGCCATGTCATCTATCACATTCCCCCTATCGCAATAATAAGATTGACGTTTCCTTTTATTAACAAACTCTAATCTCCTGATATGATTATTCTTCGATATCGCAATCACTCCATCGCAATTTCCCATGCATATACTCATACTGCAATCTCGTTACCACAACACTTATATCGCATCGTCAAACTCAAATGTCATCTTGATAGACGTCGGTCATTAGAGAATTTTTGAGGTATAAAATGGGCCTTCTAAAAAAAATGTACAACCAAAATAAACTTTATAAGAACCAATAACATTCAATATGATGATGTCAACCATGGGGGATGATTCACCATTTTTTAGGTAAAAAAGTAAAAAGATTAAAATATAATAAAATAATAAAACTACTTTTTCAACTTATCTCCCTAAGGTTTTACTCAAATGTCGAGCGGGATTACTTATCGGATGCAAAATTTAATTCCTCATCCAAGGAGTACCCATGTTATATACTTTATATGGACCCTATTACACAAAAAATGAGAAATACATGAAAAAAAACATGATTGCAATCATATTTTTCATGTATTTTTCACTTTTCGTGTAGCAGGGTCCATTGAAAGTATGAAACATGGGTACTCCTTGCACGAGGAATCAAATTCGACATCCAACTAGTGTTTTTATTCGAAATTTGAGTAAACCCATAGGGATATAAGTTGAAAATACGAGTTTAAAACATAGTTTTTCCCTTTTTCCCTCTAAAATTTGATAATGTAATCTAATATTATTTTATTATTTCCACTATTATTTTATAGTTTCCTTAGGATGTCTATTTTATAGCTCAAAATTCCCCTAATGTAATTAAATTATTAAAGGGTTATTTGTTTAAAAGCAAGTTGAATCGATCGTTTTCTTTTTGAATTGAATACTTTAGGAAATCATCGGCCCTGCATATGGCACGAAGGTTCTCAAAGGAGCATACTCCAAATATCTCTGACCCCCCGATATTACCATCCCCTCCAATCTTCGATGAACCTTTTCACCCAATATCACACCATCTATATTGCAAAACCTTTGTATCGCAATGTTTGATCGGAAGAAGCTCTTAACATTTCCCGATAAGAAACCTCTGATACAAGACTGTCAATATCCCTTCCCGCTCATTCTCCAATAAATAACTTCGCCAAATATTGCGATATCCCTAAAGCCCCCGTATACGATATGACATTTAAATTCAGTTTTAAAATATATTGCATCCATTCATAAATCACAATTTTGTTGGGGCATATGTTTAAAGGTTCTAATGCCGCGGATCCAATATGAAATTAAATCCATATAATTAAAATATTTGGTCTGTTTTTCACTACACATCGACATACCAACAAAGTTACATCCTGCGCTCAAATCTTCTGATTGCTAATTTCTTATAAAACCCAAGTCTGGTCCCACCAATAAGCCATGTCATTTATCGCATTCCCCCTATCGCAATAATAATATTGGAGTTTTGTTTTATTAACAAACTCTAATCTCCTTATTTGATTATTCTTCGATATCGTAATCGCTCCATCGCAATTTCAGCAACACTTATATCGCATCGCGAAACTCAAATGACATCTTGATAGACGTCAATCATTAAAGAAATTTTGAGGTATAAAACGAGCCTCCTAAGAAAAATGTACAACCAAAATAAACTTTATAGGAACCAATAGGATTCAATATGATGATGTCAACCATGGGGGATGATTCACCATTTTTGGGGTAAAAAAGTAAAAAAATTAAAAATTAATAAAATAATAAAACTACATTTTCAACTTATCTCCCTAAGATTTTACTCAAATTTCGAGCGTGAGTACTTTTCGGATGCAAAATTTAATTCCTCATCCAAGGAGTACCCATGTTGCATACTTTCTATGGAACCTATTACACAAAAAATGAGAAATACATGAAAAAAATGTGATTGCAATCACATTTTTCATGTATTTTTCATTTTTTGTGCAGCAGGGTCCATCGAAAGAATGCAACATGGGTACTCTTTGCATGAGGAATCAAATTCTGCGTCAAACTAGTGTTCCCACTCAAAATTTGAGTAAACCCATAGGGATATAAGTTGAAAATACGAGCTGAAAAAGTAGTTTTTCCCTTTTTCCCTCTAAAATTTGATGATGTAATCTAATATTATTTTATTATTTCACTATTATTTTATAGTTTCCTTAGGAGGCCCATTTTAGACCTCAAAATTACCCTAATGTAATTAAATTATTAAACAGTTATTTATTTAAAAGAAAAGTTAAATTGGTCACTTTCTTTTTGAATTGAATACTTTAGGAAATCATTGGCCCCACATATGATACGTCATATATCGCAATTTTCATATCAGAAGTTTTCAAATGAGCATACTCCAAATATCTTTGAGCCCCCGATATTCGCATCCCCTTCGATATTCGATGAACCTTTCCACTCGATATCACATCATCTATATCGCAAAACCTCTGTGTCACAAAGTTTGTTCGAAAGAAGCTCTTAACATTTCTCGATAAGAAACCTCCAATACAAGACCGTCGATATCCCTTCCCTCTCATTCTCCGATAAATAACTTCGCCAAATATTTCGATATCCATAAAGCCCCCTGACCCGATATGACATTTAAATCCATTTTTAAAATATATCACATCCATTCATAAATCACAATTTTGTTGGAGCATATGTTTAAAGTTTTTGATGTCCGTCATTCAAAAAATTTAAATCCATATAATTCCAGGTTCTTTTCTTCATCCACTGTTTAAGCATACCTGATAATATTACATCTTGATCTCAAATCTTCTCATTGTTGATCTCTTATAAAACCAGTATTTGGTCCTGTTAAGCCATGTCATCTATCGCATTCCCCATAATTGCAATAATAATAGTGACATTTCCTTTTTATTAACAAACTCTAATTTCCGAGATATGATTATTTTCTGATATCGCAATCGTTCCATCGCAATTTCCCATTGTATATACTCTATACACAACACTTATATACATGTGAGCCTCAAATGACATCTTGATAGATGCGAACTATGCCTCTCTTCATTTGTTGGGAAAAATACGAGAGGGGTGAATCGGTATTTCTTATATGTCAAAAACTTTCACTTTCTTCCTTCTAAAATGCTCACCTTCTTCACAGACAGACTTACGTATATACGCGGATACCTTTACGAAACCTCGCGTATACAGAATATCTAATTATGTCATTAATTCTTCACTTAAATTATTCCTTCATTTATTCATCAGATATTCAATAAGCAGTAAACATGTGCAGTAAGAACAGAATAAATCATCACACAAAGCATCACACATGAACACCAGGATTTTTAGGTGGAAACCCAAGTCGGGAGAAAACCACCGCTGCAGTTGCTCAGCCTTCAATATTTTATTACAGAGAAAACATATTACAACATATGTGCTGGCGCAGACTTGACCAGCACGCAGGCACCCACCTGCGCTCGTTTACCAGCCTCTCCTGGAAGGGAGCTACGACCCCCTGACTCGTTTACCAGCCTCACCTGGAAGGGAGCTACCACCCCCCGATCTCGTTTACCAGCCTCACCTGGAAGGGAGCTACAACCCCCTGACTGAAGGCTACAACCCTCAGCACCACCTTGGACCACGTTTCATCAATTTTCACACCGGATCCAACAACTTCAATAGAACACCACTTGCAGGCCACATTTCATCATATTTCCAGACTGGACCCTTTCCAAACTTTTAAGCACAAACATACATCACCAACAGATACTTAACAACACAGATCAGATAGCAGAAACATAGCAGAACAGATCAGATGTTTCATACCCTTTGCTTCAGCAAACCCTAGTTTGCATACGCGCTTTCACTTCACATCGATGCTCGTATATACGCGCTTCCGTCCACACAAACCAAACAGATACCCCGAAAGGTATATTTCATTGCGCACAATTACCACCAGCCGGGCCGCGTACACACGCGCTTCCTCTACACGCG
This sequence comes from Pinus albicaulis, assembly GCA_034641835.2. NCBI lineage: Eukaryota > Viridiplantae > Streptophyta > Pinopsida > Pinales > Pinaceae > Pinus > Pinus albicaulis. The sequence continues at coordinate 698,111,158 of CM076575.1, forward strand.
CTTCCTCCGCGGCGAAGTAGCGTATAGATCTTCAATCATTGCAGAGCAGCATACTTCATCAGATCAGATATTCAGTTCAGATCTACCCTTTTGCTTCAGACAGATGTTCGCCTAGATGCTCGCCTCATCACATATCTAAGCCTTCCATAATCAGATCTAGCAAATACAAGAGCAATTCAGATCTAGATCCCCTTCTTCATCATTGGTGCATCATACATTCAGATTTATCATTCAAGTGTAACCCTTTCCATTAAGATATACTTCAGTGAGAAGTATTCATTCAAGGTCAGACATCTTGCACCCACACTCATGATTTGCATAATGAAATTCTTCTCCTTATATATGTTTATCCTTTTTCAATACCATGAGCCCCTTTTTCAATACCATGGGCCAAAACAATACCATGAGCCCAAAACAACCTGGACGGGGTCAATTAGGTGGATCATTACCCAATACCATGGGTCAATTTACCCTTGGTTTTGCACTTTTTGAGCGCTTTAGCCCATACGCGACTTGGCACGTTATTTTCCGCGTGCATACGCGACTTCCCCTAGGCCAATCCGCGTATACAAAGAGACATACTCTTTTCATCATATTTTTGAGCACATTCTGAATTCTTTTCTTCATTGCCTTCTGTACACACTGTAGAAACATCATATTTTCTTCATCAGGAACATATTCTCTCAAGTACAACTTCATCAAGTAAGTTGTCATCATCTCCATCAAGTGGGTTGCTTTTCAAGGACAACACTCAGCATCATATTGTCAACAAACATCAGATTTACATTATTTACAAAGTCCATCAAGTCAAGAATAACTTCATCAGGTGGTTTGCCATCAAGGACAACACATGTCAATAGTCGCATGTCTTCATCTTCATTTAGTGGGTTGCCATCAAGGACAACACTCTGCATCATATTTCCAACAATCTCCCCCTTTGGACTTGATGGCAACCACGATGGTGTTTGGTTACCACAACAGATACAACATATAGGTACCATGTCACTCTCCCAAATATGTCACTCTCCCAAATAATTGACATCATTATCTTCTCTTCATTCAAACACCATGTCACTCTCCCCCTTTGACATCGAGGGCAAAGGGCGGATCAAAAACCAACACTCTCCTCTTCATGTGGAAGAAACATTCTGCAGATCTGATATGTGCTGAAGTGGCCAAGCTCCCCCTGAGTTCATGCTGAATCTTCAAACATATTTGTCAATGAAGTACAAGACTCTATGAACTTCCTATCACCAAAGACTCATACTTACATCCAATATCCAACCAAGTGGATTTACATAATTTGACTTAGCTACCCAACCAAGTGGGTTTACAAAAATGACAAGTCCTTACATGACTGAATATTACAATTTTTACATCATGGGTCTCAACAAGACCTTTTCACCAAAATATAAATATGACCATTTATGGCCAACACCAGAAAGTCCTCAAGAAAGAGAACATATTTCAGAACCATAATAATGCCAACACTGCATTATACTCAGCAAAGCTAATGCTCCCCCTGAATCTGTGCAACCAAGCAATCTTTCCAAATGACTAAGGCTCCCCCTTAGTTTGTGCATCCCGAAAACTTCCACCAACAAATCATCAAGGCATCTTCATCAAAACATTAGAAACAGAATTATGAGAACTGGAACACCACCAGAGATACCAAACAGTATCAGAGATACCAAACAGCACTGCAGCTGTGCTGAAGAGAGCTGAACCAACCAAAAATTTCCAGCAACCAAACATACGCGGTTTTCTGTGCAGGAACTCGCGTATATACGCGACTGTGTTTCAGGAAACCCGCGTATCCCAAGCCATCTTCTAAAATTTATGCAGATTTTTTCTTTTGACTGGCAGAGAACACTCCCAGCTTCTGTCTCAAATACTCGAATGCTTCCCTGGGCAGAGGTTTGGTAAAGATATCAGCAGCTTGTTCTTTGGAGGTAACATACTCCAACTTCACTTTTTGCTCAAGCACTTGTTCACGTAGAAAATGATATTTGATGGGAATGTGCTTGGTTTTCGAATGCATAACAGGATTCTTTGAAATACTGATGGCACTTGTATTATCACACATAATGGAGATAGGAGTTGTACATTTGATTTGAAAATCTTGCAAGGTTTGCATCATCCATAGGAGTTGAGTGCAACAAGACGCGGCAGCTACATACTCTGCTTCAGCTGTTGATAAGGCAATAGAATTTTGCTTCTTGCTGAACCAAGATACTAACCGTGGCCCCATGTAAAATGCACCACCACTAGTGCTTTTCCGATCATCAACACTTCCAGCCCAATCTGCATCAGTGTAAGCATGAAGAGTAAGATCAGCATCCTTTGGATACCATAGACCAAAGTCTTGAGTTGCTTGTAGATATTTGAATATCCTTCTGACAGCCTGAAGGTGAGACTCTTTTGGATTAGCTTGGAATCGTCCAACAATCCCAACAACATGCATAATGTCTGGTCTGGTCCCAGTGAGATAAAGTAGACTTCCAATCATCGATCTGTATTCTGGTTGATTCACAGTGGGAGAATCATCATTAGAACTGAGACTGCATCCGGTTGTCATTGGTGTACTTACAGGTTTGCATTCTTCCATGCCATACTTCTTCAGAATTTGCTTAAGATATTTTGCTTGTGATAGAAATATACCATCTGCAGATTGATGCACTTGCAAGCCAAGAAAGAATGTTAGGTCCCCAAGTAAAGACATTTCAAATTCTTGCTGCATGACAGAAGCAAATTTTTGACTCATAGATTCTTCGTTACTCCCAAAAATGATATCATCAACATATACAACTACAATCAATAGTTTATCATTTTCAACTTTTGTGTATAAGTTGCTATCAGCAGACCCCTTTGAAAATCTTTGTTGATGAAGATATTTGTCAAGACGATAATACCAAGCCCTTGGAGCTTGTTTGAGTCCATACAGAGCCTTTTTAAGTTTACAAACAAGATTTGCATCATTTCCCAAAATGAATCCTTCCGGTTGTTCTATATATACTTCTTCTTCTAGGTCACCATTAAGAAAAGCAGACTTAACATCCATTTGATAAACTTTGATTCGTTGATAGCTTGAGAAAGCAAGAAACATTCTTATGACTTCAAGTCTAGCTACAGGAGCAAAAGTTTCTTCAAAGTCTATACCTTCTTGTTGAGTATACCCTTTGCAAACCAGTCTAGCTTTGTTTCTTACAACATCCCCATTCTCATTTAACTGGTTCTTGAAGATCCATTTAGTTCCAATGACATTTTTATCATGAGGTCTTGGTACCAAATCCCAAGTGTCATTCTTTTCAATTTGCTCAATTTCTTCATCCATGGCATTATTCCAACATTCATATTTGCTAGCTTCATTGACATTGTGTGGTTCAATTGTGGATAGAAGCGCCAAATTACTAGAAGATCCCGCAAGAGTTCTCCTTGTTCGTACACCTGATTCCTTGTCTCCCAAAATTTGAGATTCAGGATGATTCTTTTGAACATATCTGGATGGAGCTTTTTCAGATAGATCATTTCCAGGTTCTTCATTGGATTCACTGCCTATATCATTTCCATCTGATGTAGAAGGCCATATGTCGCTATCATCTTCTTCTGTTGTTTGTTTTTCTTCTTTAGAAGCCGCAGGAGACTCATCAATAACAACATCAATACATTCAACAACCTTTTGAAGCCTCTTATTGTAACATGTGAATGCTTTGCTTGAAGATGAGTAACCAAGAAGTATCCCTTCATCTGATCTAGGTTCAAACTTGCCAAGCTTTTCATCATTATTTTTGATAAAACATCTACTTCCAAAAACTTTAAAATGCTTTACAGTGGGAGACTTACCATACCAGAGTTCATATGGAGTTTTGTCACTATTTACCCGAACATGAGCTTTGTTGAGAATGTTAACTGCTGTACGTGCTGCTTCACTCCAGAACATGTTAGGAACATTAGAGTCAACCATCATAGCTCTAGCCATTTGAAAAATTGTTCTATTCATTCTTTCTGCTACACCATTTTGTTGTGGAGTGCCTGCTACAGAGAATTGTCTTTTAATGCCATGTTGTTCACAAAATTCAAAGAATTCATTTGATGACTATTCTCCACCTCGATCAGATCTAAGACACTTGATTTTTGAATCCAATTCATTTTCTACCAGAGCTTTGAACTTCTGAAATTTTTCAAAAGCTTCATCTTTGTGTTTAATAAATGTGATCTCACACATTCTGGAGTAGTCATCGATAAATGGGATATAGTATTCTTCCCCACGTAATGACCTTTTCCTCATAGGTCCACAGATGTCAGTATGAATGAGTTCAAGAGGCTTACTTGATGATCCTTCTTTGGCATTAAATCGAACTCTGGTCTGCTTACCAAATTGACAAGCTTTGCATATGGTATTTTCTGGAAGATTGACCTTGGGAAGATCACGAACAGCTTGAAGTCTGTTTGCTTTGTTGATTTGAGAGAAACTCAGATGCCCCAGCCTTCTATGCCATAGCCAATTTTCTGAAGACTTGCTCAAGTAACATTGATCTTTGCCGTTTAGTATATACATATTGCTTGGATTTCTTTTTCCTTTTATAATGATTTTACCTGTATCAAGATCACGAACCATACATTCTTTGGAACTGAAGACCACTTCTGCTCCTTGATCACACATTTGGCTAACACTTAACAGGTTATGCCTTAATCCATCCACATACATGACATCTTTAGCCTTCACCTTTTCTTTTAGAAATACTGACCCTTTTCCTTTAATTACAGCAGGAGTATCATTTCCAAATGTACCTTTCTTTTCTTTTTCTAGAGCATTATAAGTATGAAGTTTGCTTTTGTCACCTGTCATGTGTCTTGAGCACCCACTATCGATGTACCATTGATTTTCTTCACCTTCTACAAATAATGCTATCCCACAATTTTCAACCGGCGGTTCTTTCTTCTTCCACACTTTGGAGCTTGAGGGAACATGTTCTTTAGGCTGGATCTTGTTCCTGCATTTAGATTCTTCATGGCCAAAGTTATTGCAATAAGTACATTCGACTTCACTTTGAAGAGGAGAAAAATTGTTATAGGTATTCTTCTTTGGTTCAGTATCCAACCTTTTCTTTCTTGCTTCTCTTGTCATGATGGTTTTATATGCCATACATTGAATAGCTTTATGACAAAAATTGTGACAAGTGAAACATTGCCCATTGAAGTAGAAATTTCTGCGATCATGGAATCTTCTATTTGAGTTTACCTGTTGGTTGTAGTGTCTTTGAAAGCTATCCCTGTTAGTGTTCCTTGAATTGAGATGGTCCTTCTTTCCCTGTAGAGATCCTCTATTCCCTTGCTGAGTGGCTGAATGTAGTAAACCACCTGTAACTGCTTTTAGATAGTTTGGTGCTGAAGTTTGAGAAGATTCTCCGCTATATCCCAGACCTGTCTTTATAAGAGGAGAACGTTGTACCTTGATAATCTCATCTAAGGTTTCAGATCCTTTAGCAAATCTAAGATTCAAGGTCTTTGCTTTCTCTACTTCTTTTCTTTGAATTACCACTTCACATTCTAGCTTTTCAATATGTTTCTTTGCTTCTTCAAGCTGCTTTTCAACAGTCTCTCTGATCACCTTTTGTTCTTCTAAGAGAATTTTGCGATCTTCTAAGCGAAGTTTGAGTTGATTATTTTCTTCAAGAAAATCATTTTCCTCTAGAGCATCCATAAACATATCCTTTTCTTCCTTTTGTTCAAAGGCCATGAGAAGTCTAAGATCTTCTTCACAATCTTCCTCACTATTAGATGACCCATCACTATCTTCATTAGTATAGTAACTTTTCTTAGAGCTAGATCTGTTCTTATTCCTTCTAACAACTTCTTTTCCTTTATAAGGACATTTTGCAGCATAATGACCAACTTTTCCACACTCAAAACATTTGAATGGAAGCTTACCTTTGAATCTTCCAGTTCCTAGTTGGAGTTTTCTTACGAAATTTGCTTCTTCTTCATCGAAAATATAGCTGGATTCTTTGACAACTTCCTTTTCCTTTCCTTTTGTAGAAGCCTTAAACGCAGCTTCTCTTACTTGAGAAGGACCTCCTTGTCTCATTTCAAAGGCAGTCAGAGTCCCATGTAATTGAACAATAGTAAGAGTTTGCAGATCTTGCCTTTCTTCAATAGCGGAGACTTTAGAGTCAAATTTTGGAGTCAAGGATCTTAAGACTTTTTCAACCAGAGTAGTATCAGTTTTAGTTTCACCCAAATTTCTCATTCGATTGACAACATCATCTAGATGAAGGAAGAAACTGGCAACACTTTCATCACTATGCATCTTCAAATTTTCGTATTCAATTCTAAGAGTTTGGAGTTTTGCATTTTTTACCTTTGTATCTCCTTCATAGCTCAGAATGATTTTGTCCCATATATCTTTTGCTGAATGTAGCTGCATCACTTTAGCAAATTCTGATTCAGACATGCTTCCCAGCAAAACATTTACTTCTTTGGCATTGGTTTCATACTTCTTTCTTTCTGCTGCATCAGTAGGAATACTTGTCGGGTATTGATAACCTTCTTCCACGATTGCCCATACATCTGCACCAAGACTTTGCAGATATGCTTTTGTACGTACCTTCCAGAATATCAGATTTCTTCCATTGAATATAGGTGGCTTTATAGACATTATTCCTTCTTGACTTCCCATTGCGACGGATCTCCTTTAAGCGATCAAGCTTCTCCACAAGGACCTGCTCTGAAACCAATTGTTGGGAAAAATACTGAGAGGGGGGGGTGAATCAGTATTTACTGCATATTCAAAACTTTCACTTTTTCCTGCTTCTAAAATGCATACGCTACTTTCCTGAACCCGACTTGCGTATATACGCGGATACTCTATCTCTAGTGCGTATACGTATATCTACGTACTACTATCTTCACTTCAAATTATCCTCACAGTTCACCATCGTATCTATCGTTACGTAAACATGTGCAAAAGAAGAACAAGAATCATCACAAGAAAGATCACAGACAACATCCAACACTTCCATCTTAGGGAAACCCAAGACGGAGAAAGTCCATCACCAGCTGGAGCTGATCTTTTCAATGATGGTTGAGAGAAACACCGAGAAGACACAGTCGCTGGATGACTGTGACGCAGGTGTCCACGGCCACAGCCGCCTCCCTGAAGGGGACACACCCCCATCGCTACCGCCCTTCCCCGGAAGGGAGCTACGACCCTCCGATCTCGTTTACCAGCCTCACCTGGAAGGGAGCTACAACCCCCTGACTGAAGGCTACAACCCTCAGCACCACCTTGGACCACGTTTCATCAATTTTCACACTGGATCCAACAACTTCATTAGAACACCACTTGCAGGCCACATTTCATCATATTTTCATACTGGACCCTTTTCATACTTTTAAGCACAAACATACATCATCAACAGATACATACCAATTCAGACAACCCAGATCAGATAGCAGTAATACAGCAGAATAGATCAGATGTTTCATACCCCTTGCTTCAGCAAACCCTAGTTTGCATACGCGCTTTCCCTTCACTGATGTCGCGTATATACGCGCTTCCGTCCACACAAACCAGCGTATACCTCAGTGTATATTTTATTGCGCATACGCGCTTTCACTTCAGCGAAGCCGCGCACATACGCGCTTCCTCCGCGGCAAAGTAGCGTATAGATCTTCAATCATTACAGAGCATCATACTTCTTCAGATCAGATATTCAGTTCAGATTTACCCTTTTACTTCAGACAGATGTTCGCCTAGATGTTTGCCTCATCCCAGATCTAATCACTCCATAAACAGATCTAGCAAATACAAGTACATTTCAGATCTAAAGATCCCGCTTCATCATTTCTTCATAAGTGCTTCATAGATTCAGATCTATCATCAAACCTTTACCCTTTCCATACAGATATACTTCGCAGAGAAGTATTCATTCAAGCTCAGACATCTTTCTCTCACACTTGTTATTTGCACAATGAATTTCTTCTCCTTATATAGGTTTATCCTTTTTCAATACCATGAGCCCCTTTTTCAATACCATGGACCAAAACAATACCATGAGCCCAAACTACCTCGGGGTCAATTAGGCGGACTATTACCCAAATATACTTAGGTTTACCGCCATGGTTACCCTTGGTTTTGCACTTTTTATTTTTTTTTTCCGTTTGTTAATGCCGACGAAGTGCCTTCGTTATTTTCCATGTATTGACTTCCCTCGCAAATAATCCGTATACAAAGAGACATACTCTTTTCATCATATTTTGAACACATTCTGAATTCCTTTCTTCATTGCCTTCTGTACACACTGTAGAAACATCATATTTTCTTCATCAGGAACATATTCTCTCAAGCACAACTTCATCAAGTAAGTTGCCATCATCTTCATCAAGTGGGTTGCTTTTCAAGGACAATACTCATCATCATATTGTCAACAAACATCAGATTTACATCATTTACCAAGTCCATCAAGTCAAGAATAACTTCATCAGGTGGATTGCCATCAAGGACAACACATGTCAACAGTCGCATGTCTTCATCTTCATTTAGTGGGTTGCCATCAAGGACAACACTCTGCATCATATTTCCAACAAGATCTGGGTACTAAACCAATGACAATGTTAGATGAAGATTGGAAGAAGTTGGATCAGAAGGAAATGATCACAATACGATTGTGTGTCTTAGATTTGGTATTGTTGAATGTATCTAGGGAATCTACGAAGAAGACTTTGTGGGACAAGCTAGGGAATTTGTACCAATCTAAGTCTCTAGTGAATAAATTGTTCCTTCGAAAAAAGTTGTATAACCTGAGGATGAAGGATGTAGACTCGGTGATAGAGAATCTGATCGCCTTTAATACTGTGGTAAGTCAGTTGTCATCTGTTGATATTAAAATCTCTGATGAATATAAGTGCATCAGTTTTTTGTGTTCTCTACTAGATTCGTGGGACAATCTAGTTATTGCAATAGGTAGCAATACAACTACCTTGAATTTTAATGAAATTGTCTCAGCCTTTCTATCGGAGGAAATGAGATGGAGAAATATGGAGGGCCAAAATGGAGATGCCTTATCTATATGAGGAAGGTCCCATAACATAAACAAAAATAAGTTTTTGAATGGGAGATCTAAATCTAGAGGGAGATCTAAATCTCCAAGAAAGTTTGTAAAGGTGTGTTGGAAATGCGGAAAGGAAGGGCACTACAAAAACGACTGCAGATCTAAAGCTCCTAAGAAAGGAAAGGGATCTAATGATGCTCCTTTCGTAGAGGCAAAAACCACCTCAGATGAAGCTGGGGATTTGTATTTGGATTCTTCTTCAAATACACATGTAGATCATGAGGCATGGTTGATTGTGTTAGGCCTCTGTAGTTTGGAAGATTGGCAAGTACAAACACTGCAGAGCCTACATCAAAACTGCTTTGGAATCTGAGGACCTAGCCATCCTAGATTCAGAGAGGGATCTCTCTATGTATGTGTTAAAAGATGTGATCTTTAAGTCTTGAAATGTGATTTTAGGCTAGTTACGAAGAACACAGTTTTTGTTTGTTTTGGTTGGGCAAGGATATAATGAAGATGAAGGAAGTATTTATGAAGGGTGAAGGTGTAAGTAGGTAAAGGAATGTTTCAGATGATAAAATAGGTAAGGAGCAGCATCAATCCATTGGGCTATGGAGTCATAATAGGGTTTAATTGAAACAACAAGGTTCAAGAGTGGTCCATGGGGCAAGTCATCTATGTCAAAGGATCTCTTCAAGTTGATTTTATGGAATGAAACAATAAGAAATGAAGTGAAAGAAATAAAACACATGAATAAAACAAAGAACATCCTAAGATCAAGTAAGTACTTTGAAACTATCTTGCTTTTGGCATGCACTTAAGGAAAGACACAAAAGTAATCTAAGATCAGGTAAGTACTTTTAAACTAGCCTACTTTCGATGTACTTTCAAGAGAAAACATTTAAAACAGACAGAATAGCTTAAGATCAAGTAAATAATTTTAACTTAGCCTGCTTTCAGCATATTCAAAAGAACAACATTCATGGTAACACAAAAGTAGTCTAAGATCAGGTAAGTACTTTGAAACTAGCCTGCTTTCAACATACTCTTAAGGGAACTTTTCAAAGAAACTGTTGGAGAAGAAACTAGAGGAAAGGGCTAACCATAGACTTCTCTAGTTCAATATTTAATTAGAAAACTTATCAAGGACATTCAAAAAAAATATCTCAAGTTGTACTCAGGAAACATGGGCTTGCCAACACTTCATTGGTTATACTCTATTAAATCATTTTTAAATAAACAATCAGCAGAAAACATAAAGGATAAACATTTTCAGTGAGATTTAGGGTACTTGAAAAGTAAATCCTAATCTATATTTGCTGTTCTTTATTAGAGAAAAGTGGACAGAATGGAAACAAAAAGAAAATTACAATTTACAGTGAGAAACACATCACCATTGACATAGACCAGGATCCCATAAATCAGCTATTTGTATTTGATGTTCAAACCAGTTACAATCTTAAAAGTCTAATGGGCCTCTACAACTTCAAACTTCTCATCTTAGCTTATGTGTATTCAATTACAAGCAGAGCTACAACAAATTCAAAGCTATTTACATGCAACAGATATCCAGAGACCAACCTCTATACTGCCTTCTACAACAGTATTTATAGAAGAATGAGGAGGTGGAGTGTAAGAAGGGATCATTGGTTCAATTAATATAGAGTAAGAGCTTCTCGGCCTTTGGGAGGCTCAAATGGAGAAGAAATGACATGTATTAACTCTTATTAATTGATTTTTCATTAAAGTTCATCAACCTAAGTTACTATTATTGACTCTGGGGGCTTTGGTAGGTTGATCATAAATTCTGAGCTGTCTTTGGCAAAATATCTATGCCTGTGCATTCATTGTGTATTATTCTACGAAAATAAATCTACAGGTGGCAGTAGAGGTGTTATGGCTTCGATGATGTGGCTTTCAGAGGATTTTTTGTTGATATGTCTTCTTCTGTGCTTTATATTTTTCTATTGGGTTAAGCTCTATGATCTTCAGTGCTTGTGCATTAACCCTTTAACTTTATTGGCTCACTAATACTCCTTAATCCTTCATTACTGAATTTGCTAGTGTACAGGTGTATGGGAACGTCCAGGGTTTCATGGTATAACCAATGCTCATGAGGCACGGGTTAAACCATGATTTTGAACCCTGTGGATTCCCTTTTTTGTGTGAAATTCTGGCCTGAGGATCATCATCCTTGGCCCTTTTTCATTTTATCATAACTATGGGATGGCTTTACAGCTCATTTTCTGGGAAACCTGCAACATAAAAAAAACGTTTAGATAAATCCTGCGTTTTTAGAGGTCAAACTGCTTTCAGAGGCTAGGCGGAGCGGAGGAGCGATGCAGAGGAGGGGTGATTAAGCAGGCGAAGGATTCCTATGGATAAAAATAGGTGAAAATGCAGTTTAAAATGTATTTGGCGCGATATGGGAAAAAAGTGGTTTTCGCAATACCACGAGTGGTTATTGCACGACCCTCGGGCGGTAAATGTTTTTGCCCGGAGGTAATGCGATTCCATTCACTGCTAGCCATGTGGCCTTTTCGATATTGCCGGTATCGCATTATTTTGAAGTGTTAAACCTTGGGTGCAAAAATTTTGTGATATGTGCTCCTGACCGTTGGATGAGGGAGGACGGATCTGATGGTGTGGGTTGAATGTGATGAACAAGTTGCACAGGTGGAAATGAAAGTGGAAGACAGGTGGCGGTGTAAGATTGGGTGGGCGTTGTATGTGGTGGATGGTAGGCCATAGTGGAACTGGGTCATCGGTGTAGATGAGGACCGTCAGATCAAATGGATCGACGGAGGAGATTTATTCGTAATGGTGAAAGGATGGTAGGATTTGGGCGGAAGAAGGATAGGGGAGGAGGCACGATAGCCGTTGATATTTAAAGATCAATGGTTGGGATTACCTCACAAAGTGATAAGGCTGGGATAAGGGGAAAAAGAGGAAAAGGGAGGAATGGAACGACGTGGTCTTATGGGAAAACATGGAACCAGAGCCTAGGGAAGAGGGGCTTATCGCATCAGGGAAAATTTATAAAGAAAAGAGCGGGTTTATAAAAAGAACAGGGCGATGCGATGAAGGGGCTAAAGGTGCTTAGCGCTAGGTCATGGGATTTAGGTCATATGACAGAAAAGGGGGCTGGGGGCTAAGCTGGAAGGGGCTAAAGCCTGAGTTTATATGTATAAAAAGGCATTTTTTTTAGGCAAAAAGGGGGGTTTTTAAGGGTTTTTTGTTGGAAATACTGAGAGGGGGAGTGAATCAGTATTTCTTTCAATTAGAGCATTAGTTAATCTTCAATAATTATCAGTGTTTGTACAATGATAGTAGCAAACAAGAGGAACACAAATGCACACAATTTTTAAGGTGGAAATCCACTCCAAGACAAAAACCACCTAATGCTTTTCTAATAATTCTTTTCAACTCAAATTGAAAATAAAGCTCCAACTTCCTAGAATCTAGAAAATAATTCTTCTCCATCTCCCACTGGATGAACGCTCCAACACCCGAGATTCTTTAGTAGTCACTGAATGGATGCCCCAACACCCAATGAGCTACAACTCACCCTAGCACCACCCTACCACCCTATAGAAGAATAAAAGAAGAATGGACTCCCATACCAGGGAAAATGGTCCACTTTACAATGATATAGAATGATGTAGAAGAAGAAGATATAATAGACCATAACCCCAAATTTGACACAACCACCTAATGATGATCCTAGACCTCCCAACATTTCCTCTTCAACCCTTGGCAGATAGACACTAGTACAATTTGTACAATAATGTATTTACAATGACTAAGTACAATGATACCTTTACAATGATTGTATGCAGTGCTGCCCACTTGAAGACTTCATATGATGAACTTCTTGCTGCTGTTATGCACCTTGGTTGCTGCTCTTGTCATGCTACCCTCTGCTGCACCTTTTTTTTCTTTTCTGCCGTAGAAAGTCTGGTCCTTTGCAATCCTTGACAACACATGATCTAGCTTTTTCTTGCCTTCTAGGAGCTCGATATTGAATCTGGTGTATCTCTGTTATTTCAGATCCTCAATATCTAATTTTTGGTCCTGTAGTATTCCTCTGAGTCTTCTTTCCAATGCCAGAGGTCTAACCCAATTTGGATTCTTCAAGCGAGAGTTATACCCAATTTCTCACACTACCCTAATTATGGACTGTTTTAGCAGAGCGCACTTGTACGGTGTTCCATGTGTCACTGTTTATTCATTTTCTTCTGAAATTGATAGAGAAAAAATTACATACTGTGAAATATCCATCAATTTTTACGGCATTCCAATCCGATACTCAGAGAGAGAGTTATGACGAATTTACCAAGGTCACTTCTTTGAGATGAATTTCAGGAGCTTGCAAAAACCCTTACTTCCACAGATCATATCTCCAAAAATATTGTGCAACTTGATCTGAAATTTTTACTGCAGCTTTCTTTTAGCTTCACCTCATAAAAATTTCAGCTTTTGAGCCTTCGTAGAAAAAAATTTAGAGCGAAAATTCCATGATGACCTGTTTCAGATGGCCGAATCCTTTTCCTAAGGAGGAAATGAAGATCACAATATATATGAATGATTAAGTTGAGAGGGGCTTCAACAAGTGAACGTGGGAGGGATTTTAGGAGCTTAGAAAATATTAATTATTACTTTTCAATGACCCATGCCCCAACCCCATGGGGTTTTAGCCCACTAACTGGGGTACAAACTTCAAACATGAATATCTCTCAAACCGTGAAGAATTACATGGCGTGCCATATATCAACGGAAACATCTCGACAAATAGAAACCATAAAAATCATTATTGACCCAGAATATATTAATTTGGTAGGTCAAACTTCTCATTCAATATTGGGTTAGCCCCTGGTGCTGCTTGGGTTGACATCAATGACAACCGCTGATCAACAATCTCCCCCTTTGGCATTGATGGCAACACAAGTACTCCCCCTGCGATCATGACATATCTTCCTACAACATTCTCTCCCCCTTTGACATCAATGGTAAAGGGTAACTCCCCCTGAAACACAACCATCCTGCGGACCTGTACACACTTCCACTCGCGTTGACACACAACCGTCCTGCAGACCTGTACACACTTCCACTCCCCTTTTATATTCTGAAAAAGGAAAATCTAATGAGAACTTGGGAGAATCCCAAGCTTCGGGTGAATATATTCCAATGCTGGCGAATATTTGATATGTGATTCTTTTGGTGCTGCTTGGAATCTTTCTACTTGTCCAACTGCTTGCATAACATCTGGTCAGGAGGCTATTACATATAGAAGACTACTAATCATTGATCTGTACAACCTTTGATCCACATCCTTAGATGAGTCATCTATGCTCAATTTGCAACCAAGTAAAGACATCTCGAAATCACTTTGCACCTTTGTAGAAAAATTCTTACTTAGACGATCATCATTGCTACCAATTATTGTATCATCCTCTTTAGCTATTAGACATGCTTTAGTTGCTTCATCCAAAATATATATGTCGTTTGGAGCTCGACTTGCTGTAGCCACAATTTCACCATATACGCCTTTCCTGATTTCACATTTCGTGGAGTTGAATAGTATTGTGTGTCCTTGATCACACATTTGTCCAACACTGAGCAGATTGTGATTCATGTTTTCAACCAATAGAACATTCTTAGCTAGAACATATTTTCTTCCGAGAGTGACAGTACCTGATCCTATAACATTTGAAGATCCATCATTTCCAAAGGACACGATTCCATCCTTCTTCTCTTTCAGAGATAAAAATTTATTTCTATCTCCAATCATATGCATTGAGCAACTGCTATCAACATACCACACATCTTTGTTCTTTTGAGCCTTGAGAGCGAGAGAACAATTATCATTCTTCTTCTTCTTCCATGTTCGTTCATTCTGTGGCTTCGAAGATTATTCTGGAGGATTTTCAAGTCTGCAGTCTTTGGCTATGTGTCCAAAGTTTCAACATTTGTAACATTCAATATTATTTCTTAAATGTTCAAATCTTTTGATATTTCGCTGAGCCCTGGGAGGTTCATATTTGACAGATCTCCTGGAATTGTATTCGTTCCTAGGGTACGCGCGACATTCTACAGCTTTATGACCAAATTTTCCACATGAATAACAGTAGCCATAAAAAATATGTTGGTACCTGGATGGAAATTTTCATCAAGGAATTGTCTTCCAAGGTTGTTCTTGCGAATCTTGTCCAATGAAGTCTTCATGCATGTCAGATCTCATAGGTTCATTGTATTTTGTTGTAGAAGGTCCTGCTTCTTCTTCTTTGTAACCGATGCCTATTTTGTCATTGCAAGATCGTTGATTGTTGATGAGTTCTTCCAATGCCCTTGAGCTGTTGGCATAGTTTTGGATAGTTTTTCCTTTCTTCACTTCCTCACGCAACGAGACTACGTAGGCTTCTAATTCTTCCCTTTCTTTATTGCTTTCTTCCAACTTCTTTTGAAGTGACTCTTCAATGCATTTGTGTTCTTCAACTTCAATTTTGAGACCTTGAACTTGTTCTTCAAGAGTTTTGGAACGGATCTTCTCCGCCTTGAGATATTTTATAAGCTTGATTGCTTCCTCATAAAATTCGTCTATGGTCCATCCTTCTTCTTCGTTGTTTGATACATCTTGCTTATTGTGCTTGGCCATAAACAATACTCTCTCATTGGCTTCTTCTTCACTATCATTGTCTTCATCGGATGATGAGCTATCTTCTTTAGAGAGAAAGTTCCTTTTGGATCCTTGCTTGTTGAATTTCTTAAAGCCTTTCATTCTTTTTGAGTTGCCATTACTTTTGTTTGGACATTTTGCTGCAAAATGCCCAACCTCATTACAGCTGAAACATATCAATTGAAGTTTACCTTTGAATTGTCCCTTACCAATTTTTAGTTAACTCGTGAAGTAAGCATATTCTTCATCTGAAAGACATTCTTCATCATCTCCCTTTTCTTCACACTTGCAGGTGCATGTCTTTTCAATTGAAGGTTGTTTATCCTTATTGGTTTTCTTAGATGCAACAAACGCAGTTTCTAGATGCGAAGTACCCTCTTCTTCATCAAGTCTCATTTCATATGCTATGAGAAATCCATGTAATTCCTCTTTGCTGAGTTTGTCCAGATTTGCACTGTATTCTAAGACCGATACCTTTGGGTTGAATCTCCCTGGTAACGTTCTAAGAATCTTCCGTATAATAGTCTTCTCGTCAATTGGCTCTCCCAATCCTTCCAGAGTATTGGTTATTTCATCAACGTATTGAAAGTATGCAACAATGTTGCAATCTTCTTTCATTCTGAGTTGCTCAAATTTTTCTCTATAGATTTGAAGCTTTGCTTCTTTGACATTTGAGTCACCTGCATATATATTCTCAAGCTTTTCCCATACATTTTTGGTAGTTTTGCAACCCAACACCTTATGATAAGTAGATTCAATAAGTCCACTGATAATAATATTCTTCTCTTTTGCATCATTTACCAAATTCTTCTTACCTTGTTCATCCGTGGTTGATGTACATCCATTTTGAACAGTGTCCCATACTTCGTAACCTTGCGCTAAGAGATAGACCTCCATTCTTCCTTTCCAAAGTGCATAATTATTTTCATTGAATAGAGGTACACCATTCTTGGTATGCTCCATGACCTCCTTCCAGCTGTTAAACTACTATTGAAGGAACCAAGCTCTGATTCCAATTGTTGGAAATACTGAGAGGGGGGGTGAATCAGTATTTCTTTCAATTAGAGCATTAGTTAATCTTCAATTATTATCAGTGTTTGTACAATGATAGAAACAAACAAGAGGAACACAAATGCACATAATTTTTAAGGTGGAAACCCACTCCGGGACAAAAACCACCTAATGCTTTTCTAATAATTCTTTTCAACTCCAATTGAAAATAAAGCTCCAACTTCCTAGAATCTAGAAAATCATTCTTCTCCAGCTCCCACTGGATGGACGCTCCAACACCCGAGATTCTTCAGTAGTCAACTGAATGGATGCCCCAACACCCAATGAGCTACAACTCACCCTAGCACCACCCTACCACCCTATAGAAGAATAAAAGAAGAATGGAATCCCGTACTAGGGAAAATGGTCCACTTTACAATGATATAGAATGATGTAGAAGAAGAAGATATACTAGACCATAACCCCAACTTTGACACAACCACCTAATGATGATCCTAGACCTCCCAACACTGCCTCTTCAACCCTTGGCATATAGACACTAGTACAATTTGTACAATAATGTATTTACAATGACTAAGTACAATGATACCTTTACAATGATTGTATGCAGTGCTGCCCACTTGAAGACTTCATATGATGAACTTCTTGCTGCTGTTATGCACCTTGGTTGCTGCTCTTTTCATGCTACCCTTTGCCGCACCTTGTTTTGCTTTTATGCCGTAGAAATTCTGGTCCTTTGCAATCCTTGACAACACATGATCTAGCTTTTTCTTTCCTTCCAGGAGCTCGATATTGAATCTGGTGTATCTCTGTTATTTCAGATCCTCAATATCTGATTTTCGGTGCTGTAGTAGTCCTCTGAGTCTTCTTTCCAATTCCATAGGTCTGACCCGATTTGGATTCTTCAAGAGAGATTTATACCCAATTTCTCACACTGCCCTAATTATGGACTGTTTCAGAAGAGCGCACTTGTATGACATGCCACGTGTCACTGTTTATTCATTTTCTTCTGAAATTGATAGAGAGAAAATTTTAGACTGTGGAATATCTGTCACGTTTTACGACATTCCAATCCGATACTCAGAGAGAGAGTTATGACGAATTTACCAAGGTCACTTCTTTGAGATGAATTTCAGGAGCCTGCAAAAACCCTTACTTCCACAGATCATATCTCCAAAAATATTGCGCAAATTGATCTAAAATTTTTACTGCAGCTTCCTCAAGATTTTGGCTTTGCCTCATAAAAATTTCAGCTTCTGAGCTTTCGTAGAAAAAAAAATTAGAGCGAAAATGCCACGATGACCTGTTTTCGATGGCCGAATCCCTTGCCTAAGGAGGAAATGAAGATCAAATATATATGAATGCTTAAGTTGATATGGGCTTCAACAAGTGAACTTGGGAGGGATTTTAGGACTTTAGAAAATATTAATTATGAATTTTCAATGACCCATGCCCCAACCCCATGGGGTTTTAGCCCACTAACTGGGGTACAAACTTCAAACATGAATATCTCTCAAACCGTGAAGAATTACATGGCGTGCCATATATCAATGGAAACATCTCGACAAGTAGAAACCATCAATAGCATTATTGACCTAGAATATATTAATTTGGTAGGTCAAACTTCTCATTCAATATTAGGTTAACCCCTGGTGCTGCTTGGGTTGACATCAATGACAACCGTTGATCAAAATTTTTCCAGTTCCGATAGAAGGAAAGTAAGGGTTTTTAAACCATAAACGAAGAGTTTTATGGTTTGAAGGGATTTTTGAAGGTTTTTTGAGGGGAAGGGAGGGAAAAAGTCAAAGAAGAAAGGAGCCTTTTCAGAGGTAAATGGAGGATAAAAATGGCCAAAATGGGTGAATGAAATGATAAAGAAGGGGTTGTTTAGGGAACAATTTTGAAAGGGGCAGCAAGTTTCACTTGGTGGTTTTTATTTTTAGTGAAAAAATAGTGAACATTACTTGAAAAGTACAATCAACACAAGAAGACTTCAAGAATGAGTAGTTTTTATGAAAACAATCTCTTGAAGGCTTAAGACTTATTTTTAGCCATCATTTGCTCAATCAAAAATTACTGATGGCTAACAGTGGCTCCACTTGGGGATGGCAACTCCTTGGAGGTGTCAAGAATATTCAGAATTTGATCTCTGGGATGTAGACCTGTGCCTTATCCATTGATAGCCTCTTCTTCTTTGATCATGTAGCTTTGAAAAAATGATCAGTATCTATATCAAACAGAGTTATTTCCCAAATAGCTACCTACACAGTTCACTTCCTAACATTTTCTCTTCAAAAAGGTGCATTTGGACTTGCAGACTTTAAAAATCAACATTTTTTTCTTTTTTGAAAATAGGAAAAATTAATCTAAGTCTACCCTTATTTCTTCCATGAGTTCAGATTAGACTGTTGAACTCATAAATTCTCTACCTAAGGTACTATCTGCCAGGATTACACTATCTGGAAAATTTTATTCTCTCTTTTCTAAAACAGAAATTTAAACATAGCCAAACCAAGATTAGACTTTCTGATTTGTTGTGGGTTTATGGCATAAAGACAAGCTGCACACAGAATTTATTTTTCAGAAATTTAAAACAAAATTGTGAAGGCTTGAAATCTGATATTTCAAACACCCTTCATTCTTTCTTTCAGCTCTAGATTTAGTCTTTTGAGCCGTTCTTCTCTTGTCTCTTGGTTCAGGTTTTGAGCATATTAGAACCAATTTTTCATCAATATAACAGGTTCAGGTTTTCAGTTTGTTTGAACCACTATTTTTCTATCCTAATTGATAAGCCAAAATTTAGCAGTCTGGCAAATCTTCTTCACTAACATATCAGCAAAAAAATTTAAATCTATCTTAGTCATGATTAGGCTATATGACTAAAATAGCAGTGTTGTTTTTGGTAGTGGCATTTAATCTTGCACACTTTCAGAATTTATTTTCCTTTTGGTATGGGGCCGTACCCTTCCTTTTTTTTTTTTTTTTTTAAATTTCTGCCCTCTTTTTCTTTTCTACTGTTTTTGTCTTTTCTCTTTCTTTGAATTGAAAAAAAGTGTCATATACAATGGATAAAAGCCTTGAAAATAAAATTTCAGTCAACAAAAATAATGTTTGAGAACCCTGCCATTAACATGACCTCCAAAGTATTCAGCTCCATCCAATTCTTGTAGAAAAAATGCATTGTTTCCAATAGCAGATTGGATAAGATAAGGGCCCTACCATAAGTTATCAACTTTTCCATGTTTGCCCTTATCTTCTCTTCTTGAATCCCATTTCAAAACTTTATCACCAATTTTGAAATCACTTGCCTTATTTCTTTTGTCAAACAACTTCTTGATGCTTTCTTGTAGTTGCTGTGCTCTGATGTACACTTCCTCTCTGGTTTGCTGTAAATGTATAGTCTGGTTTATTCTTCTTGTTACATCATTGTCTTCAGAATGCACTTCCTAGATTAGCTTCATGAGTGGCACTCCTAAACTGGTTGGAAATATTGCATCAGTTCCATAAAATAGTTGATAAGGAGACATTCCAATTGACTTTTTCACTGTCAATCTGTTTACCCATAAAGCATGTACTAGCTTATTATGCCATGATTTCTTGTTATCTTCCAACAAATTCTTGATAATGTTAACCAAACTTTTATTTGATGATTCTGCAAGGCCATTACCTTGAGGGTAATAAGCTATGAAATGACCCAATATGATATAATATTTATGACAGAACTCTACCATCTTTTTAGACCCAAATGCAGCAACATTATTAGTTATAATCTTTCTAGGACAGCCAAATCTAGACAGTATATGGTTTTCAAGGAATGAGATGATGACTGAGTCAGTGGCATTCCTAGAGGGGATGACTTCTATCCACTTGGTAAAATAGTTTGTTGTTGTGAGGATCCATCTATTTTGGGCAGATGAAGGAGGATGGATTTCCCCAATGAAGTCTAGACCCCACTGTTGAAAAGGAGCTTCAACAGTGATTGGTTGCAGAGGTAAGGGAAGCAATTTTCTTTTGCCTTCAAAGATTTGGCATTTTTGACAGGAAATAATCATCTTATGGACATCTTGAAAGAGAGTGGTCCAGTAATAACCAACTCTAAGGATTTTGTTGGCAGTTTATTTCTAGTAGAGGTGGCCTCCACATTCTCCTTCATGGAACTCATGCTTGATCTTATCTGCATCATTCTCAGGAAAACATTTAAGCAATAATCCACTAGCATTTTTCCAATATAAACATTTATTCAAAATGCAGTAATTTACAACTTTCAACTTTAAAAGTCTTGCCTTTGTTTTAGACAAACCAGGAGGGACATTGAGGTTGAGCAAAACATACAAAATGTCAGCATACCAAGATGAATTTATAAAATGGTCTTCAATAATTTGAGTTAACAATTCCTCCTGTTCATCTAATGTGTTAAACATGTTTATATCAAGAGCTTGGAAGTTAGATTCAACCATCATTTTTGCTAGTCCTTTACCCTTTATGAGTTTAGTGGGCTTGATTTCTAAATCATACTCTAAAATTATAGCAATACACTTTCCTCTTTTGCCATCTGGATCTTGGGTCAATATGTCTTTCACCACTGAATGAGGCAAAAATGCAATGATGTGGGAATGTAGAATGTAAACTCTGAAGTATTTTAAGGCTTTGACTAAGGCAAAGCCTTGTTTTTCCATTATGTTGTACTTCAGAGGTGCATCTCTTAATGCCTTGCTGAAAAATGCAATGGGCTGCTCTTGTCCATTCAAATTTTTCTGTGATAGGACAACAACTACTATGTGTTTGGATGCAAATGAAAAAAAGAAGAAATCTTTGGAAAAATCGGGACTGATAAGAACCGATGTTTTGGTGAGTGCTCGTTTTATCAATTCAAAGGACTTATTTGCTTCTAGGGTCCATTTAACTCCTTCTTCCTTTTTAAGCATGTTTGTTATGTTTCTAAGGAGTTTAGCTAAATTGGGTATTAAAATTCTCAAGAAATTAATCTTTCCAATGAAAGATCGAAGTTCCTTGATGTTTCTGGGATGGCTGATTTGTAATATACCATCAATCCTTTTTGGGTCTATCCTTATTCCTTCCTCTGATATGATATGCCCCAGAAGCTTACCTTCTTGGAGACCAAACAATGTTTTCTTTGGGTTTAAGGACAGTCCAAATTTTTTGCATTTTTCAAAGACTTTTCTCAAGTGCATTAGGTGTTCTTCATCTGTTTTAGAATAAACAGTTATATCATCGAGGTAAATCACAATGAAGTAACCTATTTCTTCTAAAAATGCAATGTCCATGGCTCTCTGAAATGTGGCACCAACATTCATCAAACCAAATGGCATTTTCAAATACATGAAAGTACCCCAGGGTGTAGTAAAGGCTGTCTTAAGTTGATCATCAGTATGTACCAAAATTTGATTGTAACCTGAGAAGCCATCTAGCAAAGAAATTCTTTTGGAACCAACTACCTTTTGTAAAATATGATTCATCTTGGGCAAAGGATACTTGTCCTTCAGTGAGGCTTTGTTTAAGTTCCTAAAATCAATACAAAGCATTATCTCTCATGTTTTCTTCCTAACTGATACAAGATTAGACACCCACTCTGAGTATCTAATAGGGACTATAATTCCAGCATCATACATTTTTTAAATTTCTTTCTCTACCAGAGGTAATTGAACAGGGTTGATTCTGCGCAGTTTCTATTTAAAAGGTTTCTGGTTTTCTTTGAGGGGTATCTTATGCTGAATTATTTCTGTATCATATGATTTCAGATCTTCATAACTCCATGCAAAAACATCAAAAAATTCCTTAAAGAGCTGAATGTATTTCAGTTTAATGTGAACAGGCAATGTTTTAGATATTTTTATTAGTTTGGGCTTTTCCTCACTGCCTATATTGCATTCTTCTACTTCAGATTCTATGGGTTCCAGTTTTGGCTTGTTGGCCACATCATTCAAGTCAAATAATTCTTCTAAGGGGACCAGCTCTTTTGCCAAGCTTTGGTCTTTAGATTGCAACACTTCTAAGTCTTCATTTTCCAAGTGTGTGCTATTCTCTGTTTTATGATTGGGTTCATAGGTTAACAGGTTTGTTTCAGCAATCTTGGGAGACTTTTCTTCTTCAACAAGTGGATTTTCTTCAATAGGACAGTCTTTATCATAATCTGAATCTGAGTTTTATGTCTCAAATTCATTTTTGGACTATAAGAAGTCTTCTATTTGTTTATCTCCATCAAAAACTTGCCAATATATTTCATTGTCTGGGACAACTAGTCTAAATTTGACTTGGGTGGTGCATTACTTGGTTTCATAAGGTGTAAGAGAAGTTCTAGCATCAAAGGCTAAACCATTGGCAAGGACATTTTGGTTTCTTAGGAAAAAGATAAGATGGAATTCATCAAAATTTCTTAACAAGTCCATGGCATCATCTCTATAGGCTCTAAGTCTGGGATGATTAGCGTTATATTCCCCATTTACTTGCCTAATAATCAACTCAGAGTCCCCATGAACTTTTATCCTTTTTTCCCCTAACTTTTTCAATAAATGCAGGCCTAAAAGGAGAGCTTCATACTCAGCTATGTTGTTAGTACATTGAAAGTTTAATCTGTAGGAATGCCCCTCAGCATGATTGTTTTGAGTGTTGTGTAACCATATGCTAGCTCCTACATCATTTTTAGTGCAAGACCCATCAAAATTCATGCTCCAAAGAGGACTGTCTTCAGATTTATAATTCATTTCATTGCTGTCCTCTCTGCATTTTTTATCATTCTATTATGAACTAAGGTCTGCACTAGATTTTCCTGAATTTTGTTCCTCAAGTATTTTAATGTTTTGAGGTTTTTCTTCTTGTTTTTCATGATCTGCATTAATTTTATGACTATTTTGGACCTCAAGACCTCTAATCTGTTTGCTGTGAATTTCCAAATCAACAGATTGTTTTTTAATTTCCCCTCTATTTTTTTCTTCATCCATGATGGTAACTATGTTTGAATGTGAAGTGATTATAGCGTTTGATGTTTTTTCATTGATTAGCTCTTGCTATTTATGAATATCATCATTAAAAAGAATAAAATATTCAAGGTCAGTGTGGATGGAATAGAGAGGATAATTCTCTGGTCTTTCTTGGTTACTCACCATGTATTTCATGTGGGTTTCCCTATAGAGTCTTCTAGGTTGACTGAAGATATGGATGGTGGCATAAGTCATATCCATTTGCATTGTGCCTTGTAACTTAGCACCCCATGATCTATAAAGAAGCATGCCATATTTGGGGGGTATATCAGCCACTACAATGTCCATTCACTAGTACATTTGGTGGAAATTCCAATACTTTAGTTCCAACACTTTTGACAAAATGTCGGAAATTTCCCCAAATTTTATCAGTTTTTCAAATCCCGCCACAAAGTGTCGCTATACCGACGTTTGGAGACAAGTGTCGGTATTGCGACACTTAGAGGTAAGTGTCGGTCTTGTGATGTTTTCAAAAAAGCGTCGTAATTGCAACGGATTTATGGAAACGTGTCGCTCTTGCGACGGTTGGTGGAAAAGTGTCGGTATTGCGACATTTAGAGGTAAGTGTCGGTCTTGTGACCTTTTCAAAAAAACATCATAATTGCGACAGATTGCTGTCAAAGTGTCGCTCTTGCGACGGTTGGTGGAAAAGTGTCGGTATTGTGAAACTTAGAGATAGGTGTCGGTCTTGCGATGTTTTCAAAAAAGCATCGTAATTATAACAGATTACTGGCAAAGTGTTGCTCTTGCGACAGTTGGTGGCAAAGTGTCATGCTTGTGACGGTTGGTGGAAAAGTGTCGCTATTGTAACGTTTAGAGGCAAAGTGTCACTCTTGCGACGGTTGGTGGCAAAGTGTCGCTATTGCGACGTTTAGAGGCAATGTGTCGCTCTTGCGACGGTTGGTGGAAATGTGTCACTCTTGCGACGGTTGGTGGCAAAGTGTCTCGAATAATCAAAACATAAACTAATGGGTTACAATTTCTTTACTAACAATTTTCTGCTAGCTTGGGTCAGAGAACGAAATCAACAGGCAAGCACTTATTTTAACCTGAGATCGTAACTGAATGCATGAATCTGGCCTACAAGAAACGGCGAGAAACTGTATCCAATATATACAATGCTATAGAATTCATGAATCTGGTGTATAACAAAGCAATCGCAATACTTGGCGACATATTGTCGGCGTCGGCGTGCCGTCCCATATTCTATTACTTTATGATTTTTGTCTGGCCATTCCGTATTTACAAGAATAAATGTTATTCTAATGGTAGTGTTATGGTTGAAATCTATTAAATAATTCCACACTGCATGGCAGGAATCTATTTCTCGTTGACTGGAACTTAAAGCTAATAGATAAATAGGATGGCAAGGTCTAAGCATTTCACCAGTCGAATTCTCATCTATAGCCGTGCCGGTAGTTGTTTTGTAGAGACGCATCTGAGAGTAGTCTCCTGTATTCTCTTCTTTTCTTTCGAGTATCAAAACCTCTGTGGACAACTCATTACCGTGTTCGCGTTCATTTCGCATGTGATAATCACATTAGACAGACAAGTTGTCTTTCATAAATCAATTGAGTTATGAAGAGCTTTGTTATAATTATCATATTATTGCTTGCAGCACCGTTAGGTGAAGCTACTCGGATTATGGGCTTCAAGCCATTCTCTCTTAATAACAATTATCAGGTTAAAGCGATTCCTGCAACTAGTTATCCACTGGTCGATGAAAGGACTCCTGCAAAGGTGTTCCTAGAGCTGAAGGAACCCTTTGGAAAAAGAGCTTAAATTGAAGAGCATTCTGGTTTAGACGCTAACTTGAAGCCAACTGTATTTTTAAACTCGAATGCTTCAGATCAGCGTTCTGATGGACTTCTTCGGGAATTAATTCCTTACCTAAAATCTGAAGCGGTTCAACATGAAGTGAAGAAAACTATTTCACCCTTTCAACCTTTAGGTCACAGCCCTGGGATTGGTCATGACGACCCCCCTGGGTCGAGGCACTGAATGGCATAACCTGGTGAAGATAGTAAAACGCATTGGAGTACAGGGGAAGGTAGATCTCTCAGTTAACTTTTATAATAAGATGTTGTATTGTTTGTCATCCATGCATGCGAGATGTATTGATTGTCAACCATGCATGCAATTACTAGCTTGTATTGTCTCTCATATTGCATGAAACAAAGTATTCTGTGGTCAATAGTCCAAGTCATAATATGGTGTGTGACATGTAGTTGTATATACGAAACGCAGTTTAGATTTTTCTTCAGCAAGTAGATATATTTCACTGTCCACTACCTATAATGTAGTAACGTCACCTCCATTGCATAAAATGAAAACACCTCACAATCAATATGTCTATTACATTGAGATGTGAATATTTTTTTCCATGGTACATGACATTTACAGATATTGATTTCAAATGATGAGTTCAACTCATGGGAAAAAATTATCCTAATCTAAAATCTCTATGATATTTTAAGGAATATGTTTCAATAGGAATAAAGTACAGCCACAATCCCATATATTACCTTCACAACATATTAATGTTCAGTCCGAGTTATCACAGGTGTAGTGATGAAGGTGTGCAGTGGATCTTTAGTGATGGTTTATCTTTAACATGCTTGTAATGCCTTTTATCGAGAGGTTCTGAATTATATAGTTTGCGAAGATATTCAATTGGATAGGAACATATTACAACTTACTACTATAGCACTAGCCTTGTTGTCAAAGTCTCTTTATTCTCTAATAGTTTGTAGTTTTTTTAGCAAGTTTAATCAAAGTTTCTCAAAACAATGAATATTTATTTGTTTTTAGTAAATTCAAAAATAATATTCTAATTTTTGTTTTGAATATTTATTTGTTTTTAGTAAATTCAAAAATAATATTCTAATTTTTAAAAATTTAATTTTTTATTTTTTATTAGCTGAGTTTTTCTATCACATAAATCTCTTAATAGAAGAAAAATTATTTTATGTATTTGTCTAATAAAAAAAATGCTAATTTTATGAGTGGACATTTCATGAGACATTGGTATGTTATGTCTGACATTACACTGCTATTACTCTCTCAATGATATAAAAAATGACAAGGTTTCAAGTACCTTATGTACCCAAGGGCATTGGCACAAGGAAGGGAGAAGAGAGAAAATTGAAAAAATATGTAGATAAATCTCTTATATATATATTTAATATCAAAATATCAAACTGCTAATATTTTATTATGCAGAAAAAGAATATGTGGAAAGTGCAAGAGAGTTTGTGATCATTCCTGATAAACATTTTCTCCTACACTTCCCATGCAAATATGTGTTTTATTAAAATTATCCCCACTGATTAAAGTAAGATCACCATTCTGTTTCACTGCTTTTGCATGGAGCAATGGGAATTTATATAGTATTTTTCTAAACGCAAAGCCTGAAGCAAGAAAAGTTGTCACTACATTGCCCAAAGAAAAATACTCCTATTGAAGAAAAATATTGGCCAAAGCATATCAACGAGATTAGATTTTCTTTTCTTGTGTGTTGACCCTTGCTCCCGTTCAGGTGGCCCGTTTGCTCCATTGTGGCATCGTTCGGTCGGGCGCGCAGTGTCGCGCCGTGTGAGGTTTCCTGACCGGGTGACTTCGGTTTGGGCCGTTTCGTTCGAGGGCGCCCGTATCAATTTTTCTAGGTTGTGACCACCATGGTGCCTTGTGCACGTTCGGGCAGCCCATTTTCCATTTTCTCCCTTGTGGCATCGTTCGGTCAGGTGCGCAGTGTCGTGCCGTGTGAGGTCGTTCGACAGGGTGCGTTTGGTTCGGGCCGTTTGGTTCGAGGGCGCTCGTATCGGTTTTGCTAAGTCCATGTGACCGCTTGAGTGCTGTGTGTATGTTCGGGTGGCCCGTTTTCCATTTTCTCCCTTGTGGCATCGGTCGGTCGGGCGCGTTGTGTCACGCCGTGTCATGAGGTCCCCCTACTAGGCGCGTTCAGGTCGAGCAGTTTCGTTCGAGGGTGCCCGTATCAATTTTTCTATGTCGTGACCACCCAGGTGCCTTGTGCATGTTCAGGGAGCCCGTTTGTCATTTTCTCCCTTGTGGCATCGTTCGGTTGGGTGCGCTGTGTCACGCCATGCAAGGTCTCCTGACCAGGCGCATTCGGTTCGGGTCATTTTGCTTAAGGGCGCCAGTATCAGTTTTTCTAAGTTGTGACCGCCCGGGTGCCTTGTGCACGTTCGAGCAAATTTTTTTCTGTTTGCTCCCTTGTGGGATATTCATTCGGTTAGGTGCGTCGTGTCACACCATGTGAGGTCGCTCGACCGGGCGCGTTCAGGTCGGGCTCTTTCGTTCGAGGGTGCCCGTATCAGTTTTACTAAGTTGTGATCGCCTGGGTGCCTTATGCATGTTCGGGCAGCCTGCTTTCAATTTTTCTCCCTTGTGGCATCGAAGTTCGTTTGGGCGCATCGTGTCGCGCCGTGTGAGGTCACCTGATCGGGTGTGTTCCGATCGGGCCATTTCTTTCGAGGGTGCTCGTATCAGGTTTGCTAAGTTGTGACTGCCCGGGTGCCTTGTGCACGTTCAAGCGGCCTGTTTTCTGTTTGCTCCCTTGTGCACGTTCGGTTCGGGCCATTTTGCTAGAGGGTGCCCGTATCAGTTTTGCTAAGTTGTGACCGCTCGGGTGCCTTGTGCACGTTCGGGCAGCCCGTTTTCTGTTTGCTCCCTTGTGGTATATTCGTTCGGTTAGGTACGTCTTGTCGCGTCATGTGAGGTCGCCTGATAATTGGTGGTAACTCATGTGATTATGACCAGCTTGGAATAATGAGATGAACACAATCAACTAATGAAGTTGAATAATTATGGTAATAATGAAAGTAATTTTGAAAGAACCTATAAAATATGATGAAAGTAATTATTATACCTAAAAATATTATATTTATTAATATTTTTTAATACTTATAAATAATAATTATAATGAATATTATAAGTAATGATTTTTACATCCAAAAATATTGATAAATTGTTTTTAAATAAAATAAAATAATTTTATTTTGTAAAATATTACAGCAGTTTACAATAAATATATAAAATAGTTTAAATAAAATAAATTATTCACTAATGTTTGAATGGGAAATTGTCATATGATTTCATCTCATAGTTTCAATTTTTTCCCGCTCAGCTTGTTTGACCTTCTTCTCATGAACTATGAGCATGGAAAACAACCTCTGTTCGACCTTTTTCTCATGAACTCTGAGCATGGCAAACAACCTCTATTCGGAACTCTTTGAATCGAATCGAAGAGAAGTCAATGTTCAGAATCGAAGAGAAGTCGATGTTTAAATAGCCTCTATTTGGATAGATTTGGTAGATTGGTCTATCAAACCTTGTGATGGATTGCCGTTATCCATTAAAGTGCTTGGAAGGCTTGTTAGAAGAAAATTACAGGTTACTCGTAAGTGAATGTATGAATTTCTCAATATATTGTTTATTTTTTCATTAAAAAAAACAGGGTATAGCACATGGGGTTTCCAAATTTCAATAACAAAATCCAATAAAAACACCTGACCACGAAAAAGAACTTGGTCATTTGCAGCAGATGAGGAACATCACGGATTGAAGTTTTCTTCGAGCTATCTCCTCGCATAAGTGTTTCAATCATTTCAAACTTTGTCTTCTATTTAAAATGAATATTTCAAATTTGTTTATTCCAAGCATGATACATTTTTCTGGTGTATATTTTCTTCATTGAATTAGTAGATAATGAAGAGTGATAGATCTGCACCCTTTCTCATGTTTGTTTTACTGGCAGAATGATAGATCTGTACACTTATCAAGTTTTTTTACTGGCGGAATGATAGATCTGTATACCTTTTCTTCAATAGGTTAGTAAATATAAGGGATAAGGATAAGGGATCTGTATACCTTTTCTTCACTGTTTTCCAAATGATAGATCTGTACACTTCTCAAGTTTGTTTACTGGCGGAATGATAGACCTGTATACCTTTTCTTCAATAGGTCAGTAAAGATAAGGGATAAGGATAAGGGATCCAATTGTCGCTACCAGTCCTGGTCACTAATTCATCAAATGCTTGCTCAAGGACTGAGAAAGTCCTTATGAGAAAGCTCTATCTAGATTCTAAAGAAACTGAATTCCCCATTTGAAAACTTCCAAAAGAACAACAATTTTTAATTTTGAAACTTTCCAGCATGAAGCTTCAAATTCCAATGTAAAAAAATATGCGTGAAACCGGCAACTCTAACACCTGAGACTACATCACTTGAAATTTAGAAAAAAAAAAGCACTATAGGAAAAATCAATCCCGTGGGATGTGGTTATCGGCTTGAATATCTCACAAACAAGCATAACAGATCTGTTACTTGACTCATGCCATCCTTTCTGGGTTACCTTTACTTGATTTTGGTCAATTTTTCCAGAGAATCAAGGGGTGGAAGGATTTCAGTTGCATCACCTAAAATCATCCTTACACCTACATTTGACACAAGAAAATAAAATGTATGACATCTTCCCAGTCAAAATTCAAATGTTTTGAGTTTGTAAATGTTGTGTTTAATGCCCATGTAAGTGAAGATATACCTGAGAAAACTCTGATATATTTTGAATTCACTGCTAATCTGTTTCCCATGGAAGCAGATAACAATTTGAACTGCTTGTAATTCATACTGTATACTATTAAAATTATAATTTTTCTAGCTTAAAGAAAAAAGATGAAGTCCGCACTAAGGAAACTACTTGCCACCAGAAAAAGGAAGCTATAAAAAAATATACATATACAAAGAGAAAAAGGAACCATCAAAGAGGAGATGAATGGTCACATAAAACTACACCAGTGAAAAACACTCAACTCCCACCCTCTGTAGTCAATGCCCACAAGCACACCAATATTTTTCAGCAGAATTCACAATCGTAGGAGCAGCCAAGGTTTCTTGCTCTTAAGTTATATGTCAAAATGTATACAAAGCTCTCATTGCAGAGTGATATGCACGAAGTTCTAATTTATGTACTTTTGCTGCTCCTTTCTCTTCAGTCAAAGATTTATCTTGCCTCCGGTTTGGACATTCACATGCAGACATAGCATCATCGAAAGAGCTATAGACTATAGGTCGTGATGAATGCTTTTGATTTGAACATAAAATATCATTTGACATATAGCTACTACTACTAGCAACAGAACAATGAAAACTCTTAGCTTCCTCAATTGAACAATTTAATCTGTCTTCAAATGAAGACATGCATACACATTCCTCACCCACATGTTTTCTGGGGAAAGTAAAGGTATCTACCTTTTCTAACAAAGGACGTGATGACTCTCCCACTGCCTCATGGTTCCTAGATTTCTGGATTGCTCTCCTTTTCTGAGGAGCAGCCTCCATGTTGAAGAAATCTTCCTTGTATGCAGATTGCATTTGAATGCTTGGTTTTCTCTTTGTAGCCTTTAAAGATACATGAGATGTCAAAGGGTTGCACAAATAGGAATCTTGTTTTTCTTACTGTCTCACTTAGAAGGCCTGTAACAGTAGTTACATACAGTGTAATAGAGGCAGTGTCACCCACCAAGACTGTAAAAATGATAGGCTTGGGTTGAATTGGAATTTGTATTTTAATATCTTGCATTTGACATAAAGGTAGTAATTCCTTCCAACCATGGTCCAATTTTCGCTACCAGTCCTGGTCACTAATTCATCAAATTCTTGCTCAAGGACTGCAAAAATATTAGCTGTGAATATGACATTAATCTTACGAGCTTTTGCTAGGGGATGAAATATGTGTAACTGACAAATATCCGTTGCTACCAAAGATCCTGTATTTGGTTCTTGGTTGCTGGAACCATATACTTTGGCTCCATAATAGAGGATAGATTAGTGGAGCTTGTTGGCTTACTGTTATCAGGGTGATTAAAATTAGTTCTAGCTTGCAAAATGCTAGGTTGCATCAAACCAATATCTGTATTAATATCTAGCATTTGACATCAGGTGTAGTAATTCTATCGACTCCCTTAGGGTTTGGCCTTGTTTACTTTTCTTTCCTCCAACTGTAGTAGATGTAGCTGAAGTCATGTAAGATTAGTTTCAAATTTCAATAATACACATGAATTAGGTCTTGTAGATTGGGCCTTTCTTCTATCCCCAAGCATTAGTTGACTAAGGGTTACAGGCATTTATTCTATCCCCAATAGTAGTTGACCAAGGGTTTCACGATTTTGTTAGTACATGCCCGACGGTGTTTGAGCAGCCTTGAAAATTCACTCCATAGAGGGAATCAATATGTGAGGCAAAAGTCATCTTTTCAGGATTGCACACAAGTTGTGACCTTTGTATTCATCTGCTTGTAATTTAGGAGTACCCCATGAGCTGCTTGTTTAGAACCAAAGAGCATGAAAATATAATGTTTAACAACTCTGCAAAAAGTTTAAACATGGCAACAACTAGACTTCGAATTCTCATCATACTATTTATGTGTCTTGACATGGCAACAACTAGACTCTGAATTCTCATCATATTATTTCAAGGTTGGTTTATGTATTGATACCTAATAAATTTAAGATCATTATGTGTTGTCACACTATGTTCTTTCCTGAATATACATTCTTGACAGAAGTAGCCACTAGTACCTTTCAGTGAGTTTTCTACTGGCTTCAATCTCAAATTGTATATTGGTAACCTTCATAGCTCCACCTTTTGGCAGCTCCAAGATGGAGTATTTTCTGGAGGAGACCTTTTCCCTTTTGGAAATATTGGACTAAGCCTGTCAGCCGGTGTCTTGAATTATGGATAGGTTTGTGGAACTCTGTTTTATTTATTTTGCATAACATATTTTATTTTGGGCATTAAAATGGTTTCCTAACATTGTCCTTTTGCCTATTTTAAATCCAAAAATTCATGCCTGTAATTTTTGTTCAAAAGTATCTTGAACTTTAGAAGGTTATTTTCAAATTTGACCAATACAGTTTGCTAGGTTTCCCTTGAACAAGCACATCAGCACATTGCATATGGTTATTGTTTGGTGTATATGCATTGACCCATTTAAAATGGAGTGGCTTCTTTTTCTGAAGTGCCACCCTTCAGTGAGTGGGAAAAACCTATCTGGTTGGATCATATGGGAATGCCTATTAGTGGATGGAAAATGTGCAGCTATGTTGGAAACTACTGAGGTGTATTTAGTATCCATATTAGCATTCTTTACAGGCCAAGATCATTAATATTCTATTTCCTAGTACAAAGGTTTTCTTTATGATTATCTACTATCCAGTATGAGGTAATACTGTGAGGTGCTTCACTTCGAGCAAAGTATTCTCAGTTGTCAATTGGGTCTTGTCTGAGGGGCCAAGAGGAAAGTTGTTATCATTCAAAACCCAGGTTCAAATCCCACTATGTGACATGTCCACTCTTTGTGAGCTAATTTTTTATTGAGGCTCTTCATGGGCTAATTGTTGATTGAGGCTGGCAAGGTACCGCAATCACATCCTTTTCTATGTGATGGAGGGTGGGAGCTTGGCAATATGGATAGAAAAAAGCAGAATGGATCTTCCTGAGCTGCTAATTCCTGGCTCATTAACCTCTTACTTGTAGCTTCTATGTGGCTACAGTCACATCAGGCCAGACAAATTTCCAATACTAAGTCAATCAGACAGTGCGGAATCTAGATCACCCAACCAATGGATGGTAGGAATCTTGTCACCAACTTCATTTCGGGCTTGAGTGTTAGGATAGATTATGGTTGGCAACATTTTTGATTTATAGATTCTTCCCTAGTGCCCTTTGGATCCTCACCTATATTTTTCTTTTTGGATTCCTAGTGTTACCGTATCTCCTTAAGCCTTCTTTCTTCACTTTCACTCTACCCTTATTTTTTCTAGATTTGATTGGTAAATGACAAGGAGTTGCTTCCAAAATTATTCCCTAAAATGAGATGGTCTGTTAACGCTTTTGTTAAGAGTGGATCTGTGGGAAAAACTACATTGTTATCACTAGATTTATGTCAGGGCAAGAGATATAGAGGAAAAAGATGGCTGTTAAAAGAAATTTATATTAAAATTTATAGGCTATATATGCCAAATAGAAAATATAGTCAAAATAAGTCAAAATAATGAATTAATTTTATATCTCTCATAAATGTTAAGGGAAAACCAAAAATTTTCATTAACTGTGTTGCTCAAGGGAGGAGATATGCTAAAGAAAAAGGGCCAGAGAACAACTCCAAGATTCCTCATCTATAATGTTATGAATATAATATATTGAAAAAATGTATGACAATGTACATGCTAGTATGGAAAGGTGTAGAGTATCTGAAATATGTGTAATTTTCAAACTTACTAATTGGTTATTGTGGCTCTCAAGGCATGTTTTTCTTGTCAAATTGTAAACCTACCCTTGCATGTGTTCTTTGGATTGGAATTTATTTCTCTGCATGTATTGCTCTAAAATTTTGTACAACCCTTGACTTGTAAGTTACCTGTGACAAACTGTATTGATGATGTTTTAGATCCCCACTGCATTGTGTTTTGGTATGTCACCATGGTTTATGATATGGGACAAGGATTCAACATTAGTTGTATTGATTGCGTGTTCTCCTATAGTCATGCTGCTGTTTGAAGCCTCATGCTACTATCATGCTTTGCATTTAATGGAAAATAATTAGCAATCTGAAGGTTCTTTTAGAGAAAATGTTACATGGAGTTTACAACTACACATATTTTACGTTTATCAGTATTTTGAAGTTGTTTAAAAGTATATTTCTGTTGGTATTTTAGGGTTTATTTGAAGGCTTAAAAGCCTATAGGAGAGCTAATGGACGAATTGTGCTCTTTCATCTAGAACAGAATGCATTGCGACTCACAATGGGTGTAGAGCGCATGTGTTTTCCAGCTCTTTTAGTGGAACAATTTGTGGAGGCTGTAAAACAAATAGTGTTGGCAAACAAGCGCTGGGTAAGATACACTAGCGTATATACGTGGATATCCTTCATAAAACTCGCGTATACACAGAGATATAATTATGCCATTAATTCTTCACTTATATCATTCCTTCATTCATTCATTAGATGTTCAATAAACAGTAAACATGTGCAGTAAGAACAGAATAAACCATCACACATAAGCATCACACATGAACACCGGGATTTTAGGTGGAAACCCAAGTCGGGAGAAAACCACCGCTGCAGTTGCTCAGCCTTCAATATTTTATTATAGAGAAAACATCTTACAACATATGTGCTGGCGCAGACTTGACCAGCACGCAGGCACCCACCTGCGCTCGTTTACCAGCCTCTCCTGGAAGGGAGCTCCAACCACCTGACTCGTTTACCAGCCTCTCCTGGAAGGGAGCTACGACCCCCTGATCTCGTTTACCAGCCTCACCTGGAAGGGAGCTACAACCCCCTGACTGAAGGCTACAACCCTCAGCACCTCTATGGACCACGTTTCATCAATTTTCACACTGGATCCAAAGCTTCCTTTAGGACATAACTTGCAGGCCACGTTTCATCATATTTTCAGACTGGACCCACTCCATACTTTTACGCTCAAACATACATCACCAACAGATACTTGTCAATTCAGATAACCCAGACAGATAGCAGTAACACAGCAGAACAGATCAGACATTTTATACTTCAGACTTCAGCAAACCCTAGCTTTTCATACGCGCTTTCCTTTCACTGATGCCGCGTATACTTCTGTACATATTACAGAGCTAATTTCACTGCGCATACGCGCTTTCTCTTCAGCAAACCCGCGTATATACGTGCTTCCTCTGCGGCGAACTAGCGTATGGTTCTTCAGACATTTAGGTCATTGCAATTCTTCAAAACAGATACATCACACAGATTTTACCCTTTACTTAAGACAGATGTTCGCCTCATCTCAGAACTAATCATTCCATAAACAGATCTAGCAAGTACAAATACATTTCAGATCTAGATACCCTTCTTCATCATTTTCTTCATTGGTGCATCATGCATTTAGATCTATCATTCAAATATAACCCTTTCCATTCAGATATACTTCAAAGAGAAGTATTCATTCAAGCTCAGACGTATTGCACCCACACACATCATTTGCACAATGAATTTCTTCTCTTTATATAGGTTTACCCTTTTTCAAAACCATGAGCCAAAACCACATTACTTCCGATGGTATTCCTGGACGGGGTCATTTAGACGAATCATTACCCAATACAATGGGTCAATACCATGGTGGTTACCCCTGGTTTTGCACTTTTTGAGCGCTTTTGCCCATACGCGACTTGGAACGTTATTTCCCGCGTGCATACACGAATTCTCCTAAACAAATCCGCGTATGCATTGAGACATACTCTTTTCATCATAGATCTAGCACATACTGAATTCCTTTCAAGCACAACTTCAACAAGTGGGTTGTCATTCAAGGACAACACTCTGTCAAGTGGGTTGTCATCAAGGACAACACTCAACATCATATTTCCAACAAACATCATATCACATCAGATTTACATCATTTACCAAGTCCATCAAGTCAAGAATAACTTCATCAGGTGGATTGCCATCAAGGACAACACATGTCAACAATCTCATGTCTTTATCCTCATTCAGTGGGTTGCCATCAAGGACAACACTCTGCATCATATTGCCAACAATCTCCCCCTTTGGACTTGATGTCAACCATGATGGTGTTTGGTTACCACAACAGATAGGTACATTAAGAATACAATGACATCATGTCACTCTCCCCATTTTTGACAACATTCTTTCTCTTCATTCAAACACCATGTCACTCTCCCCCTTTGACATCAAGGGCAAAGGGCGGATCAAAACCAACACACTCTCCCCCTTTTCTCCTCATGTAGAAGAAGCGGTCTGTAGATCTGATGTATACTGAAGTGACCAAGCTCCCCCTGAGTTCATGCTGAATCTTCAAACATATTTTTCAAATTAAGTACACGACTCTATGAACTTCCTATCGCAAAAGACTCATACTTACATCAAGGATCCAACCAAGTGGATTTGCCTCCAAGGACTCAGTGTATACCAAGTGGGTTTACACATTTCAATTCAACTACCCAACCAAGTGGGTTTACAAAATTTGACTCAGCTACCCAACCAAGTGGGTTTACAAAATTTGACCAGTCCTTACATGACTGAATATTACAATTTTACATCATGGGTCTCAATAAGACCTTTTCATCAAATTACAAATAAGACCATTTATGACCAACACCAGAAAATCCTCAAGAAAGAGAACATGTTTCAGAATAATGCCAACAATGCATTATACTCAGCATTATACAATGCATTATTCCCCCTCTAGCATCTGAATTTGTGCATCCAAGCATCCTTTCCATATGACTAAGGCTCCCCCTTAGTTTTATTGCATCTCGAACACTTTCAACCAATCATCAAGGCCTCTTTAAAACATCGATTGAAAAGTATTATAGGCTGAGCACACGGAGATACTAGAGATACCAAATGATGCGCATTTGTCTTGAAAAGTGACCCCAAACAGAAATTTGTCAGCAATCAGACATACGCGGTTTTATGTGCAGGAACTCACGTATATACGCGACTGTGTTTCAGGAAATCTGCGTATCCAATACCATATTCTATATTTTAACCAGATCTGATCCTCTGTGAGAAAAAGACAGTGTTCAGCTTCTTTCTGAGATATTTGAATGCTTCCCTGGAGTACAGATAGATAGAACAGTGTAGTTGTGTCTTCAAGCATCATCCAACGGTTGTAGCATAAGCACATTAGTAACCAAGCCTTCAGATTCTTTGCAGCATCAATACAATCTTTCCAAGAGAAATTATCATACCAGAACAACATCTTCAAAAATGTGTCAATCATCCATGTGGTCCAATATCACCATGATCTTTAAGATTTAACATGAAGTAACATATGTAGGGAAAAGATCTCAACCATAGTAACAAACTTTGCATGATCTATTCTTATTTCTGAATCAAACGACTTTCAACTCATCCATGTGTGAGCACAAAAGATTCTTTTCAGCAAACAGGGCTCAAAATCTCATCATAATAAACCATATACCAAGTCATCATAATTTGAGCATGAGTATCAAAGAATAAGTAGTCATAGTGCCAACAATGCAATCATTAGTATTCAACCTACTGCTCCCCCTGAACCAGTGCTCCTCCTTAACTTGTTCAACCTGAATACGTTCATCAGCAAGTCATCAGCAACAATCTCTGCACGAACTGTCCTTATCTCCGAATTATAAGACTTTCATCTCAGCAACGAATACTCTTCATCAAAAAGAAAACAGGACTCATCCATAATATTTAACATAAGAAACCATGTATCATTTCATTAGCATGAGTATAACCAGAATAATGCTAACAGTACAATCATTAGTAGTCAGACTGATGCTCCCCCTGAACCTCTGCTCCTGATCCTCAGCTGTCTTCCCAATTCTCTTATCATTAATTCATATGCGACTGTGTCTGCTGGAACTCGCGTGTATACGCGACTTTTGTTCATCGAACCCCCGTATGGAAAGTGAAGCATAGAAATTTTTCACATTCCTTCATCTCCCCCTGAACTTGTACCTCCTGTAACTGTCTTCTTCACATCAGATGCGCTGTCAGAAATACATATAATCAGAATAATCAAATCAACCATGAGAATCATCATACATTGCTCCCCCTGTGATGATACATCCCCATAATGTATCCCACATTACTTCTGCAGTCAATAAAAGAAGTAAGCTTCAGAAGCGGATGACTGCAGTAGGGTCAGTATTCCCTACGTTTCTGACTGGTCCTCCTTCTTTTTCCAAATTTGCTTGAACTTCCTAACTGTGTGCTGAAAATTGTCCACTTTCTCAGATCTGTTCAACCTGCATTCCTTTTCTTCATGTCCATACTTGTTACAAGAATAACATCTCATGTGTCCAGAGAAATAAGCATAAGAATCATAATGAGTATTTCTAATCTTCCTTCTTTTGCAATCAGCTGCTTTATGTCCATACTTGTTACATGAAAAACAATATCCTTTGAAGAAACCAGAGTACCTTTCTATGTAGGATCTGTTTGTTTGTGGCTGAAACAATCTGCTTCTGCAATTGGCTGCAACATGTCCATGATTATGACATTTAAAGCATTCAACATTATTGAATGATTTCCTTTGAGAATTCATGATTTTCGGTTGACCTTTTGTTTCTTCCAACACTTCAGATTTTGCATTGATGTCCTTTGATTCTTTAGCACTTCCTCGTGAACTAGATTCTCCTTTAACAGTTTCATGAAAACCAAGACCAAGTTTGATAGAAGGATACCTTTGACTACTAAGAATATTGTCCAGAATCTTAGTACTATCTTGAAACCTCAAAAGTTTAACCTTTTCTTCTAATTTACCTTTGAGAATGTTTACCTCAACCTCCAAGCCTTGGCATTGCTTCTTCATGCTTTCTTCGACCATTTTTCCTTCTTCTACTTGATCATTCAATTTTAAAACTTCTTCCTTCAACCAATTTTCATTTCCTTCACATGTTTGTAGCAGCTCTTCATTCTTCTTATTTGATTTTTCCAGATCTTCTTTGAGAGATATGATTTCTGCTTCAAGTCCTTCCTTTTCAAATGACAGAGGTTCTTCATTCTTCTTATTTGATGCTTCGAGGTTTACTTTCAGAGATATGTTTTCTGCTTCAAGTCCTGCATTCTTCTTATTTGATTTATCCAGGTCTTCTTTGAGGGAGATGATTTCAGCGTCAAGGCTTTCACTTCGATTGGTTACTTCATCCTGCAGTCTTTGATGTATTTCTATCTGTCCCTTCATTGTTTCTATCTGTCCATTCATTTTAGAGATCATCTCATTGTAGGCAGATTCCTTCTCATTAAATAATCTTTGTTGATCTTTGATAGCTTCTTCTAGGTCCACAACATTATTTTCACTATCTACAACATTGCTTGCACAAAGAAGATTATCACAAGGACCCCAATCACTATCTGATTCATCTTCATAAATTTATGCTATACATGTTTTCTGAGATATCTTCTTTCTTTGAGTAGCCTTCTTCTTTTGCTTCTTTGCCATGAGCACTTTCAGATCTTGGTCAGAATCTTCTTCATCTTCACTGGACACTTCATCATCATCTTCATTTGCATAATAACTCTTCCTCTTTTCAAATTTTTTCCCTTTACCATGTTTTTCTCTATAAAAACATTTAGCAGCATAGTGACCAACTTTTCCACACTCAAAACATTTGAAGGGAAGCTTACCTTTGAATCTTCCAGTACCTAGTTGGAGTTTTCTCACAAAATTCACTTCTTCTTCTTCGGATATATAGCTGGTTTCTTTGAAAACTTCCTTTTCTTTTCCTTTTGCAGATACCTTAAAAGTAGCTTCTTTGATTTGAGAAGGACCTCCTTGTCTCATTTCAAAAGCAGTCAGAATACCATGTAATTGAACAATAGTAAGAGTTTGCAGATCTTGCCTTTCTTCAATAGCTGAAACTTTAGAGTCAAAATTTGAAGTCAAGGATCTTAAGACTTTTTCCACCAGAGTAGTATCGGTTATGGTTTCACCCAAATTTCTCATCCGATTTACAATATCATCTAGACGAAGAAAGAAACTGGCAACACTTTCATCACTATGCATCTTCAAATTTTCATATTCAATTCTAAGAGTTTAGAGTTTTGCACTTTTTACCTTTGTGTCTCCTTCATAGCTTAGAATGATTTTGTCCCATATTTCTTTTGCTGAATGTAGCTGCATCAATTTAGCAAATTCTGATTCAGACATGCTTCCTAATAAGACATTCACTGCTTTGGCATTGATTTCATACTTCTTCCTTTCTGCTGCATCAGTAGGAATACTTGCTGGGTATTGATAACCTTCTTCCACGATTGCCCATACATCTGCACCAATACTTTGCAGATATGCTTTTGTTCGTACCTTCCAGAATATCAGATTGCTTCCATTAAATAGAGGCGGCTTTATAGACATTACTCCTTCAAGACTTCCCATTGCGACGGATCTCCTTCAAGCGATCAAGCTTCTGCAGAAGGACCCGCTCTGATACCAATTGTTGGGAAAAATACTGAGAGGGGGGGGGGGTGAATCAGTATTTAGGACTTTATTAGATCTTTTTATTTTTTCCACTCTCTAAAACCCATACGCTACTTTGCTGAACCAAACTAGCGTATATATGCGGATATCCTTCATAAAACTCGCGTATACACAAAGATCTAATTATGCCATTAATTCTTCACTTATATCATTCCTTCATTCATTCATTAGATGTTCAATAAATAGTAAACATGTGCAGTAAGAACAGAATAAACCATCACACATAAGCATCACACATGAACACCAGGATTTTAGGTGGAAACCCAAGTCGGGAGAAAAACACCGCTGCAGTTGCTCAGCCTTCAATATTTTATTATAGAGAAAACATCTTACAACATATGTGCTGGCGCAGACTTGACCAGCACGCAGGCACCCACCTGCGCTCGTTTACCAGCCTCTCCTGGAAGGGAGCTCCAACCCCCTGACTCGTTTACCAACCTCTCCTAGAAGGGAGCTACGACCCCCTGATCTCGTTTACCAGCCTCACCTGGAAGGGAGCTACAACCCCCTGACTGAAGGCTACAACCCTCAGCACCTCTATGGACCACGTTTCATCAATTTTCACACTGGATCCAAATCTTCCTTTAGGACACAACTTGCAGGCCACGTTTCATCATATTTTCAGACTGGACCCACTCCAAACTTTTACGCTCAAACATACATCACCAACAGATACTTGTCAATTCAGATAACCCAGACAGATAGCAGTAACACAGCAGAACAGATCAGACATTTTATACTTCAGACTTCAGCAAACTCTAGCTTTTCATACACGCTTTCCTTTCACTGATGCTGCGTATACTTCTGTACATATTACAGAGCTAATTTCACTACGC
Source organism: Pinus albicaulis (assembly GCA_034641835.2). Classification (NCBI taxonomy): domain Eukaryota; kingdom Viridiplantae; phylum Streptophyta; class Pinopsida; order Pinales; family Pinaceae; genus Pinus; species Pinus albicaulis. The sequence continues at coordinate 698,152,777 of CM076575.1, forward strand.
ATACGCGCTTTCTCTTCAGCAAACCCGCGTATATACATGCTTCCTCTGCGGAAAACTAGCGTATGGTTCTTCAGACATTTAGGTCATTGCAATTCTTCAAAAAAGATACATCACACAGATTTTACCCTTTACTTAAGACAGATGTTCGCCTCATCTCAGATCTAATCATTCCATAAACAAATCTAGCAAGTATAAATACATTTCAGATCTAGATACCCTTCTTCATCATTTTCTTCATTGGTGCATCATGCATTCAAATCTATCATTCAACTATAACCCTTTCCATTCAGATATACTTCAGAGAGAAGTATTCGTTCAAGATCTGAGACGTATTGCACCACATGATTTGCATAATGAATTTCATCTCTTTATATAGGTTTGCCCTTTTTCAATACCATGAGCCAAAACCACATTATTTCCGATGGTATTCCTGGGCGGGGTCATTTAGGCAGATCATTACCCAATACAATGGGTCAATACCATGGTGGTTACCCCTGGTTTTGCACTTTTTGAGCGCTTTTTCCCATACGCGACTTGGAACGTTATTTCCCGCGTGCATACGCGACTTCTCCTAGACAAATCCGCGTATGCATTGAGACATACTCTTTTCATCATAGATCTAGCACATGCGAATTCTTTCAGCACTGACTTCAACCAAGTGGGTTGTCATTCAAGGACAACACTCTATCAAGTGGGTTGTCATCAAGGACAACACTCAGCATCATATTGCCAACAAACATCATATCACATCAGATTTACATCATTTACCAAGTCCATCAAGTCAAGAATAACTTCATCAGGTGGATTGCCATCAAGGACAACACATGTCAACAATCTCATGTCTTTATCTTCATTCAGTGGGTTGCCATCAAGGACAGCACTCTGCATCATATTTCCAACACAGAATCCTCGTTACTTACTCCCAACATATTCATGTTGTCATCCTCTGTTTGTTCATTTATTTCCTCATCCTCATTTAGATAATTTTCTTGGAATGGAGGTCTGATATGTTGATCATCCTCTCTTTTTCTATTTTGAGGTTGATTTCTCCTAAAGTTTTGATTTTGATTTTGAGATTGATTTCTGTTTTGGGGAGCTGATTGATTTTCTTTGGATTGTGGTCTCTCAAGTATGCTCATTTTCTTCATCATTTCCGTAATCATTCTTTCAATTTTTGAGCTAGATGTCGAGGGTGCAGATTCCTCCCTAAATGATACTTTCTCTTCATTCCTCATCCTAGCTCTTCTCTCGATCAGATTTACTTCCACAGCTAAAGCTCCTTTCTGCATATCTTCTAAAGTCAAGGGGTCTCTTTCTCTTAGCTGATAGGCCATTTCAGGATCAAATCCTTCGGGAAATTTGGCCAAGGCTAAGCCTTGTGGAGGCTTCAAGTTTGGGGGTAGGGCATTATAAACACTATTAAGCCTAGTGCAATAATTTTGAACACTTTCCCCAGTGTTTCTTTTGAGATTGTTGTAGTCTGAAAGTATTTGGAGAGGGTTTTTTTTGACTTCCCATTTGTTTAGGAATGACTGATAGAGGGTTTGGAGGTCATTAATACTATTAGGGGTTAAGCTTTTAAACCACTTTCTTGCTTCTACCCCTAAAATTTGAGCAAACAATCTGAGTTTGAAAGTTTCATCATCAATCTCATTTCTATCAAAATAGTCATTCATCTTATCCACACGTTGTGAAGCAGTAGTTACACCACTAGCATCATATAATGGTATCTTAAACTGATAGTCCTATGGCAGATTGACTAAAGGTAAAGGAAGGACTAGAGGAGCATACCGTGTTGCCATGATAGGAGGTTGTGGAAAAACTGGGGGGTTTACAGGTGGAGGATGTAAGATAGGGGGTGGTTGGTGAAATGGAGTGGTTTGAAGAGTGGGTGAATGGATAACATAAGTGGATGGACCAGCAAGAGACTGTTGAGTAGATCTAGGATGAGAGAAACCAAAATTATGAAGGAAATATAATTCGGGTGGGGTGGTTTCTCTACTAACAGTGTTTTCTCCACTATGTTGGGGTGAGAGTGAAAGCTTAAAGTCTATATGATCTATATCATCAAGTGACCTAGTTCTGAATAGGTTTCTTAAGTCAACTTGTGAATCTTGTAGAGTTGTAAGGTTTTCAGGAATAGAATTATCTCTATTGACTGGCCTAAAAATAGTTGAAGTTTTAGACTTGGGATATTTCCTAAGTATACTTTCTGGATTATCAACTATCTCAAGAGGGTTTGGGTCGGGATAGGCTCTAGTATGAACTCTTCTAGAAGCCACTATGCTGTGTTTTCAAATCCAATGATAAGAAAAGTTTACCCAAATATGACAATCTTTGTTAGGCCTACTGATATTTTGAACAAGGAAACTTAACTTCTCACAATTTCCTTAAGTGAGTTTGTATGATGTTTATGATATAAATGGGTTTCCCAGTGGAGTCTTTAGGTCTATTTCAAGATTGTGGAGTCACCAGGTGGAAATTTTTAGCTTTAGAAGGTAAAATGTTTTATGGTCCACCACCATTAATAGGTTTGAATACCAATTTGAAATATTTTTGGGTTTTCTAATTTTTTACAGTCCTGTAGTTTACGAGAGTGTCCTAAATCTGTTTCAGCACTTAGCTACGGTGATGAGACAAACAAAGTTTACTCTTTGGCTTACTTAGCTGATTTATTTGAGGTTTGATAGGGGTATGTTAGAATCCTATGAAGTACTTAGATTGCCACTGATTTAGACCAGTCCTATCATGATTACCAACATGATTGGTAGAGCTTGAAGAAAGCTCTTCATTCTATACTGAATACTGAGTGTCTTGTTTTAAGGATTTTACTCAGAATCTCCCCAGTATGGTCGCCAGTATGTTAGGCCTCCATAGTTTGCAAGATTGTCAAGTACAAACGCTGCAGAGCCTACATCAAAACTGCTTTGGAATCTAAGGACCTAACCATCCTAGATTCAGAGAGGGATCTCTCTATGTATGTGTTAAAATATGTGCTCTTTAAGTCTTGAAATGTGATTTTAGGCTAGTTATGAAGAACAAAGTTTTTTTTTTTGTTTTGGTTGGGAAAGGATATAATGAAGATGAAGGAAGTCTTTATGAAGGGTGAAGGTGTAAGTAGGTAAAGGAATGTTTTAGCTGATAAAATAGGCAAGGAGCAGCATCAATCCATTGGGCTATGGAGTCATAATAGGGTTTAATTGAAACAACAAGGTTCAAGAGTGGTCCATGGGGCAATTCATGTATGTCAAAGGATCTCTTCAAGTTGATTTTATGGAATGAAACAATAAGAAATGAAGTGAAATAAATAAAACACATGAAGAAAACAAAGAACAGCCTAATATCAAGTAAGTACTTTGAAACTATCCTGCTTTTGGCATGCACTTAAGGAAAGAAAAAAAAGTAATCTAAGATCAGGTAAGTACTTTTAAACTAGCCTGCTTTCGATATACTTTCAAGAGAAAAAATTCAAAACACACAGGATAGCTTAATATCAAGTAAAGAATTTTAACTTAGCCTTCTTTCAGCATATTCAAAAGAACAACATTCATGGTAACACAAAAATTAGTGTAAGATCAGGTAAGTACTTTGAAACTAGCCTGCTTTCAACATACTCTTAAGGGAACTTTTCAAAGCAATTGTTGGAGAAGAAACCAGAGGACAGGGCTAACCATAGACTTCTCTAGTTCAATCTTTAATTAGCAAACTTATCAAGGACATTAAAAAAGAATATCTCAAGTTGTACTCAGGAAACATGGGTTTGCCAACACTTCATTGGTTATACTCTATTGAATCATTTTTAAATAAACAATCAGCAGAAAACATAAAGGATTAAGATTTTTAGTGAGATTTAGGGTACTTGAAAAGTAAATCCTAATCTGTATTTGCTGTTCTTTATCAAAGAAAAGTGGACAAAATGGAAACAAAAAGAAAATTACAATTTACAGTGAGAAACACATCACCATTGACATAGACCAGGATCCCATAAATAAGCTATTTGTATTTGATGTTCAAACCAGTTACAATCTTCAAAGTCTAATGGGCCTCTACAACTTCAAACTTCTCATCTTAGCTTATGTGTCTTCAATTAAAAATAGAGCTACAGAAACTTCAAAGCTATTTACATGCAACAAATATCCAGAGACCAACCTCTATATTGCCTTCTACAGTAATATTTATAGAAGAATGAGAAGGTGGAGTTTAGGAAGGGATCATTGGTTCAATTAATACAGAGTAAGAGCTTCTCGGCCTTTGGGAGGCTCAAATGGAGAAGAAATGACATGTATTAACTCTTATTAATTGATTTTTCATTAAATTTCATCAACCTAAGTTACTATTATTGACTCTGGGGGCTTTGGTAGGCTGATCATAAATTCTGAGCTGTCTTTAGCAAAAGATCTATGCCTGTGCATTCGTTGTGTATTATTCTACGAAAATAAATTTGCAGGTGGAAGTAGAGGTGTTATGGCTTTGATGATGTGGCATTCGGAGGATTTTTTGTTGATCTGTCTTCTTCTATGCTTTATCTTTGTCTATTGGGTTAAGCTCTATGATCTTCAGTCCTTGTGCATTAACCCTTTAACTTTATTGGCTCACTGATACTCCTTAATCCTTCATTACTGAATTTGGTAGTGTACATGTGTATGGGCACGTCAAGGGTTTCATGGTATAACCAATGCTCATGAGGCACAGGTCAAACCATGATTTTGAACCCTGTGGATTCCATTTTCTGTGTGAAATTCTGGCCTAAGGATCATCATCCTTGGCCCTTTTTCATTTTATCATGACTGTGGGATGGATTTACAACTCATTTTCTGGGAAACCTGCAACTTAAAACAAACATTTAGATACATCTTGCGTTTTTAGAGGTCAAACTGCTTTCAGAGGCTGGGCGGAGTGGAGGAGCGATGCAGAGGAGGGGTGATTATGCAGGCAAAGGAGTCCTATGGAGAAAAACAGGCGAAATTGCAGTTTAAACTGTATTTGGCGTGATCTGTGCAAAAAGTGGTTTTTGAAATACCACAAGTGGTTATCGAACGACCCTCGGGCGATAAATGGTTTTTCCTGGAGGCAATGCGATTCCATTCACCGCTCACCACGTGGCCTTTTAGATACCGCCGGTATTGCATTATTTTGAAGTGTTAAACCTTGGGCGCAAAATTTTTGCGATATGCGCTCCTGACCATTAGATGAGGGAGGACGGATCTAGCGGTGCGGGTTGAATGCGATGAACAAGTGGCATGGGTGGAAATGAAAGTGGAAGACAGGTGGCGGCGTAAGATTGGGCAGGCGTTGTATGTGGTGGATGGTAGGCCCCAACGAAATTGAGTCATCGAGGTAGATGAGGACCGTCAGATCAAATGGATCAACAGAGGAGATTTATTCGCAAGGGTGAAAGGATGGTAAGATTTGGGCAGAAGAAGGATAGGGGAGGAGGCACGATAACCGTTGATCTTTAAAGATCAACTATTGGGATTACCTCGCAAAGTGATAAGGCGAGGATAAGGGGAAAAAGAGGAAAATGGAGGAATGGAACGACGCAGTCTTATGGGAAAACATGGAACCAGAGCCTATGGAAGAGGGGATTATCGCATCGGGGAAAATTTATAAAGAAAAGAGTGGGTTTATAAAAATAATAGGGCGATGCGATGAAGGGGCTAAAGGAGCTTAGCGCTAGGTCGTGGGATTTAGGTCATATGACAAAAAAGGGGGCTGGGGGCTAAGCCGGAAGGGGCTAAAGCCTGAGTTTATATGTATAAAAAGGAGTTTTTTTAAGGCAAAAAGGGGGGTTTTTAAGGGTTTTTCCAGTTCTGATAGAAGGAAAGTAAGGGTTTTTAAACCATAAATGAAGAGTTTTATGGTTTGAAGGAATTTTTGAAGGTTTTTTGAGGGGAAGGGAGGGAAAAAGTCAAAGAAGAAAGGAGCCTTTTCAGAGGTAAATGGAGGATAAAAATGGCCAAAATGGGTGAATGAAATGATAAAGAAGGGGTTGTTTAGGGAACAATTTTTAAAGGGGCAGCAAGTCTCACTTGGTGGTTTTTCTTTTTAGTGAAATAGCAGTGAATATTACTTGCAAAGTACAATCAACACAAGAAGACTTCAAGAATGAGCAGTTTTTTATGAAAATAATCTCTTGAAGGCTTAGGAATTATTTTTAGCCATCATTTGCTCAATCAAAAATTACTGATGGCTAACAGATTGATCAGATGCACCCTTTCACTTCACTCCCCATAGGGAGTGGTTCTGCGAGTATGAGACGTATGATGGTGGTGATGTCTTCTTAGGGGATGATAGGATGTCCAGAATCGTCGGACGTGGAAAATTCAAGTTGAAGCTAGAAGGTCAAAGGATTAGAACAATTCCTGGTGTTTTGAATATTCTTGCATTGGCGAGAAATATGATTTCTATCAGTAAGATGGATGATGCCGGTGTAAAAAAAGTGTTTGAGAAAGATACCTGCAAGATGGTTCGGGGAACACTGGTATTAATGCGGGGAGTTTGGATTGGAACTCTGTACAAGCTTTAGGGTAGCATTGTTATTGATAGGTGCAACAGTTTTGTGGTTTCTAAAAGTGAAGCGGAAGGCTTAGCAGTCTTTGGAGAAAAGACCATGCTATGGCGTCAAAGGCTTGGACATATTGGAGAGAAGGGCCTTCAGATAATGCATGGAAATGGAATGGTAGAAGTTATGTCTAATTTATCTTTGGATTTCGATTTCTGTGAACATTGTGTATATGGGAAGTAGAATAGGGTGAATTTTCCTTTTGGTGCTAAGAGGGCGAACAAGATATTAGAGCTTGTGCATAGTGATGTGTTTGGACCTATGTCAGTTCCATCACTGGGTAAGTTTGTGTACTATATTTCATTCATAGATGAATTTTCAAGGAATACATGGATATATTTATTGAGGAATAAATATGAAGTCTTTGAAAGATGTAAAGAATTTAAGGCTTTGGTGGAAAACTAGACAGAGAAGAAAATAAAGGTGCTAAGGACAAATAACGGTGGAGAGATCTGCAAGAAGAAATTTGTAGAGTTCTATAAGAAGTGTGGTATAGCATGATAGAAGAATAATCCATACACACCTCAACAAAATGGAGTTGTAGAAAGAATGAACAAAACGCTGATGGAAGAGGCAAGAAGCATTATCAATGGTACCAGGTTAGGACAAGATTTCTGGGCAGAGGCAATGGAGACTGCATGTTACCTGGTTAACATATCACCTTCATTCGCGTTGGAGGATAAGACTCCACATGAGGTATGGACTAGTAAGAAACCCTTGCTTTCACATCTGAGGGCATTTGGATTTGATGCATATGTACATGTTCCAAAGGAGAAAAGGACCATGTTGGATAATAAATCTGAAAGGTGCATATTTATTGGGTATAAAGATGGTTTAAAATGTTACAAGCTTTGGAACCCAGAAACAAGGAAGGTAGTGTACAATCGAGATGTGGTGTTTAGAGAGGTGAAATATGTTGTTAAACATGAATTCCTACCGAAGGAACTTGAGAAGATATAGTTTGAGCTAAAGGAGGATGAATCAGACTCTACAACAGAAGAATATTTAGAAGAGGAAGAGCCACAAAATCCAGCTGTGAGAAGATCAGTTCGGGAAAGAAGATAACCAGAAAGGTATAATCCATCTGCTTTATATTCAAATTTTTCTTTAACTATCACTAATGATGATCCCATAACTGTTAAGGAGGCAATGGATTCAGAGGATGGAAAACTCTGGAAGGAGGCCATGGTTGATGAAATGGTGTCCTTGCACAAAAATGAGGCATGGGATATGGTGGATTTGGCGGTTGGAAGGAAGCTCATCAGGAGAAAATGGGTGTTTAAGAAGAAGATGAATGTAGAAGGCAAGGTGGAGAAATACAAAGCTCGTTTGGTTGAAAAATGTTATTTCCAGGTGCCGAGAATTGATTTTGGTGATATTTTTTCTCTTGTTGCCAAGGCTACTTCTATTAGTTTACTTTTATATGTTGTTGCTGCATTTGATTTTGAAGTAGAAAAAATGGATGCGAAGACAACATTTCTTCATGGGGATCTAGAAGAGGAGATCTAAAATATAAAGCAACCTAAAGGCTTTATGGTGAAGGGTAAGAAATAACTTGTATGTAGGTTTAAAAAGTATTTGTATGGGTTAAAATAGTCACCAAGGATGTGGTATTAGAAATTTGATACCTATATACGAAGACTTTTCTTCACCAGAAGCAAAGAGGATCACTGTGTGTTGGTCGGCTTAATTGTCGGATTAAACCTCTCAATATTAATTATCAATCCGGGAGTCGTAAACGTGAGTTGTACCGCGTCTTGGCTCATCTTAATGGCCAGAGTATAAATATATTCCTTTGTAATGATAAACTAGGTACTGGAATGAAACACACATTTGATGGCAGATAAACAATCTTGAAAAGGAGACCTACTTAACCAATTTCATTCACTGCAAACTCCATACTGCAATACTACAAAGCAATCCTTAATCATGTAACATTCTCGCACTCGCATTCTACTTTTTAAATCTTCTATGATAACTTAAAAAAACTAATCTATTAAATCTTCTCACTAACACTTGAAACTGAAACTTGAAACGAAACTTGAGATAAGAAAAAATGACACACATTATAAATTCACACCTTAAACTAACTAGAACTATTCTTGAAAACAAACTCAGTATTCAAATTAACAAGAGTCAGTTCTAACTATTTATAGAAGAAAACTACTTTACTCTATGTAAAATAACATCTAAAAGATCCTATTAAAAATATCATGATAACCTTTCAATTCAAATATTTAAATCTAAATGAAATGAATTATTCAATAAACAAGCTCACTCTTCAAAATCAAATCATGTAACTGGATCACACTACATTCAAGTTGCTCTCTCTACTTGCATAATTACATCCACACTCAAAATTGCGCTTATAAATAAATGATTATACTACGAAAACAAGAATGATTCTAATTAAAAATAAATCCAATTATTAAGAAAAATTCTTGGATACATAAACAAATCAAAATAAATCCTACAAACACTCAAACGTAACCAAGTAAGGCAAACCATTACTAAAACTCAAAGCATTAAAATCTGTTCTAACTCTGATCACTCAGAAATCATTATATTCCTATAACTAAAACAATTAAGAAATGCCAACTCTTATAAGCTTTAAACCATAACAAAACTCTAGTCTTAACCTAACCATATCAACACTCGCACATTCCACTCACGATCACCGTTGTCTTACTTTTTCCTGAGTATTAATCACAAAATTATAATGTTGCAAAGTAATTAAACAGAGCCTAAGAATTCATTTCTCAGTGAAGACTCTCACTTAATTCATTTAACAATTATAAAACTGGATTTGCAACTTTCTATTCAAGCTTACCGAAGTGAAATGAAAGGTTCAAGTGCAGAATGAAGTGATAACTCTGAGATCTAATCTCACAACTTTTCGAATGAAGAATACATTTATAAATTCAAATTTATGATGTTTATGATTCTATTCAAATCTATGATTCTAAGATCTATGATATCATTCAACTATAGGACTTGTCTCCACTGGTGGTGGGCCCTTACCACTCCCGGAGCAAGCCTAGATTAACCCAATCTACTTTGAGAAATTGCAGCAAACCATAATATGTATGTATAAAAACATTGGAGCAAATTATATATTAAAACTCAGAATTCAAAATGGTGAATATAACACAAGCTGCTACTCCTATTACAATCTCTTCTCCTCTACAAATTGGATGCTGGTTCTACATCTGAGCAATTCGAACTTGCATCTGACAAATTCTGCCTGGTTCTACATTTGAGCAAATCGACCTTGAGAAATTCGACCTTACATCTGAGAAATTAATTCCCCCCCTTTGTGCGCAGCTCTCTGCTTTATATATATAGTAGCAACGTTGCTTCTAATTAAAAATCGATAGTTACAAAAACATAAATTTAAGCTTTTTAGTTAATATGATTTGGGAAAAATCGGAATGAGAATATTTTCTTTCCAGTTCAAGTTTGATTTGGGTCGATCTAGCATCTAGAAGACTTTGATCATCATGCCTTGTTGGCAGAGACAATGCACGTACAACTGGTATCAGTTAAAGGAAAAGTTAATGAAATCCAAAGCAAGAAAGCTCATTTCCGTGCCTCAACCTTTTTCTGTTCTCTCGAGGCTTTTCTTCCTCACGTTTCTTCACAACATCCGCATGTTGCTGTTCTGATTAGAGTTAAGCGTTCCAAATATTTCCTAGCCTGTTTTATTTTTCCATGTTCCTGCAACCTCATATATCTAAGCCACGCTTCATCTTTCACCACGCATACAACGGATGAGGCTGACATATACAAACCATCATTCACCTTTTTCATCATATTAAAAAAAAATCATCATATAAAATTTTATATCTTTATACTTTATTTCGGAAGTAGACTCTGCTACCCATCCATCTTTGAAATATAACTCCACAAGTTCAAACCCTTTGCAATCAAAGAGCATTAAGGGAGAAAACTCTCGAGATTCGCTACCTTCAATATTGTATGCATGCCCCGGCCTGGAATCATCGATATGTTCCCATCTCTGCCACAAAACTTACATTTTTGCACAAGATGAGCTAAGCCTCTACCTTTCTGGAAGTCCACTATTTCTGACAGTGTGACACACGACTCCGTTTGTGGATTATTGGAACTCATGTTCCTTATTCTCCATACACATAAGCAAGGCAATTCCAACAACGGTTTTCATTCTCATTCGCCATATCATAAGGATGGCAACCTGTTTACCGATTAAGAGCTTGTCGAAGGCTGTGATCCCCTTTTACGCCTCTCAAAATGCCATTAAGCTTGGATTATCCCCAATTGAAGATAAATTTCCTACAAAGCCATGACCCAGCTAGGAAGTGTATTTTCATTAAGAGTGATTCAAAAAAATGACTTATTAATATGGAGGATTCCAGCAAAATCAGGTCCAACAGCCATTCTTAGAGCACTGGCACTTACAAATGTAGTAGAGGCCTTTAACCGTGTTTTCAATGGTACACAGTCACTGATGTAGCGTCTATTGATAGCTCTTGCAGAACCCAATTATTACTCCGCAGAGTGTTGCTACGGCTCCTAGGCTCATTGAATATTTGTTTGCTGTTGGCACAATTATGTACGTGTTGACCATATAAAGGAAAGCATTCACTAAGTTCAATACAAGAGAAACAAAATGATATCTCTGATCCTGAAAATACTCTTCAGAAGGCCTTGGTAATTCCTCTTCAATAATAAGTGCATGTTGCCCAAGAATTCGTATAAAATTTGTTGAGTTTGTAAGATGCTCTACTTCATCTTTTATTTCATCAATAACGGGATCCTGAAGTGCTAATGCTGAAATAGGTTGATCATAAATAGATAAGTAGCTACCCCCATGATTTTGAAACACTGTAAGATTGCGAGACAACACACCAACAACAACTCCTATCCCCACATGCTTGAAGACCTGCTGAAGTTGTGAATAAGGGTGATTTGACCGGGTTGTTACATAGTAGTCTGTAAAACTGTAACCAAAACGCTTGTCAAACTTTTTCAATATTTTACGCACTCTAATGGAATTCATCTCCACAAATTTTAGCAGCTTTAGAAGGTCTTGTTTACACAAAACACTTATTCAATTTAATTAATAACAAGAATTTATAATTTAATTCTAAATGCCTCTAATTAACAACATAATGGATAAACAATGATTAAAACACTAGGTACAATCATGTATTTATTTGATAAAAAACCATAAAAATTTGGACAAAGATGCAACTCAACACTGTGTTTATTTTAAATTAATTTGTGACCGTGTTATTTATTTGGTCTTGTATGTGGATGATATGTTGCTGATTGGAAATGTCAAAGAAATTATCCAAGATTTGAAGACCCAATTGTTCTCCAAATTCGACATGAAGGATATTGGTGCTGCAAAGTATATTTTGGGCATGGAAATTAAGAGAGATCAACCAAAGAGGAAGCTTTGGTTAAAATAGAGGAAGTATGTCGAGACAATATTGCAGAGGTTCAATATGCAGGATAGTAGACCAGTGAGGGTTCCTATTCCTGTAGGTTTAAAGCTATCTGCTGAACCGTGTCCCAAGACACAAGAAGAAGAGGAGGATATGTCCCGTGTTCCATATGCAGGTGCAGTGGGTGGTAGCTTGATGTATGCAATGGTCTTTACTAGAACATACATTGCACATGCAATGGGATTATTGACCAGGTTTATGTTAAAACCAGGGAAGAAGCATTGGACAATAGTGAAGTGGGTTTTCAACTATTTGTGTGGTAATAGTGATTATGGTTTGTGCTACCAAGGAAGACCAGGATTGGACAGAGTTTTGGACATATGTGGTTTTGTTGATGCAGACTGGGCTAGAGATTTGGACCAAATAAGATCTACAAGTGGGTATGTGTTAGCCTATTTTGAGGTGCAGTTAGTTCAATGCGTAAAAGATAGTATGTAGTGGCTCTTTCATTTACAGAGCCATAATACATGGCAGCCACTCATGCAAGAAAGGAAGCAGTTTGGTTGCAGAGATTGTGTTCAAGTATGGGGTTGGTGCAGCGAGCTATAAGGATAGACTGTGATAGCCAAAGCGTAATTTTCTTGGCTAAGAACCCTGCTTATCATTCAAAGACAAAGCAAATTTTTGTTCAATATCACTTTGTGAGGGATATGGTTGAGGATAAAAGGGTGTTGCTGGTAAAGGTGGACACTTTGAAGAATGTTGTAGATGCATTGACGAAGTTTGTGAGAACTTAGAAGTTCTCTTGGTGTAGAGAAACAATGGGTGTTGCAGAGCTGGAATAATGACTAAGCTCTCTTGTGGCCCCATGCGGAAAGAAAATAAGAAGTGGGAGAATGTTTGGTATGTGTTATATTCTTTCCATGATTAGTTGCATGTGTGGGGGGGGTCATAGGGGGGCGATAGCCTCCCTTGTACATTGCGTCGAGTGCAACAGGGGGGTCATAGGGGGGATGAAAACCCCCACCGTTTGTGGGTTCACAGGGGGTGGGTAGCCCTCTGCACGGGGTCGGGGGTAGCACCATAGGAAAAAAATTTGGAACCTATTTGTCAGTGGGCAGACCCGCCCATGGTTTTGCACATGGTTTTGGGGCATGATGGTTTTTGGCCCCTGGCATTTTGTAGATCTGGTCAAGGGAACTATAGTTATGTTCTAATCTAGGGTTAATGGATTAGGGTTTATGAACTTCGGCATGTCTATATATGTGTTGTAACAATAAAAGTAACATAATGAAAAATCAAGTTGGTAGTCCCGATTTGGGATCCAGGGGAAAATATATGTGTATATCTGTTTTATGTTTTATTCTCTTGCTATTGTTTATTTTCTGTTTTTAAGTTTCGTTTGTAGATAATTTATGTACAAGGTTAAAACCTACAATTATCATCATTACAGGAGGAGTGGTAGAGGATATTTACTGGATGAGTTTAAGAAAGAAAAGCCACCAAGATTTGGTGGAGATATGAAGAAATCACAAGATACATAAACATGGTTGCTTGGTATGAGGAATTTCTTTAGGTTGCATAATTAGTCAGAAAACATGAAAGCCAAAATAGCTACATTCAGCCTCAAAGGTAAAGTTGATATTTGGTGGGAAGACGTGAAGAATTTTAGAGGTATTCATGAGGAGGAATTGACTTGGAGTGAGTTTGAGACGCTATTTTAAAAGAATTATCTAGCAGAGAGATACTATTATGACATGGCAAAGGTTTTTTATGAACTAAAGATGGGATCTATGACCAATGAGGAGTACACTAGAAATTTTCTGGAGTTGTTGTGATATGTGCCTTACCTAAAGGAGGAGAAGGCCAAGATTCAAACATTCAACAGTGGGTTTCCGATAGCATTTAAAGACATGATTGAATTTGATGAGCCTAGATCATTGGAGGAGGCCATTCAGAAGCTAAATAATTGTTAAAAGCAATTAAAGCTCAAATATGACATGAATTTGGGCTGGAAAGGTAATGCAAAGTGGTGAACCCTGGAATTGCACTAAGAATGCTACAACTCCTAGGGGCTTCCCTACTTTAATTTATCAACCCGCGGTTCGTACAAACTTGGAGGTGACAGTGCTATATACACAGCAGATGCATTATACTCATGTAATCCTCTTCTGAGCTCTACAAATGGGTGCTACTTCTAGGTTTTCTAGGTGAATTCTATCACACTTATGGAATTAGGCTTAGGGCTATCAATTATTCCAAGTCATGTCACTATTGGCAAGTACAAAATTATACCATAGTAACCAAGTAAATTTAACTATTTTGCTGTAATATTCCAAAATGGGAATAGCAGCAATTCAAGACATAATAATGTAAAACACAGAAAATATGAACATGACATAAGAGGGATCATTATGCAGCCATAATTTTATTAAGATATCAACAAAAATATACAAAAAGATCATGAGGGTCAAGCCACTCAATCAATAAGAACAAGCCTCCAATGATCAGAACAATCAACACATGGGTTGTTGCAACTGTATAGAATGCCAGAGAGCAGTGACAGTGCCGTCTATATCAGTGTAGCTGCTACTGTAAACATACATAAATGAAATATGGCTAATATAAACAAAACAAATTCCTAAAAAAGAAGATGTGGGCTCTAATACATGATTTCTAGCCAACCCGGAAAATATTGCTAGAAATACCAAGAAATATACAATGTGACAAATAACCCTAGGGTTGATATGTCACTGCAAAATAGATCTGAATACATTGAGGCTATGACACATTTGAAATGACGATGTCCTCCTCCAATGGTATTTCTAACTAGAAGGCTGATCCCTCTACTTGGAAATAGACCCTCCTGATGAGCTCAATGAACCCTCCCAACAACTGCCTCTAATATGGAATGAAACTATGCTGCAAGGGATGGTAGATGGTTTTCCTGATGCCAAAGATATATAAATATGCCCAGGAGCCCTCCTTTCTGATCCTCCAATGGATAGGCTACCTCTCCAATGAAAAACAAGCCTAGAAATGGCTCTATGTGATCCTCCTTTGCTGCACCCTGCAACACAACCCATCTCTCAACAGAAACTGCACTGTAGCTGAAGGAGGTAGCTTGGCCAGAATGCCGAAATGAGGAAATGCATCCCAAATAACCTCTCCTTCCCTGAGGATGAGGTAGGGATTCCCGATCAGGAACACCCTTGTGATAAACAACACAACAAACCTGCTAAACAACAAAGGAATGCAAAGTCTAAACATACCAATATCAAATGATAATCTAAAACATGAATAGCAATGGAAACCATACCCTCCATATATAGTGTGTGAGCCTTCTCACATTGGGTCCCATCCATATTTTCCACTAAGCTCATACAAGTTGTCCTCCACTAAAACTACACTATCTCATCATGAATGCCACTCCTCCATGACATCTCTGTTGACTTGGTCAAAGTTGACCTCTTCAACATGTATCTCCTCCAATTCACACCCAAAGGTGCTTAATCCAGCTGCTTATTCTTCTTCCTTTCACATTAGGAGTGTTATTATTCCTTATAAAGGGTTTTAGGGGTTTCTCTACCCACTTATTCACCTACTTAGTGATACAACAAACTATAATATTCCATTTAGATGTAGGCTAAATTTTTGGAATATTACAGTCCTCCCCTCCAAAATTTTTCTTGTCCTCAAGCAACTGTAAAGGTGGATAAAAATTCCTCCATTTCTCTTCTTGTGGCCTCCTCATCAATGGTCCCCACCACTGCTCAAAATAATCTGCAATAAATCTTCCCTCCAATGGTTCCTTCCAAGTATGCAAACCCAAATGGCTCACATCATGAAAAAGTGGAAGGTGTAAGTGGAAACCTTCTTGCCGTCCAATGGCCTCCTTAAGGTAGGAGTGATGAAAAACATGGGGAATATCATTCCCAATGAGAGACTCCCATACTTAGGCTATCATCCAAATGAAATGAGCCATCCTAGGCATTTCATCAAAGAAACCCTCAATCACTGGTTCATGCAATGTATTGGGGCTGCATGGAGAGATTAAATTTTTCCATCCAAGTTGTTTCTCTCTCCATTTATGGTATGTATGGGGCTGCTGCTGATCTTGGGATGAAATACTATGGCCTCCAAGAATGACCCAAGTTACCCCACCAAACAAAACACCCATGAAGTGCCTCCCCCAAGGACTCAAGTTCTCCAAATGGATCCTCCCACATGAAGGACATAGATGAAGTGTGGAAATCATGGTTTGCCCATTGTTTCTCCTAAAACATGCATCATATGAAGTAGGGATAATCATACTCCCAATGGGCACCTTCAACTCTTGTGCCACTCTCCCAACAAAGCTTTCCGTAAACATAAGAACATCATCAATATATGGAAGCAAAAACAAATAAAAACAAGCTACCATATGAAAACCGAGAGGTGGATCATAGTTCCACATATAGAACAAGCGTAGTGCATCCCCTGCCTGCCTAAAAAAAAATAATAACAAGTGTCTTTTCAGCCACTTTTTTTCTGCCACAATCATCCTACAAGATGGAAACATAAGAGTAAAATTTGGTGCCAGTGGTGCACACCAAGAATCATGTGGCATCCCCCATAAACCACCACTAGACTGGCCAACATAAATGTTGCAAATGGCCTCAAGTACATCATAATACAATATATAAGAAGGAATGATCCTCCTTGGTACAACATGATTCTCACAAAAAGTAAAGAAGTATAAATCATCATGCATAAATGTACATCCTCTACTATGTACTGTGGTCACTGAGTTGAAATGGCTCAACTGAAAGTTCTCCCTCACTCTCAATGAGTAGGGAAGTGGTTGTGACAACCTCTCCATCATCATCTGGGCTATGCATCTCTCCATATGCTGATATACATCTTGTTGGATGCCCTCCCAAGTGAACTCCTCCATCAAGGAATTATATGCATCAAAGTGCATGGAAAGAAAGTCCACATGTGCTGCATGTAGCAGCTTCTCCTTGAGCTCAGAAGCTCTAGTCAAGTAGACTCTACCATAATAATATATGACCTCATCATCCACCATGTATTTTTCATCTCCCTTCGGGTCATCAAGAGCCATGAAAGCACCCAGATCCTTGGAGTACTCTACCAAAAGTTGAGACCTCCAATATGGATCAACCCTCCTAAGAGACAACGCTGAATATATGAAATATGAAGCTCCCCACATGCTATTGTATTCTACTTTGACATCCCTCATGCCAAAGTCATCCTCCAAAGTGCTGCCATGCCCATCATGCAGCTGCTCATGCTTAAATAGAAGTGGCGACCTTTGGAAGTTGGCCTCCCATGAGAAGCTACCATCCAAAAATAACCTCTTAATCTTGGCCAATGTAAGCATGAGTGGCCTCCATCTACTCTAATATATGGAGGATTCCTTCCTCAAAGGAAGTACCCTCTATTTCTCCAAATACATGGAGCAGCTCCCTTGCACCATGGTGGTGCCATCCTCCATCATTGCAACAACTTATGTCAGCGCAGAATATGTAGTGAGAGTGGGTAAGGCTAAAAACGAGAGAATGTCTCCCTCCTCCTTGAGTCTATCCCATAATATCTGCGTTGTAGTGGATCCCTCCAAAGTATCCACCCCTCTGGGATCTAAGAGTGGTGAACCAAATGGCAAGGTGTCTCTCACCAAATCTAGATCTGGTGGCCTCCCAGGTGGAATGCCCCCATGTAGTGAGACATCAAAATATGAAGTGGATTTTATATATGAGTGGACTGATTTGTCCCTCCTTTCACTGTGCAATACAGTCTTCTTATTTGGTGCAAAAACTTCCTGAAATAGATAAGGGTGAATGCTCATCATCCCTTGATGTTGATTCTTCCTTTATTCTCCTTCTATCTCACAACCCACAAAAACTGGTACATGCTGCTCTGAAATTGTGCTTTAGTTCCCACATGTTATATCATTTGGAACTCCTTGAAAAGACACAAGGGCTCCTCTAATGGAAGCAATGGCTCCCTTTCCACCTCCATGTGGTGATGGATCTTCTCCCAATGGCACAACAATGTTGGCTCTTCTTTGCTCATCCCCTCCACCAATGTTTGAGAATGCCTCATTATCAATGAGAGACCCTAGATCTTGGTCTTCTCCTGAAGGAGGAACCTCCATGTCTTCATCTATAGAAGAGGGCTCTTCAAGAAGTAGGGATCTTGTGCTTGGCAAGGTATCATGCATGTTTTTATCCCCTTGAACAGAAATATGGAGTGGAGTTGGAAAAATAGATCTCTCTAACTCATGCAAAGGTTTTGAGTTTTTTGGTTCAACAAAAGATGTTTTACAATGTTTAATATCAAATCTTCTCACTAATTTCTTAGTGAACCTTGCATAAGTGTTTACATTTTCATGATAAAATGAAGTAGAACTATAAAACCACCAATCATGGGTCATACCTTTTAGGTTCAACGCTGCTACTCTAATGGCCTCCTTTTCTGAAACTTGGTGTAGCAGGAAATAGGAATCTGGCTCCTTCACCCAAGCCTTGGATGTGCACTTTGCTGATCCATTAAAGTTAGATAGAAATACTCTACCTCTCTTGCTTCTATTATGGCTGCTGGATATTTTTTCTTCCTTGAGTTGGAAAAACCCTTGGAAGTCCAAGCGCTCTTTGAATCTCCATGATTGAGACTCATACTCTTGAAGATAGTCACTCAAGGTCTCCTCCCTTGGTGCATCTTCTTCCTCCATCCTTCTTGTAGTGAATGTGGGCAATAAACTCCACTATGGATCTGCATGTGTGCCTGAATGTACACACCCATTATGTGAATATCTAGGGCTTGCCTCACTTTCAAACCCTCTTGGAGTTTTTCTACACCTCTCCCCTTTCATCTCCTTGAGATATTATTTGATATTTTTCACAGTTTGGAAAAGAAGCTAGGAGATCCTCTCTTCCTTCACTTCTCCAAATAATGGAGTCATGCCTTTGTTTCTTCGATATAACTTCTCCTTTCTGTGAGAAGCTACTCCTCCTATTGGCATAATGTCTTGAATGCACAGGCTGAGCCAAGATTATGCTCTTATACCACTGTAATATTCCAAAATGGAAATAGGAACAACATAAGACATAATAATGTAAAAAATAGGAAATATGAACATGACATAAGAGGGATCATTATGAAGCCATAATTTTATTAAGATATCAACAACAATATGCAAAAATATCTTGAGGGTCAAGCCAATCAAGCAATAAGAAAAAGCCTCCAATGATCTAACAATCAGCACATGAGCTGCTGCAACTGTATAGAATGTCGGAGTGTATAAATTTGCTGAATAATGAAGATTTATTCATCGAGATTATCCTGATCACATATCAATTCGACTTCATATGCAACACATAATCTCTTCCACTCAGATCATCACACACGTGGAATTAAAACAAGCGGTATGCGATCAAAAGATCATCAAAATATCACACACATTACACAATATGTATGGGGAAAGCTTATAGCTGAAAACCCCTCAGCTATTCTATATATTATAATGGAGAAAACATGTAACAATACATACCACAATACTTCTCACAAGTACTCAGTACTCATGAAGTTACACACAAATTGGCTTGGTTTTGAACAAGTCACAGGTTCAAAACACATGCACTAATTGCTTGCCTCTATTGCGCAATCAAGGCTGGTCTAATGAGAGATCCAAGGTTAGAATCTCCTTGGCTTGACAGTGCAATCATCATGGGAAATTCCTCCAAGTGTGGTGCAAATCTCATGCACAACTGATGTCACAACTGATAGCTATCTCAATCCTTTCATCTACCTCTTTCACTGGTCTCCACTGAACTGTCCATGCACTGTAGTGAACTGATGTGTTCTTGAGTTGAATAATGAGTTAATAATTAGTGAATTAAATAATATTTAATTCAATCCACTCATTACTAGTTGATTAGCTAGTTAAACTAATCTCAACTAGTTCAACTAAGTTAAACCGAACACAACTCCACCAACTGTCTCATCAACTCCACCAAACTTCTGCCACTGAAGTCCTAACCGAAGTCAACCATGCATGAGCTCACCAAACCCTTAGGAATAGCATAATTCCTCTGTCGTATGCATGAGCCACTTCTGTAGCTCGAACTGAAGTGCTCCAAGAGAGTAAACTGAAGTTTAGAGTCCAAATATTATTAAGGGTAAATAATATTTGACTTCCCTATTTTTAGGATAGGCAGTCTAAAAATAGACTTCGACCTATAGGTACAAAAATATAGGTCCATATATTTTTACCAACATGACCAATACTCCAAGAATAACATACTGCAACCCCTGGACCATGCTCCATATGTCTAAAAATAGACATAGTCTAAAAATAGACTTTGCGCCAAAAATAGTCTGCGGGCCCACTTAGTGAAGGCGACTTCATTTCACTAAGCTCCATCATCTTGCTGCATTTTCAACACTCCCTCTCAGCAAGATATGGATTATCTGCAACCCCTATCCTGCCTCTGTGGAATTTGAACTTGCTCCTGGTGAGCGCCTTCGTCAGGATGTCAGCATCCTGATCCTCCGTGGGAACATATGAAAGCATCATGATTCTCCGCTGAACACAATCTCTGATATGATGGTACCTGATGTCGATGTGTTTGGATCTATCATGAAATACTGGATTAGCCGAGAGTTTAATGCAACTATGGTTATCACAGTAAATCACTGTAGGCTCCAAGTGCAACCCGAACAATCCAACAAGGATCTTCCTCATCCAAATAGCCTCGCATGCAGCCAAGCTTGATGCCATGTACTCGGCCTCTGCTGAACTGAGTGCCACGGATCTCTGCTTCCTGCTGTACCAGGAAACTGCTGTCGACCCAATGCTGAAAACTCCTCCAGATGTGCTCTTCCGGTCCGTTGGGCTCCCTGCCCAATCTGCATCAGTGAAGCCAGAAAGCTTCGCTCCATCCTCCTGTCTGTACCATATACCATATCCCGATGTGCCTCTAACATAGCGCAATACATGCTTGCCTGCCTTCCAAAAGAGCTTGGTAGGCTTAACCATAGCTTGCGAAAGCTGGTTAACTGCATAGCATATATCGAGTCGTGTATTGACCAAATACATAAGCGACCCCACCAACTGTCGATAGACAGTGGCATCCACTACCTCCGCTGAAGTAGCATCCTCCTTCCTCCAACCACCAGGAAGAGGAGTGTCAACAGGCTTGCAGCCTTGCATGTTGAACCTCTCCAGAATCTCCCGGGCATACTTGCCCTGAGAAACAAACAGTCCTCCACTGCGCTGCCAAATCTCCAATCCCAGGAAATAATGAAGGAGGCCCAAGTCCTTCATCTCAAACTCTCGTGCAAGATCCTCCTTGCATGAAAGTATCAACAACTCATCACCCGTCAAAATCAGATCATCTACATACAGTACAATGATCAGCAGCTTCCCCTCCACCACAATCTGGTACAGGTTAGGATCCGCCTCACTCTTGGAAAATCCAAGCCCGGTGAAATAATTGTCAATCCGTGTGTACCAAGCACGAGGTGCTTGCTTCAGCCCGTATAGTGCTCTCTTGAGTCGACACACATGCGACTCACTGCTGAAGATCTCGAAACCTTCAGGCTGCTCTATGTACACCTCCTCCTCAATGAATCCGTTGAGGAACGCAGTCTTCACATCCATCTGATGGATGTGCCACCCCATCTGCGCTGAGAGAGCAAGGATCGTCCGTATGGAAGAGTACCTTGCGACAGGTGCAAAGGTCTCCTCATAATCGATCCCCTCGATCTGTGAGAAGCCATGGGCAACAAATCTCGCCTTGTACTTCTCCACACTCCCGTCAGCCGCCTGCTTCACTTTGTAGATCCATCGCGAACCCACCACTGATTTCCCCTCCGGTCTTGGGACAATCTCCCATGCACTGTTTCTGATGATCGAATCATATTCTTCGATCATGGCATCTACCCATGCGGGTTCCTCCACAGCTTCCTCAAAAGGGGATGGCTCCGTCACGACACATTGAATCACAAGAGCCATGTATCCAATGTACCGATCCGGTGACTGCCTCTGTCTGCACTGTGCTGTAGGTGGTCCTACAACCTTCTCTGCATCTCAAGCCAGTCGCTCAGCTTCTGTAGTGCGCTTGCGCCCTCTGATGGTTGGAGCTGCATGGGTGGTTTCTTCCACCTCCTGAACTTCCTCTTGTGGCTGATCCACATCTGGAAGCTCCTCCTTAGGAACTAACAGCTCCTCATCTGCATGCAAGTGTAGCTCCCTCTCAAGCGAACACTGCATGGCTTTCTCCTCCTGAAATTTTATATCCCGTCGCACAACAGTCTTGCGACTGTCTGGCACATACACCCGATAGTTGTGAGGTGTATCAGTGTACCCCACAAATATTCCAACTTCAGCAGTTGGATCCAGCTTCCTTCTTGCATCCTTCGTCACATGCATGTAGACAAGAGATCCGAAAATCCGCAAATGGGAAATATCAGGCCTCTTGCCAGAATAAGCCTCCTCTGGTGTACTCATGCCAAGAACCTTGTGAGGACAACGGTTCCGCACATACACTGCTGTATTGCATGCCTCAGCCCACAAGTGAAGGGGTAGGCCCTGATCATGCAACATCGCCCGTGCAGCACCCACGATCGTTCTGTTCTTCCGCTCAGCCACCCCGTTCTGCTGTGGGTTATGGGGTGCGATGAGCTCTCTCCGAATCCCTTATGCGCTGCAAAAGTCTTTGAATTCAGCAGAGATGAATTCACCACCATTAACGCTCCTAAGAGCCTTCACATGCTTCCCCGATTCCTTCTCTACCAGTGCCTTGAATTCACAGAACTTAGAAAATGTCTCGCTCTTCTTCTGCATGAAGAAGATCTAGCACTTCCGAGAGAAATCATCAACAAATATCACATAGTACTTGTGCTTTGCTGTCGAAGCTACTGAGAAAGGACCACACACGTCTGTGTGAACTCTCTCAAGGATCGTCGTGGCACGACTATCCTTATCGTGAAAGGTGGCTTTCACATACTTCCCCAAGGTACACCCCTTGCACTGATATGATTGCGCAAGAGTGCCCTTAGGAAGCCCAGTAGAAATCTGCTGCAGTATCTTCAAAGCTCCATGGTGAAGGTGGCCCAATCTCCTGTGCCACAGTTCGCCCTCATCATCCCGGCTCACCACTTCTCCCGCCTTGCATTCCATAGCTGTGCAGCCATCTAATTGCAACTGATAAAGGTTCTTGAATCAAACCCCTATCTTCCAGGTCTCACCAGTAGTCTTACTACACAGGAAGGCTTTTCCTTCGCTGAAGACCACATCATACCCCTTGTCTTCCAACATCGCCACAGAGATCAGGTTCTTCATCAATCCTGGAACATGCAAAACTTCCTTCAATATGAAAGGTTTACCAGACTCCCTCTCAAAGGAAATGGTACCAATACTAGTCGCACTGTATCTACCATCATCTCCCATCTTGATGTGCACTCCAAGATCTTTTTCCTCCAGATCTGAAAACAGATCTCGATCTCCGGTCATGTGAAATGACGCACCACTGTCCAAGAACCAAACTGATCTCACCACACTTGAAACCAAGCATGTGATCAGTGAAAAATCTAGTTCGAATTGAGAAGCCAATGCCTCTCCCGCTGCAGATCCGACAGCCTTCTTATTTTTCTTCTTCTGCGGAAAATTTGTGGCATAGTGTCCGTGCTGGTGACAGTGAAAACACTTCACCTTGGACATGTCTTGCTTCTTGCCTTTCGCACCAGACTGAGAAGCCTTCTTGCTCTTCCCCTTCTTTGCTTTGGCATCCAAAGCACAATTTTCTTCATCAGATACCTTGGATGAAGATCCATCCCTGGTAGTCCTCCTTATCTCCTCCTGCATGAGATCTGCCCAAAGGCGCTCCCATCCCGGAAACTTCTCCCGACCATTGACACTATCTTGATATGAATGCCAAGTTTTCGAAAGACCAAGGAGAGCCAGGTCCACCATGTCCTCATCTTTGACAGTCACCCCCACACTTCCCAGCTCATCTCTGGATTGAGTGAACTTCGTGAGGTACTTGGCGATACTGTCGCCTTTCTCCATCTTGATGTTTCTGAGCCTATCCTTGAGCGCCAGCTTACTTTGGTCACTCTTACTCTAGAATAGATTTGTCAATGCTTTCCACATTAAATATGGAGAAGCTTTTCCATGCAGGCTGGATACAATATGATCCTTGACGCCCTCCAACAGAATCCTTCGACATTTCGCCATCTTCTTTTGCCAAGCTTCGACTTCAGCAGGATCAGTGGGCTTTTGGACATCCATATCTACGAACTCCTTCACTCCATTATCTTCTAATACTGCCTCCATGCGATCCTTCCATGCAACATAATTCGAACTGCCTTCAAGAGCATATTCGAGTCGCAAACCGTTGAAAGACATTTTCAACTCCAGCACCAAGAAAACAAACTGCTGCAAAATTCGAATTCCAAACTCAAAGCTCAACCGCTCTTGATCTGTGAGAAAAAAATATTTCTAGCACAGAGATCGACTGCAGGGGCATTTACTAGATGTATCACCTTTCAAAGGAAAGGATGGATCCAGAGGCTACCTGGCCCGCATGCAGACTCTGTCTACCGAAATAAGTTTGTAATCACTGTGATGATCAATCTCTGCTCCGATAGCTCCGATACCATGTAGAAATTTGCTGAATAATGAAGATTTATTCACCGAGATTATCCTGATCACATATCAATTCGAATTCATATGCAACACATAA
The DNA here is from genome assembly GCA_034641835.2 of Pinus albicaulis. Classification (NCBI taxonomy): domain Eukaryota; kingdom Viridiplantae; phylum Streptophyta; class Pinopsida; order Pinales; family Pinaceae; genus Pinus; species Pinus albicaulis. Next base: position 698,177,517 of record CM076575.1, read on the forward strand.
TCTCTTCCACTCATATCATCACACATGCGGAAATAAAACAAGCGGTATGCGATCAAAAGATCATCAAAACATCACACACATTACACAGTATGTATGGGGAAATCTTATAGCTAAAAACCCCGCAGTTATTGTGTATATTATAATGGAGAAAAAATGTAACAAACTCAGTACAATACTCCTCACAAGTACTCAGTACTATCTCATGAAGTTACACACAAAACTAGCTTGGTTTTGAACAAGCCACAGGTTCAAAACACATCCACTAATTGCCTGCCTCTATTGTGCAATCAAGGCTGGTCTAATGAGAGATCCAAGGTTCGAATCTCCTTGGCTTGACAGCGCAATCATCATGGGAAATTCCTCCAAGTGTGGTGCAAATCTCATGCACAACTGATGTCACAACTGATAGCTATCTCAACCCTTTCATCTACCTCTTTCACTAGTCTCCACTGAACTGTCCATGCACTATAGTGAACTGATGTGTTCTTGAGTTGAATAATGAGTTAATAATTAGTGAATTAAATAATATTTAATTCACTCCACTCATTACTAGTTGATTAGCTAGTTAAACTAATCTCAACTAGTTCAACTAAGTTAAACCGAACCCAACTCCACCAACTGTCTCATCAACTCCACCAAACTTCTGCCACTGAAGTCCTAACTGAAGTCAACCATGCATGAGCTCACCAAACCCCTAGGAATAGTGTAATTCCTCTGTCAGATGCATGAGCCACTTCTATAGCTCGAACTGAAGTGCTCCAAGAGAGTAAATTGAAGTTTAGAGTCCAAATATTATTAAGGGTAAATAATATTTGACTTTTCTATTTTTAGGATAGGCAGTCTAAAAATAGACTTCGACCTATATGTCTAAAAATAGAGGTCCATCTATTTTTACCAACATGACCAATACTCCAAGAATAACATACTACAACCCCTGGACCATGCTCCATATGTCTAAAAATAGACATAGTCTAAAAATAGACTTTGCGCCAAAAATAGCCTGCGGGCCCACTTAGTGAAGGCGACTTCATTTCACTAAGCTCCATCATCTTGCTGCATTTTCAACAAGGAGAGAAGTGAAAACACTATCCATATCAGTTTAGATAATACTATAAACATACATAAATTACATATGGCTGATAGAAACAAAATAAATTCCTAGAAAAGAAGATGTGGGCTCTAATACATGATTTCTAGCCAACTCGGAAAAGATTGCTAGAAATACCAAGAAATATACAATGTGAAAAATAACCCTAGGGTTGATATGTCACTGCCAACTAAATCTGAATACAATGAGGCTATGATATATCTAAAATGATGATGTCCTCATCCAATGGTATTTATAAATAGAAGGTTTATCCATCTACTCAGAAATAGACCCTCCTGATGAGCTCAATGAACCCTCCCAGCAACTGCCTCTAAAAATAACGCAGATCTAAACTGAAAATACATCGTGAGGGATGGTAGATGGTTGGCCTGATGCCAAATATGTATAAATATGCCCAGAAGCCCTCCTTGCTGATCCTACAATGGATAGGCTGCCTCTCCAATGAAAAACAAGCCGAGAAATGGCTCTATGTGATCCTCCTTTGCTGCACCCTGTAACACAACCCATCTCTAAACAGAAACTACACTGTAGCTAAAGGAGGTAGCTTGGCTAGAATGCTATAATGTGGAAATGCAGCCCAAAGAACCTCTCATTCCCTGAGGATGAGGTAGTGATTCCTGATCAGGAACACCCTTGTGCTAAACAACATAGCAACCCTGCTAAACAGCAAAGGAAGACAAAGTCTAAACAGACCAATATCAAATGATAATCTAAAACATGAATAACAATGGCTGGCATCCACTCCATATATAGTGTGTTAGCCTTCTCACATTGGGTCCCATACATACTTTCCACTAAGCTCATGCAAGTTTTCCTTTACTAAAACTACGATGTCTCATCATGAATGCCACTCCTCCATGACAACGATGTTGACTTGGTCAAAGTTGACCTCTTCAACATGTATCTCCTCCAATTCACACCCAAAGATGCTTAATCCAACTGCTTATTCTTCCTCCTTTCAAATTAAGAGTGTTATTATTCCTTATAAGGGTTTTAGGGGCCTCCATACCCACTTATTCACCTACCTAGTGATAAAACAAACTATAATATTCCATTTATATGTAGGCTAAATTTTTGGAATATTACATTTGCAATGAAGGAAATCTACTTATTAGACTATGATAAGAATTGTAAAGCGACCTAGGTACCTTGCATGAAGTAAATTGTTGAATTGAAATGACAGAAAGGAAACTAATATAATCGCACTTAGCTGGGCCAAATGGCTGAGGACACTCTACTTACTCTATGCTCTATCTATCATGCTTTTATTCATGCAACTATTAATGACCTAACTATGCTTGAAAATGTGTTGTTTTGCAGCTAGGAGAAGAAAGTGCTGAGGTGGCTGATGGAAGGCTTGAACACATGGGGGCAAGGCTGGAGGTGTATGAGTGGTTATTTCAGGTTTAGAAGGTAGCTATGGTGGTTTTTGGGCTTAAGGAGGGGCCCACAGGTGCTTTTCCAAGAGATACTACAAGTTTCCTGTAGTGCTATACACAAGTCCTGAATTTCTACAGGAAATAGGCCGAGGGAAATCCAAGGCCAAAAAGAGGTGGAAAAAGGGTAGGAAAGGTGGTGTGAAGGTGGATGAAGATGAATAGGAGGTGGCCCACCTCTTGTCCAATCTCAGAGCCTCTTGGGAGGCCTGTCTTGCACCCCTAGGGTTTTCTCACAGTGTAGGGATGAAAAATTTGAAAAATAGAGCTGATGGTGATTTTACTGAACAAAGAGCTGAAGGAAGATGAGATATGAAGCTGGAGGTGCTAGGGGACTTATCCTTGGATGTGCTACCTATTCCTGTAATCAAATTAGCTATTCATGCAATAAATATGGACAAATTCATGATAAAGATAGTGGAAAAGATGACTTGAATTTGTAAAGAAAATCTATTCTAATCTTAGAAGCAGAAATATACCACAACATACTGAACATGTTCATGGAATTACAACAAATAATCTCATATATTCCAAGAAATCATAAAATAAAAATCATTTTTGGTCTGTGGGGAAGATTTACCCTCCTCAAGCTCTATTGAAAAAGGTGAGAGGGGGAGGCTTGAATCACAACTTTATGGAGTTTATCACCTAATCTACCACTCATTTAAGTAGACTAAATCTATAGCAAAAGACAAATGTAAGAAAAATAAAAACAATTAATGAAAATACCAACAAACTAGCTAACCATTCATAAGAAAAACTAGCTAAATGACATGAAAGGAAATAATGATTACAGAAGAGATAGGCCAAGGCACATGGATTGGGCCCTAACCCACAAGCCTAGCTCTCTGGAACACAATTAGTAAGGCAAATTCTGAATACTGATTTCATTTCAAGAAGATAATATCATTACATCCATGAAAGTCTTGATTTTTTTTTAACAATAACAAAGAGCCTAATGGCTTTCTCCAAAATCTGAATCCTAATGAGCTCTTTCTCTGCCTTATTTAACCTAAAGGGAAGCTACCAACAACTCCCTAGAAAATAAGTGATGAGTCCACTTTAATCCAAGTGAAGTATGGATTTGAGTGCACTTGGTCTTGAGTTTTCTTGGTTGCCTTTGATTTCGAGTTGTTGGAAGGAATCTCTAGGATCACTTGGTTTCCTTTAGGAGTTAAGGAGGGTGGAAAAACCCCTAGAATCTCTCCTTGTTGTCTACTCTGAGTCTTTGTGACAAAATCTTCACAAAAATTCCATATCTTCATGATTTTCCTGCATTTAACCTTATGTAGGTACTCGAAATATGTTAGCCTCAATCACTACCTACACTAGCATCATAAGACCATAATATAATAAAAAAATGCAAGAAAAGAGATTTAATAAGGTAAAAAGGTGACCATTAACCCCTCCAAATGTACCTAATGATGGAGCTCATCATCACCCCCCTATTAAATGTTTGCTCATCCTCCGATAAAATAATCCTCCTTCTGCATTTCCTTTAAAGCCTTGATGGTCCCTCTGATTTCCCAAGGAAGAAGTGTTAGAGTCCCTTCAGGAGGGTAAAACCCATCATTCTTTTTTGCTTCTTCCCATTCTCTGTTCTGTTCATCTTGGTCCTTCCCATCACTCAGCCCTAGCAGAAAGGGTGGATTGAGCTTTAGACCAAGCCATTTAATCTTTCTAGCCCGCATGGCCCTCTTGTACAGTGGTGCCCTTTCCAAGGCACCTCTTAATCTTTCTGGGGTATGGTACTCCATGTTTCTAAGCCTGTGAGGGAGGCTGTTCCATCTCCTCTAGCTAGCCATAATGCTCTCATCTCCTAATAGCCTAGAAACATCATCAAAGTGGGTTATTACTTGAGCTTGTGTATGGTGGTACCTTTCATCTAGTTCAGGATCCCTTTCAATCTTCAGATGGTTATTGATGAGCCCTCTAGGACTAAACAACTCTGCCCTAATGTGTAAGGGTTCTCTATTTTCTCTTCTCATAACCCTCCTCATCTCTTGTGATCTTATCTCCTCATTCACCATCCATGATGCTAAAGCCATTAATTTCATATCCCCCATTCTAGGATTGGGTTCCCAAATTTTTAAATCTATTAACACTAGGTTATGCATATAAAATTTTGCCATCTTTACCTTGTCAGCCATGCTAGCTGGATTGGAGAAATCAATGAATTTTCTACAATTTTGGAAAGGTAGGGATCCATGAGAGGCTAAAGTTTTAATTTGAAAGAGGAGCCACTGCTCCTTAAGGTAAAATGCATATGAATATGAAGGATAACTGTGTTGAATGGCCTCCATGCACAAAGCTGCCATGGTGGTCACTTGTTTACCTTTTTGTTGAAGCTGCTCTTGTAGTGCTACATTCTTTGCCTGTGCTTTTTGAAGATGCTCCTTGAAAACTGACTCTTTGAGCCTCACATTAGATAAATATTTTCCCATTTCAGCTACTTTTTCCTCCATCATCCCTATATCATACACTCCTTTAGATGTGGCAAGGTTCATCCAATGATGAGCGCGTGCCCTCTCTTCCTCCAAATTATGAAATAAGGGAATTGTGAAATTTTGAGGAATTAATCTACCCCCCTCAATGTAGGTGTAGTAAGAGCCGAGATTGGGTTGACGGCTAGGGTTTGAAACCATTGAAACATCTTTGGGATTTGATTTTCGTGAGGTGGCCTCTTATTTATTCTATTTTCCTCCCTCTTTTTCATCATGTATTTCATCTTGTGTCCTGCCCTCATATTCCTTAACCTCTTGTAATTTTGTGGCTTTGTTTTCCTCCTCAACCAAGGCATTTTTCTTCAAAACTGTGCTTGCTGGAGTTTCCTGTAGCAAAAACAGATTTTCCTATAGTAAACTCTATTTTTCTTGGTGAAGGCTCACTTCTTCTTGATTTTCACTCTTTTTACTCCTTGAAGGGCCAGTGGAGGTTGCATGAAGTGTGTGGGATGCCATCCTTGCTGAATGTCTTCTGATATATGTTACAGGGTCTTTATGGGTGAAGTGACTTCTTGTACCTTTCCTTCCTCTAATCTGATTTCTTCCTCCTTTTGTGGTGATTCTTCAATGGTGATAGGGCTCTTGGTGGGAGCTTGTGTCTTTCCTTGTCTCACCCTCTAAATTTTCCTTGTTCTGAAGTACATAGGTGTCTTCCTCTTTCCTTTTGTTTTAATAGGTGTGCTCAAAGCAGTTATAGTGGAAGCTACCTCTTGGTCTGTGATGTCAGGTGACATGCTTGTGTCTTGAGGGGAGGTTTCATGGCCCAAGATAGGGTCCATATCTCCTTTTTCCTCAATATTTTCTTCCTCCATTCCTTCAGCTTCTTCTTGTTCTCTTTCTATTGTATTTATGTTCTCTGTTTCAATTTCCATCTCCTCGTTTTCATCTCTGTTTTCTGCCTCTTCTTCCTCTTCTTCTTCCTCCTCTTCTACCTCTTCTTCTCTAGGGGTAGAAGTAGAGGTTTTCCTTGTTTGGGTATCTATAAAGTCTTCACTACCCATGTATATAAAATAAGACTAGGATACATGTAGGTTTAGCCTTCTGAAAGCATCATGTGTAATTAATTTTATTGGGCCATGATGGGCCAAATGCTGATACTTCCTTTGTCTCACCTTATGGCTCATATCAGTGATGGAGTTTAAGAGGAAGTGAGGGACACTTAGTTGTTTTTCAAGTGGAAGCTCTCCTTGGAACCATGTTCATTTAACAGCCTGAAGTGATAACCATAAACCACACTCAATCTGCCCTCACAAGAGATGAATTTCATAATGTGGAAGGAAACTTCATCCCAAGGGTATGGATGGCTCTCTCTTCTACACCATTTTTATCTTCAATATACTTTTCTCTAGGTAGGAATACATTATTTTTGGCTATGTGATAGGCATTCTTTCCTTGACATGTTTGACTCCTAAGAGCAAGGTGGTAGCTATTCTTATCAGTTCAGGAGATAAAGTAATGGCTAGTCCTCTAATCACAGTGGTGGCTCTTTCTTCTGAATGTGACTGTAGGGCTATTGCAAATTTTCTAGCTATCTCATCATCATAACCTTTCAGTAGCTCGAAGAACCCTAAGAAGATTTTTATAACATAAGGGCGCTGCCTAATTCTTTTAATGTCTATAGGCTCCCTTCTATTGAATCCCCCTCCCATTTTAATGCTATGAGGTGAAGGTGGTGAGAGGTTTTTAGAGGTAAGTCTTGGAGATGGAGGGATTGAAGCAAAACACAAGATATTTTTTTTTTCTTTTATCCTTTAACTGTCACCTATACTTTTGATGATTGTGAATTACATGGAGGAATTTCAGTGCTGGAGGATGACAGTCCTCTTACCTTGGTCCTTTGCTATTTTGGTTTGATATATGAGGGATTTGGGAAGCCAATCCACCCACAGGAAACTCTGTGCTGCCCTTTAAGCCTCTGTTGGTGTACTGTTGAAGTTTCCTATAGAAAAAAATTGTTTCCTGTAGCACAATGGTGCATGCAAACTCAAAATTTGATGCTGATCCTTTGATGGCTCCCACTACTCTCCGACACTTGTTTCTCTTCGAAATTCTCAACGAAATGGTGGAAAGGAGGCAAATATTACCTTTATTGGAATTTTTAACCATATTTGGAGCGTTGTGGTGACTCATACTCAACTTGAGTTTCCTCTTAGAGACCGTTGGCCTCCACTTCAATTAATCATTGCTGACCTCGCGATCACTTACCTTCGTACTCATTCACCCTCACTTGAATCGATTTGACATGCCCATGTGGCATGCACTTTTACTTTTCCCTCAGTTTCACTTTACGAAGGTGGCCAAGTTAATTGGCTACCTTTTTTCCTTTTAAACTTTTAAATATCGAAATTTAAATATTTTGTCCATTATGGACGCACAACGAGGGGTGAGAGGCCGTTCCTGAGCTTACCTGGTGTTTGTGAAGTGCTGCAAGAGTTGGTGGTGGAAACTGGAGTCTTCTATTTGTTGTGTCTTCATATATTTTTTTATTTTCTAAGTGAGTAACTTTTCCTAAGTGAGATGCTTATCCTTTTTTTGTTTTCTTTCTTTTGTAGGTGTTGCATGGAGAGCTTCAAATGTCATGGTTGGTGTGCTTGTCCCTTTGGAGTTTGCTGGTGGTCCCCTGGAGTCAGTTGCATGAGATCTTCTTCATATTTTGGCCTTGTTGTGCCACACACACATTTGCTATAGGAACTCTCTGATACCTGTAGCAGTTTGTTCCTCGCCTCTTCTTACTTTAGTTGATTCAGGAATGAAGGGATATGGGTTATGGAGGCTATGGAGGAGGTCATGGGATGAATGGAGCGGAGGGTAGGAAAGAGAAATGGTTCTTATTCCAAATTTTTAATGATTTATTACTCAAGTTGCAACATAGGGTTTAGGTAGGGAACCCTTGCACATGGAGTGAATAGGGTATTGTGATTTGTAGGCATAGGAAAAACACATATTATCATGCCCAAACTGAAGTTCAGAAACCATTTTGACAACCTGTTTCTTCATAAATGAGTTTCCTGTAGTGCTACAGGAATCTTGTAGCAATTCCAAATTAGGGAAAAAAATTAACTTGTTGCCTATCTTGTGGGTGAAATGGATGAACGGATGGATGATGGAGTGCTTAATGGAGTGTGCAAGCAGAGAAGAAGAAATAATGAAGAGAAATCACTCCTCTGGATCCTAAAAACCATCTTCAATTATGAACATGCAAAACAAAAAAAACACATAAATGCATAGGTATTTTTTCTTTTTTTCTTTTCTCTTTTTCTTTTTTTCTTGAAGGCAAGTGGGCTGCCTCCACAGAGGTTTTCAACCCAGAGGCTTGCCTTCGGCGCCCCAAAGAGTTTTTTACCCAAGGATATTTTATTCTCTTTTTTTGTTTTTTTTTTGCTCCAGGAATGCCTTATGGACGTTTTCAACCCTGGATTTGGCCTAGGGCGCCTCAGAGAGGTTTTCACCCATGCCTCTTTATTATTAATTTTCTCTCTCTCTCTCTTTATTTTTTATTTATTTTTAATATTTAAGAGGCATTGAAAACTATGGATTTTCCCATGACATACACCTCCCTTCTTATGGAATTTAAAAACTCTTCCCTTGACAGGGGCTTCTTGTAAACCATGAGTCTGTAACCATTAACAAGAAGGGGAATCCCTTCCTCATCTATGGTTCTAATTTGAACTACACCATTATCATAGCATTTGTCCACTTGTAGGGTCCCAACCATCTTTTCATCAGTTTGCCTTTGAAGTCCTTAAACCTTGAGTCATACAACAATTCCCACTCTCATTCTTGAAAGGCATTTTCCTTAATGTTCTTGTCATGCCAGACCTTCCTTTGCAGCTGAATGACCTCTGTGTGGAGGAGTTCTTGCATCCTGAACTCATACAATCCATTTAATTGTAGCAACCTATCCCTTTGAGCATTTGAGATGTCTAAATATAGCTCAGCTACCATCCTAAATGTGTTGAATTCAAACTCAACTGAAAGCAGATATTTATTATCATAGACTAGGTCATAAGGAGTGAATTCTGTTGTTGTTTTCCAGGTAGTGTTGTAGGTCCAAGTAGCTTCTACTAATTTGTCTTCCTAATCTTTTCTTCTGCTGCTCACAACCTTGGTGATGATACTCTCTAAGGCTCTGTTAGTTTCTTCCACTTGGCCATTCACCCGAGGGGGGTACACAGTATAAATCTTATGCTTAATCTTGTACCTCCTTAGAAGATTCTCAATGAGATGAGAAGTGAAATATGCCCCCTAATCAGTGACTACTTCTCTGGGGTACCCAAACTTGTAAAACACATTCTCCTTTCTAGGTTTATCAACAATAGTTAGGTTAAAATGTTGTAAAAGTAACAACCATATAATTATCCTAGCATTAGCATTTGGTTTGTTCATTAAATATTTGATGGTTGCATGGTCAGTGTGAACAAAGGCCTGATACCCAGTTACATAATTTCTAATTTTTTTTAAAGCATGGACAATGGCTAACATCTCCTTATTTGTGACAGTATAATTTGGCCCAGCCTTAGACAAGTTCTTACCGATGAAATATCTTGCACAAGGTAATTTGTATTCTAATTGTCCTAATGCTGCCCCCACAACTTTTTTAGATGCACCTGTGTGGATGTGGTAAGGCAGGGTCCAATTTGGACCTCAGAGAATGGGGGAAGTAATCAACTTTCCAAAAGCCTCTTTAGAAGGACTAGACCAAATAAAATCAGAATATTTGGCCAAGATACCAAATAGTGGCGAAGCCATATTACTGAAATATTTGATGAATCTTCTATAATAACGAACTAACCCTAAGGAACTCCTGACATCTCTCTAATTTTGAGGAGCAAATACCCTTTTGATAATAGTGATTTTTCTCGGGTCCATCTGTATTCCTGCTTCAGAGATTTGAGTGTCCTAATACAACTCTTTATCTCTTCAGGAGTTCACACTTTTCTGGGCTCAGGGAGAGATGCATCTCAATGCACCTTCTCAGTACTTTACCCAAATTGGAGAGATATTCCTAGAAGTCATCCTGATATGGTGTGAAATCACCCATGTAGATTTTAATAGAGTAAGGGAATAGCTCAAAGAAAATTCTTAGGTCAAATATTTGGAAGCTAGTTGGGGCATTGCACAACCCAAAGGGCAGGAATCTGTAATCAAAGGTACCCCAAGGGCAGGTGAAGGTGGTCTTATCTTGGTCTTCATGGCTGATTTGAATCTAATTGTACCCACTGAACCCATCTAAGAAAGAAAATAACTTCTTCCCTACAATGCCATCCAATACTTGGTCTATAAAGGGCAAAGGAAAATGGTCCTTTTTGGTGGCTTTGTTAAGTTCCCGATAATCAACACAAATTTTCCATTTTCCATTCTTCTTCGGGACTAGGACAAGAGGATATACCCACTCACTGTCTGATATATGATAAATAAAATATGCATCAAACAATTTCTGCAGCTCTTGCCTGAGTATGTCCTTCAAAGCTGGGTTCATCCTTATTTGGGGTTGTCGCATAGGCTTGCATCCTTCTTTGATCTAAATATGATGTCTGCATACTGAAGGATGCATCCCTTTCATGTCCTTGTAATCCCAAGAAAATGAACCTAGTTTTTCTTTTAAAAGTTGGCATAACTACTTTTCTTCTTCATCCAAAAGGTTTGAATTGATTTTCAGAGATCTAGATGGGCCAAACACAATAACCTTGGTGGTTTCAGAGGTTGAATTGATTAAGTGCACTTCCATCCAAGGTTGGCTTTCAGATTCTTTAACTAGGTTTTCAAGAGCACTTATAGTGGAGGATTGGTTTTGAGTGGCATAGTCAATAAGTTTGTCTTCGTCAAGTTGTCCCCCTCTAAGAACAACATCTATGGTGCAAATTGGTGTAGTGTTATATATCTCCTCTTCTTCATTCTCCAATGGTATAGGTAGATCATGATCAATGGAAGGCTGTAATGGAGGAGATAATACCAGTTATTAGATAAGGGCCCATTTTTAATAGTCATGTTTATGGCCTGACAACTAATGTAAGCATCTGCAGTGGCTAACCAAGGCCTCCCTAAGATGAGAGAATATAATTGAACTTGGTTTTTGGTTGCAGAACCAAGAAATAAATATGATACTCCCAAGAGTCAATTGTAACCATAACATCCTCAACAATTCCGTTCAGAGTTACTATGGACTGATATGCAAGTTGCATAACTATTGTGGTTTTCCTCAAAGTCCCCTGGAGATTAAGTTTCAACATAGTTTTCTTGGTCATGGAATTGATGGAAGCCCCTATATCAATCATAGTGTTGGGGACTATGACACCATCTATGTGAACATCTACAACTAGATTTCCAGGGTCCAGTTACTTTGGAAAGATCACCCTCCCCAACATTAAGTCAGACAACTGTCCTACAACATTGATGGTGGGGGTATACTTCTTCTTTCTCCTAGGTTTCTTGAAGAACTTTTCCTTGATGAGCCTATTGTAAATAGGGACATCCTTAATGGCCTAGAGAAGTGGTATATTTACACACAAATTTTTCAACTCTCCCAGAAGTTTAGTACCCTCTAGGGTTTGAAGACTAGGATGGATCAAGCACTCAAGAAAAGGAGGTTGTTGGATCTAAGTGCTACCTTCTTCCTTTTCATCCTCAACCTCTTCAGGTGGAGATGGAGGGTGGTTGTTTGGGATTACTCTTCCTGACATGAGATTAATCTCCTGTATATCCACAACATAAGTCAGATAGGATGTTTCTCTGCTGTAAAAATGTTGTGCATGTCTATTGTTCAGTTTTGGATTTGGTTGTGCAGGTATTTGAGGCAGCTTGGGTTGAGAAGCATGAGTAAGCTGAGGTTGAGGTTGGGGTGGAGGCATTAGCACATGTGGTTGATTGCGTTGAGGCCTCCACCCTTGGGATGGATTGTTCCACTGAGGTTGTTGTGGAACATCTTGCTGAAATGGTTGGTTCATAGGAAAAGGGTGATATGGAGGGTTTGAAGGCCAAGTAGGAGGTGTAGGCTAGGATGTAGGAGTGGGGGTGTAACAAGGTTGCAATGGTGCACTCTGATTATTGTGATAGTAAGAGTAAGGTGCACTTTTCATTCCCTGTTGATATGGCCTAGAGCCTTGAGGCCTTCTCTTGTTGATGAAACAGAGTTGCTTCAACCCTACTTCCCCACCTTAATATACAACTTTAAGTCCAGGTAAGGAGGGACACTTGTTTATGGCATGATTCTCTTCATAGACTAAGAAAACCTCTATGAAAATTATTGGACGTTCATTTCTTGGGTTCTTTCTGGTACATCTATGGAAAAATATAGCCAAGGCTCTTTCTGCTTCCTCTTTCTTCCTTTTGACCTACATTGTGTCCATTTGCAAAGAAAATGTGTGCAACATGTCACTCTTGAAGTCCTCCAACATGTTTCCAATCTCATGTTTGATGGAAGTGGAAGAGGAAGGGGTATTGGATGTGCTTTGGCCAGCTCTACCTTTCTTCCTAACTTCCCTCAAATGGTTCCAGAAGACAATCTTGATTTTTTCATAAGGTAGTTGGTAGACATCTCCTCCTGATAAGATATTTAAGGTTTCTATCACCTCCTCTCTGATCCCTCGGAGAAGTACAAGTTTAAGTGATCCAGGATCAAGAGTACAGTTGGCTCTCTTATAGTTTAACTGAACCCTCTCTACATAGTCTTCCACGGATTCATCATGCCCTAAGTCATCCTAAATATCTCATCCTTAGTTTCCTTGGACCTACAATAGTCTCTGTATTTGTTGTTGAAGGCCTCTTACATTTGTGCCCAGGTAGTGTTGTTGTTCCCAAGTAAACCCATAAACCAATGCAAGGTTTCATCCTTAAGGGTGGATGGGAATAGCTTCAATTTTTGATCATATGAGGCATGGTCATAGGTCCTACAGACAACAAAAAATTAAAACATGAATGTGTCAAGGTATTCCGAAGTAAGTCCACAAAAGTGTGGAAGAGATGAGGGGCTGATGTTTTTCATCTTAGTTTCCCCATCTGACTTTCTAATGGGAAAGGCTTCCTGGGTTTTAGTGTCAGCCATTGTTGAGATAGGTGAAGCAATTCCCTCAGTTGAAACAAGATCTTCTTCTTCCCCAATAGGTTCTTCAAAATTTTCATAAGGCTCACCTATGGTATGTTCAATATCACAGCCACTGAAGAAGAGTGAAGGGTGGCTATGTGGTGATGTGGGGGTTTTAGGTAAAAAAATTACCTGAGTATCCCTACTCCTACAAGGCATGAAAATCATATATATATATATATATATATATATAACAACATGAAAAAGGAAAGCAGAAAAGAATGCCATAACAAAAACAAAGCATCTGCTAGACACCTCCCCGTCAACGATGCCAAAAAGTGGTGAGCCCTCGTATTGCACCAAGAATGCTGTAACTCCCAAGGGTTGTCCTACTTTACTTTATCAACCGGGGTTTGTACAAACTTGGAGATGACAATGCTATATACACAACAGATGCATTCTACTCATGTCATCCTCTTCTGAGCTCTACAAAAGGGTGATACTTCTAGGGTTTCTAGGTGAAGTCTATCACACTTCTGGAATTAGGCCTAGGGAAACCAATGATTCCAAGCCATGCCACTATCAACAAGTATAGAATTTTACCATAGTAACCAAGTAAATTTAACTATTTTGCAATGAAGGAGATCTACTTATTAGACTATGATAAGAATTGTAAAGCAACCTAGGTACCTTGCATGGAGTAAATAACTGAATTGAAATGACAGAAAGGAAACTAATCTAATCACACTTTGCTAGCTGAGCACACTCTACTTACTCTATGCTCTATCTATCATGATTTTATTCATGACCTAACTATGCTTGAAAATGTGTTGTTTGCAGCTAGGAGAAGGAAGTGATGAGGTGGCCAATGGAAGGCTTGAACACATGGGGGCAATATTGGAGGTGTATGAGTGGTTCTTGCAGGTTTAGAAGGTGACCATGGTGGTTTCTGGGTTTGAGGATGGGCCCATAGGTGCTGTTCCAAGAGCTACTATAGGTTTCTTGTAGTGCTACATGCAAGTCTTGAATTGCTACAGGAAACAGACCGAGGAAAATCCAAGGTAAAAAAGAGGTGGAAAAAGGGTAGGAAAGGTGGTGTGAAGGTGGATGAAGATGAATAGGATATGGCCCACCTCTTGGCCAAGCTAAAAGCCTCTTGGGAGGCCTGTCTTTCACCCCTAGGGTTTTCTCACGGTGTAGGGATGAAAAATCTGAAAACAAGGCTGATGGTGATTTTGCTGAATAGAGAGATGAAGGAAGATGAGAGATGAAGCTAAAGGTGCTGGTGGGAATCTCCTTGGTTATGCTACCTTTTCCTACAATCAAATTACCTATTCATGCAATAAAGATGGAAAAATTCACGATAAAGAGAGTAGAAATGATGACTTGAATTTGTAAAGAAAATATATTCTAATCTTAGAAGTGGAGATCTACCATAGCATACTGAACATGTTCATGGAATTACATCAACTAATCTCATATATTCCAAGAAATCATAAACTAAAAAACATTTTTGGTCTGTGGGGAAGGTCTACCCTCCTCAAGCTCTATTGACAAAGGTGAGACGGGGAGGCTTGACTCACAACTTTATGGAGTTTATCACCTAATCTACCACTCATGTAAGTAGACTAAATCTACAACAAAAGACAAATGGAAGAAAACTAAAAAAGCAAATGAAAATACCAACAAACTACCTAACCATTCATAAGAAAAACTAGCTAAATGACATGAATGGAAAGAATGATTACACAAGAGAGGCCGAGGCACATGGATTTGGTCCTAACCCACAAGCCTAGCTCTCTGGAACATAATCAGTAAGGCAAAGTCTAAATACTCATTTCATTTCAAGAATATAGTTTCATTACATCCATGAAATTCTTGAAAAATTGATTACAATAAAAAAGAGCCTAATGGATTTCTCCAAAATCCGAATCCTAATGAGCTCTTGCTCAACTCTATTTAACCTAAATGGTAGCTATCAATAGCTCCCTAGAAAATAGGTGATGATTCCAATTAACTCCAAATGAAGTATGGCTTTGAGTGCACTTGGTCTTGAGTTTGCTTGGTTGCCTTTGATTTCGAGCTATTGGAGGGAATCTCAAGGATCCCTTGGCTACCTTTTGGAGTTAAGGAGGGTCAAAAACCCCTTAGAATCTCTCCTTGCTATCTACTTCGAGTATTTATGACAAAATCTTCAAAAAAATTCCATATATTCATGATTTTCCTGCATTTAAACTTATGTTAGGTACTCAAAGTACGTTAGCCTCAATCACCACCTACACTAGCATCATAAGACCATAATATAATAAAAAAATTCAAGAAAAGAGATTTAATATGGAAAAAAGGTGACCATTAACCCCTCCAAATGTATCTAATTATGGAGCTCATCACAAAGAACAAAGGAAAATGGGACAAGGAGCGAGCACGACCTCAAGACATAGGTAACAAAGAGAATTTTTCACCGCCTAAGAAGTTTAATACATCTGGCAAAGGATAAAGACTTCGGTCTGAGGAGCAGAATAAGAGTGAAAATAGGGAGACCGTGCAATGTGAGACTTATGGAGGATATCATCATAGGAGGATTGTCCACATCATCTACAGTATGTAGGAGGCACAGATAGTGGGAGATGTTGGACAGAATATTCCTAGGATCTATGTGGCGTTGGATAAAAGGTAGGAAAATCACTAGGTGTCTATTATCGAGATGGACAATAAGCTTTGTGATCAAGTTTTTTCTATTTTGATTAACCCTGGATCTAATTATAGTTATGTTAATCCTGACCTGGTGGATAAGTGTGGTTTGAATAAAGAAGTGCATGCAGAGTCTTGGTTAGTACAGTTGGCTATAGGTACCAATAAGAGAGTTCATCATTGGGTAAGACTTTGTGCATTTTCCTTGAATTTTATTCCTACATCAACACATCTGGATGTATTGTTGTTGGGATTGTACATCATGATTTTGGGTATGGAGTGCCTATATCTTCATAGGACCAAGGTGAATTGTTATGGAAAAGACATTGAGTGCTTGGATTATAATGGAGAACAAATATTCTTATAGGGTACGATGAAAGAAACATCAGTGAGAATGGTTACAACTATGCAGGTGAAGCGTAGTTGTAGGAAACAGTGTGTGTTATTTGCAGTGCACATTTCTAGTGACAAAGGTAACGAAGTTGAGGATGTGGATGTTTTGAGTAGGTACCTAGTTCTACAACAGTTTCAAGATGTCTTTCTCGCAGATTTCAGAGTTTCCACCTCACAGGGAAGTATACTTTTCTATTGAGTTGGTATGATGGGTAGTACCAACATCTAAGTCACCTTATAGGGTGAGCACACCAGATTTGGTAGAGTTGAAGCTACAGTTGAAGGAAATTCTTGACAAGGGATACATTAGGCCAAGTGTATCACCTTGGTATTCATCGGTATTGTTTGTGAAGAAGATGGTACTCTCAAGTTATGCATTGATTACACACAGTTGAACAAAGTGACCATCAAGAATAAGTATCCGTTGTCAAGGACTGATGACTTGTTCGATTAGTTGAAGGGAGCAGAAATAATCTTGAATATTGATCTGAGATTGGGATATCACTGGGTACACATTAAAGAAGATGACATTCACAAGACAAACTTTTGTACTAGGTACGAATATTATGAGTTTGTTTTAGTTCCATTTGGTTTGACTAATGCTCTAACTACCTTTATGTGCTTGATGAATAATGTGTTGCATCCTTATCTGGACAAGTTTATTATTGTATTCATTGATGATATGTTGGTATGTTCTAAAAATAAAGAAGAGCATGCAGAACACTTAGCAATAATATTGAGATTTTTGAGAGAGAATAAGTTGTATGCTAAGCTCATCAAGTGTAGTTTCTTTCAAACAAAGGTACATTACTTGGGACATGTGGTTTCCAAGGAAGGCATAACAATAGATCTAGAAAAGATAAAGGCAATCATGGAGTGATAAACTCCTAGGAATGTGGATGAGGTAAGGTTATTCATGGGGTTAACAGGGTATTACAGGAGGTTCATCAAGAACTTCTCACAAATTTCTTATCCTGTCACGCCATTTCAAAGTAAAGGTAATAAGTTTGAATGGACAGAGGAATGTGCAACCAATTTTGAGCAGTTAAAGTAGTTGTTGACACATCCTCCAATGTTAAATATAGTAGATCCAAACAAAGAGTTTGTGGTATGTACAGATGCTTGCAAGAGAGGTCTTGGTGGAGTCCTTATGCAAGAAGGACAAGTGGTATGTTATGAGTCACAAAAACTAAATGAGCACGAGCAGAACTATCCAACACATGATCTTGAGTTGGCAGTGGTCATTCATGCATTGAAGATGTGGATGCACTATCTCATGGGCAAACGATTTTTATTGATGAGTGATCACAGTGGATTGCAGTATCTATTTGACTAACCGAATCTGAATGATAGGCAAGTTAGATGGCCATGATCAGTGAGTTTAAATTTGATATCATGTATATCAAAGGTGAAGTGAACATGGTTGTAGATGCTCTTAGTAGGCAGATACAAGTGAAACATATATCAGCTATGAGTTCTTGTGAGACAAATCTACAAGATAGGATCTTGCAGGTAGGCCAGCAGGATTTCAGGTATATTGATCTTAGGCACAGATGGCATCAGAATATAGGTACATGTATAAGTAGTGGTACATGTATAGGTACAGGTAGTGGTACATGTATAGGTATAGGTACAGGTGCAAAAGCACAAGATGTGGATTATCATCTCACAATAGGCGACTTGATCAGGTTTATAGACATGATATATGTGCCATACAAAAATGAACTCAAGAAGATGATCTTGAGAGGGTTTCATGTGAAATTGTATTCAGGTCATCCAAGCTATCAGAAGACGTTGATAGTAGTAAACAAGTTTTACTATTGGCTGAATTTGAAGAAAGACGTAGTAGAGTTTGTGGCTATGTGCTTGGATTTTAAACAGGTTAAGGCAGAGTGTAAGCATCCAGGTGGACTATTACAACTGATTCCAATTATAGAGTGGAAATGGGAGGTAATTTCCATGGACATTATCGCAGGTTTACCGAGGACATCTAGAAAGCATGATTACATCATGGTTGTGGTAGAAAGGTTGACGAAGATATCACACTTCATTCTAGTGAATTATACATACTTAGCGAATGATGTAGTAGAAGTCTTCATCAAGGATGTGGTCAGATTGTATGGTGTTCCACATAATATTGTGTCAGACAAGGATGCAAAGCTCACTTCTAATTTTTGGAAGAAGTTGTTTCCAGGTTTGGGCACAAAGTTGGCCTTTAGTACAACTAATCATCCACAGACATATTAAAAGATAGAAAGTGTCAATAGGATCCTTCAGGACACGTTGAGGATGTATGTGATGCATCTGCAACAAAAGTGGGAAGAGTATCTTCCACTGGTAGAGTTATCTTACAACAATGTGTATCGAGAATATTTGAGGATGAGTCTGTTTGAGGCATTGTATGGGAGGAGTTGCAATACTCCCATCAGTTGGAGTGATCCAGTTAATAGGGTGTTAATTAGACCAGACATGTTGGAGGAAATGGAACAAGAAATGTAGGTAATCAGAATAATTTTAAAGCAACACAAGATAGGCATAAGAGCTATGTAGATCAGAACAAGCTATTTAAGGAGTTTAAGGTTGGGGAGCAGGTGTACTTGAGCATCAAGCTGAAGAAGATATCCTTGCAGATTGGATCGTGTGCCAAGCTGGAACCTCAATTTTGTGGATCTTTCAAGATTCTTGAGAGGATTGGGCCACTAGCCTATCGAATTTCACTACCTCCAATAGTAAATTACATGATGTTTTCCATGTGTCATTACTTAAGAAGTATGTTAAATATGTTGATCATGTGACTGACTGGTCTATATTGTAGGTGGATCGAGAAGGAGAATTCTAGCTGGAACCTTAGTGCATTTTGCAGAGAAATATGGTCATGCTCTAGAACTGAGAAATCGAGCAGGTTAAAGTGCAATGGAAGCACTTTGGGCCCAATGAAGCTACATGGGAGATAACAGATCAGATGCGGGCTATGTATCCTTCATTGTTTTCTGGTGGAAGAAAATTAGTTTTGGTACGATGTTTTGGTATATGTTGGAATGATGTTTTGATATATGTACACATGTATATGGATGTAAATACCGCCATGAGATGTGTTATAAAGCTCCAATAAGCGGGTATGGGTGTCATGTAATTATGGTTTCCATGTTATTATGTTGTCATGTTGGTTGCTTCTCAGCAGGTTGATCATTGTAAACACTGCAATGAGCTAAGTTATAAAGATCCATGGGAATTATGTTTTACTTACAATATTCTTGTTTCTTGTAGGTATCGTTGAACACCGAGGACAATGTTCTCCCAAGCGGGAGGGTTCTATAAAAACCTTGGTGAAAGTTCCATGTAATAAAAGTTAATAGAGGTGAAATAATAACCATGGTAATGGTACACGTATTCCAAGCTAAATGTTGGGAAAAAAACATCCTAGTGTGGGTTTTCATATGGTTTATTATGGATATGGAAATTGGAAAAGGAAATGGCTAAGGATTTGGAAAGATGAAGTAGCATTTATTTATGAAAATAATGGAAAATAGGATAAAAGGAAGGTGAAAGTTCAAAGGTTTCATGCATGGAGGAAAATGAAGGAAAATAATGGAAAATTGAAAAAATTAGAGGCCTCATTTATAAAAATGATTCTAAGGATTAGTGGGTACCTTTTTTTCAGTTCAGACTTTTATTAGTTCAGTTTTGGAGCTGTCATTCTATTCTCTCCCTCTCTCTCTCTCTCATAATCTCAGACACTTAGAGTTTCTTGGAGAACTCTTGGAGAGTGTGGCACACTTGGAATTTTGGAGAAAGAAGGAAAATGAAGAGCATAAAAGTGCAATAGGACATCAGGATTAACAAATACATCAAATTTTTCTTGTTAGGTGCTAAGTTACATGTATGTTTTCCTCACTAGTTTTAGCATGCATGGCATATGCATGTGGTTTCTTGGTCATGATCTATCATTGGCATGGAGGATTTCCTAGATTAACAGTGGAATTTCCTAGCCTTTAAATTTCCTAGATAGCCATGATGTTGTGGGTACATTCATTGTTTGTTTTTTTGGTTAGTTATCATGTTCCTTTAACTGTGGGTTTAGTAACTAGTTCTTGGAGCCTTGGTTGGAAAAACGCTATGGAGCCCTGTAAAAGCTTGGGTTTAGTTGCTAGTCTTGCAGCCTTGGTTGGAAATATGCTCTGGAGCCCTTGGTGGTTTGAGTTACTAGTCTTGGAGCCTTTTTTGGACAAAAGTGCTGGAGCTTGAGAGTTGTTGCGGGTTGAGTTACTAGTCCCGGAGCCTTGGTTGGAACAAATGCTCTGGAGCCCTGGAAAACTTGGGTAGAGATCGATTTGGTGATGGTTAGTGATGTACGACCATGAGGTGGAATCACTAGTTGAGGGTTGAGGTGGTTTGGCCTCTGGAATCCCTGGTTTGGTTTTGATTGATGTGTTTTAGGAGATCCCACATTCATGCTTGGAATATGGCACGAGGGTGATTGGATGAAGAGAGATTTGGCTCAACCATGTTATGGTCATGTGGTATGTGGAAGTTCCAGACTTGGTTCCATTTTTCTTATGGAAATAGGAGCTATTTTCCTTTTGTATTGATGGGTAAATATGCTTGTTAGTATGTGGCTTATATGGTTGTTCTAAGCTTGTCATTTATGTTGTCTATATGTTGGTTATGAATGTGTTCTATGACAGTGATGATGTATGGCTCTCATCATGTTTTGATTTTTAAATGAATGAACAATGAATATATGACCTAATATATGATAATACAGCTAATTTGATGTCAAGGAAACAATGCTTCTTAGTGATTCTCCAATAAGTATGAGACCCCTATGCTCAGATATGTTGTTTAAACTTGTAGATTACATATTTGTGATATCTTTGACTAAATGCCTGTCATGGCTAGTATGGGTCCAATCAATGCCTTGTTCAAGTGATTTCATTTACATCATTATTTCGATGCTATCTTTAATTCCTAAAAGAATCATGGATTTTTGGGGCAGAGACCTGAGCCCTAGGCCTGAAAAAGTGGCATAAAAATCAGGGTCTTAGACTCAGAACTACTAGGAAAATTCCCTAGTAGTACACATACCCATGATGTGCGAGTGATTGGAGGTTTCCAGTTGCACTCTTTCCCATGTCAAGGGGGTGACTGGGGGGTTGATGCATTAAAAGTTTAGCTTGATTTAGGGGTTAGCCCCCTGTAAGGTTGGGATGGAGCCTAGGTGTTTTGTAGTAGGTGTAGCAGGTTTTTGTTGTTGTGTTCCATCGATTCCACTTCCTTAACTGACACATAGGGAGTTGAATCATATCATAGTAACTCTTTGTCACATGTTTACTCCGATTGTACAGTTACTTGGGCAATGTGGGAGGAGGGTGTTATAGTATACTTCTGTTTGAAATAAACTACATTTACTAGACTTAACATACAATTGATTCTCTCTCAACAATCTCAATACTACTGCTAAATGTTTGGAATGCTCTTCCTCTTTGTTAGAATATATCAATATGTCATCAATGAATACAATAACAAACTTGTCTAGATGATTACGCAACACACTATTCATCAAGCATATAAAAGTAGCTGGAGCATTATTCAAATAAAATGGAACTACAACAAACTCATAAAGCCCATACCTGGTCCGAAAAGATGTCTTGTGGATATCTTCTTCCTCTATGAATACCTAAAGATATCTTGATCTCAAATCAATCTTTGAGAACATTGCTGCTCCCTTTAGCTGATCAAATAAGTCACCAATCCTCGATAACGGATACTTGTTCTTGATGGTCACCTTTTTCAACTTCCTGTAATCAATGCACAACCTAAGAGTACCATCCTTCTTCTTCAAAAACAATATTGGTGCACCCCAAGGTGATACACTTGGCCTAATGTATCCCTTGTCAAGCATTTCCTTTAACTACAACTTCATCTCTACCAACTCTGGAGTGCTCATCCTATACGATGCCTTTGATTTTGGTGAAGCCCCTGGTACCAACTCAATGGAGAAGTCCACTTCTCTATGAGGCAAAAACTATAAGATCTCTGCTGGAAACGCATCCTGAAATTGATGTAAGACTGGGTACCTGTTCAATATATCTACATCCTCATCCTCCTTACCTTTATCGATATAAATGTGCACTACACACACCTTCTTCTTGTTACAGGACAAATGACCTTCTCATCAGCTCAGAGGAGAAGGTAACATGGAGGGAAGAAAATGACCCAGACAAGACCCATTTTTTCCAAGGTAACACACCCCAGAAACAGCTAGACAGAGTTATAAGGCACCTGAGCCATGCAAAGGGAGAGTTAATGCCTAGGGTAATGCTCTGTCTTTCCCAAGGGGCAGCGTTATCCATGTTTGAATGTGAAAAGGGAAATATATTTCGGAAAACTGATTGGCATTTCCAGATTTTTCACAAAAAGATTCAGTTCAAAATAGAAACTAAATGGCACAAAACTTTTATTAGGAATTTCCAAACACAAATGAAATCCTATGGAAGGAAAAAGTAAGGAAAAGCGAGGACACATCTAGATCTTTCCCGATTTGAACTGGTTGAAAGAGTTGGCAAGGTTTGTCCTCCCCATCTCCTATAAATTGGAGCTGTGGGATCTTGGTCTAAGGTTGAAGGTTTGATTATATGTGGAGCTGAATTTCATTATTGTAGTGTGAGGCTTGAAGATCGACAAATTTCATTGAAGACTTTCTACCTTGAGCATTATCACACTAAGAGATAGAGAAAGAGAGAGAGGAATTGGAAGATTGAGGAGGGCTTGTTGCAACTGATAGTTGTAATCCTCCTATTCATAAATCAATAGAACTGTATCTATTTTGTCCACTCGATGCATCAATTTCACAATTTTTGTTCAATCTTCTATGTAGCATGATATGAGTGGGTTATATTTGCATTGTTTTATGTTTGTTATATGCTAGTTTAATTGATAGAAAGCTATAATGTTGTAGATATTACACAGGTGCTATGATTGGTTGTAGGATCTGGATTTGGATCCGGTGAAGAAGGACTCCTACTCCGCCGTTTGGTGTTCTCCATAGGATCTACCATCCACAAAGAGGTAATCATCCCAATATTTCTTTGTCAATTATATATTAGTATGAACATGCATGCAATAACTTTGGAACTTTACAACTAATCTTATAGTCTACCTCGGGCACTAGAAAGCCCTGAGAGGGATACCCACTAACCACCACCCAAGAATATTACCCTATAGCAGAAATGGCGACTCTGATGGGGAGTAAACCCCAAGTTTCCGGGTTGTTCCTATGACTTTACCTCTTTTCCTCTGTTCACATATCCTTCCGACCAGTTGATATGCCGAGTAATCATCTCAAAAAGCTCACAGAGTCTAGATTAGACCTTGCTTATCCATCTGGGAAACTTTACCCTGAGTAACACTCCCTATGAGAGTGTTTCAGTGTGTTATAATGCTGCTTATGCTTAGATACAGTGAGTTAGTCTCAATATTAATGCTCTGTAGCCTCTTCTTGCCAGCGTTACCCAGCAAAAATCTGATGTTTACACCTCTGTTGTGTTTCCCTTCGGCTGTGGAGTTATTGGCCACCAAATTAATTTATTTTTCTAGATCCCTGTGCTTGATTACTAGTTAGCATTTTTGTATTTAGTTCTTGTTTAAAAAGTATTGTTAGTAGCATCTAATTTTTGAAGAAGGATTTTTTTTAAAAGTTTTCTGAATTTAACTAAATTAATTTTGAAATTTTTTGGTTAAAAATCTATTAAGAGAAGATAGATAGATGTCTAAATCTTTAAATTTGAACTGTGTTATTTGAATGTTTGGTGCACAGATGTTGAAAGAATATGTCCTTGTAGAATAAACTCTTCATTGAATTGAATATTTAGAGCATGTTTCTGCATTATTTTTGAGTCAAAGTCTCATCACATTTCATATATCCACTCCCCCTCCGCAAGACTAATAATGAAGTACACTACGAATCAAGTGATAATAAAATTAATCATATAAATTTTTCTGAGCTCACACCAACAGTAGTTCAGGCTAGGATCTTGGGGTAGGAGAAGTGAGAAAATCACCCAAGATCTCAAAAATTGAAACTAGAGTCATTAAAAAGTGAAATCCTACTGCACTCATATTATTGGGACCACTCATCTACCACCGGAGATAAGCGAGAGACAACACTAGGGTGCATGAGAAGGTATTCCACCTTCGAGTCCATTTAGTGGGCATGCTATATATTGGGGTTCCCTTCGAGGATGTCGAAACTAGATCGGGGATCTAGGTGTTTTTCCCATATAGTGTGCTGTCTATGACCATGACCCCCCTGATAATGTCTGTGATTTGAGGTATCTTTAGTTGCCAGAATTTTTAGGGACTTACACAAGGTGACTGGGGCGGGTTGCCCTAGTACCTAAAACAAACAGACCTACTCTGTCTTCGGTCTTTGGGAGGGTACTCATTTTCACGAGAATGCTAACACCTATTGTCTGAAGTTCGGGCGAAGCTCTAGAGTAACCATAACTGTGTTTATGACCAACCCTCTCTATATGCTATTGTGATAGTGGGTTTCATCTCTAGCAAACGATAGTACTCAGATGGGGCCACCCTATTCTGGCTACTTTTTGATTGATTTTAGAATCCCTTTTTTCTTTTTTCCTTTTTAGGTGTGTGGTTGATATCACTAAGACTTTATAATACATCACAAATAATTAAAATTTGCTAAAAGTAAATAGGTCACTATGGCGTCCTTCGACCCTCACCGTCTGTCTCGACGATAGTGAGGTCTTCCTCCTTTGACACAGGAGGAGGAGTCGAGTCTCGGTGAGCCAATGCCTTCTTCGAAAGAGCAGTCTCTAGTGACAACCCCTAATTTTCACATAGCCCCATATCATACGGAGTTTCCAGAGGAACCTTTTACGGAAGGAGTCATACCTCCTTGCAATCCTCCACTCACTAACCCGTTGGGGCAAGTGTTAGTTCAGGTTACACCAGGCCAAGATATGTCTTTGGCTGCAACAACATTCATTTCACAATCGGTGCCCATGGGGTTGATGCCGATGGTAACCAACTCTGGTCCACCATCATCTTCCTCGTTGGTTTTCAGTTCTACACCAATGATTGGCAACTCCAGTAGCCAAGCTATACCCGGTCCCAGAAAACTGGTCACCACAACTGTCAGCAGACCTATGAATCCTTCAGGATCTGCTCCTATTGTGACTGCACCAGGACCCACGATTTCCACTCTCGCTAGCGGGGCTACTTCAGTTCCTTTTAGCAACCCTTTCAGATGGAACCCTTTGTTGAGTTCAAACCACTTGGCCACCATGCCAGGGGGTAGTGTCACCAACACGTATATGCCGAGGGGCACTTCGTTACCCCTACAGTCATTGGGACAAACAGGAAAACATATTGTTAACTCTGTTCCTTTGAGTGCTCAAACTTCCGGTGTAGGGTCTATGTTGATGCTTAACTATGCAAATAGTAGTATTCCTTTGGCTAACTCTATCGCATCCATATGGGAAAACCAACCCCAATATAAATTTGGGCAAGGGGGTAACTTTTACACTGGGGGCAACCAACAGTTTTCCCCTCAGTATAACATACCCTACGAACAACAACCATACACCCCTACACCCCCACCCACAGGAAACTTTTATCAACAAATTCCTACTTATCCCATTGGTAACACATTGATGGGCAGACCCTACAGTCTGAATGGTCAGCCAATACTTCCTTGTCTAGATTAGGGGGCAAACACACAATTTCCATTTCTGGCAGCTCTAGACATCCCCAACATCTTAAAACTGACCAATGATCCCATCAACCACAACCCACTATGGCCTCCAGTACCATACAAGATTCTGTCTGACATCCCTAAATTCGACGGGAAACAAGGGGAAGATCCGGCTACACACGCTATGACCTTTCATCTATGGTCTGTTTCTAACTCCATGGTGGATGATAGTATCCGGCTTCGGCTTTTCCCTCGCACTCTCACAGGCAATGACCAAATGGTACATTGAGTTACCATGTGGGGCCGTCAACACTTTTGACACCTTAGCTACGGAATTTCTTAAGAATTTCCAATTACCTATTAGATATCAACTGACACGGAACTCTTAACCTCGCTGCACCAAGATACCACCACCCACTTCTCTGATCATATTCATGAATGGAGATGTATGAGTAGGCTGGTCAAAGCGCCAATCCCGGATCATCTCTTATCCAACTGGTTTTGTAAGTCACTCTTACCACCCCTAGCTAAGGACATTTTTTTTTCTGGTGCAGTCATGGAAGACCAATCCATCCGTCGTGCACAACATTTAGATTTGATCTATTCGCAATATAGCACGCTGTACGATTTACTCCCTTACGCCCCTGGCAATCCGAATCCTCTCGCTACTCAAAAAACTAGAGCACACACCGACGGCTTCGTTGGTGCAATCTCCGGTGCAGCCATAAAACAGCCTAGTGGGAAAACCTCCCAGCCTTCTTCGGCTGCCACCGCCCCTAACCAATCGACTACTCTTCCTACCACTGAGGTAAATTATGTGTAGTTTTCACAAAAACCTAGCGGCAAGAACAAGAAGAAAAATTAAAATACCTCTTCTTCTAAAGAGCAGTTCGATACTTAGAATAATCCCAATCAGAAAAATGATGCTAAGAACGAAAAAGGAAAGGAGAAACCCATGAAATTTCCTTGCAGAATCTGTGTAGAGGACCACTTGACATAAAAATGTCCTCAGCTACAGGAATGCACAGATTTTATCACAAACAAGGACTTCTGGAGGACACCTGTCATTCTTCATTATCCCTTCCCTAATCCATAGCAACAACAACAACACATGGTTGCAAACCCACCACAACCCCCGCAAAGGGGAAACAGTGGTACCCATCCTTCCGGTGAAGGATCATCCGCCATTTATGGCATAGAAAGTGTTTAACTCCAAACATGAGCCAAAATCTATGGAAATCCTATCATAGATGCTCAGGAATTTCGTACGAGTTTTAATCCACTATTGCCCAATGATTTTCATATCGAAAGGCCTGCTGCTGACCCTGTTGGGGTTCCCATGTTTTGGCTAGATTGGCAAGACCAAAAGATGAGACAACATCAAACCACTTTCAGACCTCAGGATCTAGCCCTCCTGGGTCTAGAGAGGGATCTCTCTATGATATTATCAAAGGTGTATGTCTTTGAAGCTCAAAGGTTAAAGATGTTAGGCTAGTTATAAGGCTCGGGGTTTGTTTGTTTGATTGATTTTGGTTTGGTTGCTGGTTATCAGGAAAGAAGGGTTCAATGTAAGACAAAGATGAGCAAAAAGGAAAAAGGTAGAGGTGAAGTATTCCAGGAAATATTCAAAACCGTTGGGCAATGGAGTTAGGAAAGGATTTGCTTGCTACTCAATAGGCAGGCTTTCAAATGGGCTAGTCATATGAAACATAAGATCTTCAAGATGATTGTGTGATATGGAAAGTAGAATGGGAGGAGATAACACAGTTTCAGAGCACAAAGTTAAAAACTAGCTGGTCGCACAAGGATCCTAGTGGACAGGGCTAACTCTAATCCCTAGTGTTCCCTAATCTTCCAACTAATCTATAACAAGAAACATCTAAGAACTGAAATCATTTAATTCATACATCAAAGAGTAGGCAATAACATCCACTACACTGGTTAAACCAATTGAAATAATTTCTTAGATAATACTTTCAGAAGAGAAACATCAATGGCAAGGAGAGCAGAAACATAGGGTACCTAACAAGGGTAAATCCTATGCCAATATTCTAATGCAAGCCAGTAGAAACGAAATGAAATGAATGCAAACACAGAGATAGGAAAACATCACCGCTGCTTCAGATCAGGATCCAAAGAAATGTGCTTGTCATATTAAACAGTAATACCAATCAAGTACAACATTTCCAATAGCTGAATACTCAGTCTGAAAACATCTCCTTCAACCTATCTTACAACTTTACACAAATACTGTGTCTCAAAAGAAACTACTTGCAGTTCTCTGATAACTGATCAACAACATTTACAATGAGTTTCTTCATGAATTTATAGCTCCATAGGAGCAGAGGAGGTAGCTGAAGAACTAAATGCAGTATTAAAATTCTGAAAAGAAAGAGGGCTGAAGCCCATTCTATATAAATCCTGTGCATTAATCTCCGGTGTTCTTTGGGTGAACGAATGATCTTCTTCAGTCTTCAGACTACTCTAATATAACTCTGATGTACTATGATTGCAGTACTGTGTGGCGCTATTGGTGAATAAACAAAGGATAAATGAATTATAAAGAAGTCTGCCATACTGATGAAATAAATGCTCTGATAGTACTGGGGCTGTTTCAGGGTAGAAAATCTCTCCAGAACACGGCATAAATTGAACACTGCATGGGCTTTTTTTCCTTTATGGAGGAGAAACATTCTGTTGCTGTAGAAAACCCTGATATGCATTGATTTCTTCTTGCTGTATCTTCTGCGTGGTCCCTTGGTCTTAAATCCGGTACTTTACCTCTAAATCTTTGAAATTAAGGCTTGTATGTCTTCATTTGCGTGCCTTAAGTTCCCTGCTACTCCATTTGTACCTCTGACAATGAAATTTGTGTGTTAATGGCGCCGGAAAGATTTGCAGAGTTTGAACTCTGATCTTTAATGCAAGTCCTGTCAGCCACCTTCCTGGGCTATCTTTTATTATCTCGGCCTTTGGAAGTGGTCTTTTCCTGTGTTTATGTCACTGTGACAGAGATAACAAGCTATGGCGGATTTCCCGTCTACCTGCAACCCTGCAGAACACGAAACTATTAAGAAAAAAATGGATGGGGTGGGGGATGACGTGGATGACTATGAGGACGACAAAGAAACGACGGAAAATGCTGTGGAATGGTGAAGAACAAAGATGGCGAAAGGTTGGCGGAATGCAGAACAATTATATGTGGAAACCTTATAAATATCGACCCTTTGAATGAATATATAAAACGGGAGGGGCGAATGTACGGTGAGACACGTGGAGGTGACGTGGTGGGACTGGGCGACGACGAAAGAGTCAACAACGGGGAGACAATCTAGACCGTCAGATCTGAGAGGAGATCGACGGTTGAACACACGGAAGAGGACGACGAACGGTGGGCCAGGGGTACAGAGACTATGGATTAAAAGCCACACAACTTCGTTGAGCGATGGCCGTTGGATCGGCAAGGGCAGATATGATGGTTGATATGAATATCGCTGCGCATCTTGTGCCGATGGGCAAGCGGTTTTGGAATCGTACAGGAGCCACGCATCGAACGCTATATGGAATCACTGGGCAATGGGAGAATACCGCCTACTGCCCAAAGGCGGTGCGATAGATACCACAGGGTTTATGATTAGTGTGCGGTGGGGACCACAGGGGCCGGTACACTCCGAACCGTCGATCTGGCGGGAAAATGAACGGCAATGGCGCGATCAGGGGTTTGAACGGGGGAACATGAACACTGTGGATTTAACAATCGCCGTCTGATTTACAAAGATCAACGGTCAGGAGTGCTCCCGATAATACATTGGAGATTAGCGCCTCCCGGGCTAGCGCTCAGTCATAGCGCAGAGTTCTGTGTGGGGAAGTTGCGGGGGCTAGGCCGGAAAGAGGCTAGGCCCAGATTATGAAGAAAATAAGGTCTTTGGCTCATTTTTAAAGCATTTTAAGGCCAGCCAAGGGCAACGATAGGGGAATGAAGGGAATTTATGCATAGAAAAAGGGAGTGGGTGGAATTTTATGGGGATTTTGGGAAGTTTTAGGAGAGAAAGGGAAATTTAGGGGGAGGAAAGGGGACTTTGACCAAAGGAACAAGGGGGTGAAAATGAAGCACTTTGCAAGGGTATGGAGGGCAGAAAAAAAGCCTTTCGGAGCATAATTCTTTATCAGCAAGGCCTATTGACTCAGATCAGTAGAGGGAAACAAACACAAGGTAGGGGACATGAAAATGCTGCACGGATGATGTGTTTTCAAGGGAAATGCATTCCTTGCAGGCTTATAAAACAAATTAGCCCCTTGCTTTCTTGTCAAGGAAATTATAAGGGGCTAACAGACCCCACGATTCGTCCCCCCAAAGGGACACTTTGACGCACGACTCATAATACCTCTGCACGTGCTACCAAAAACTACAATATCGTAGAAGATTTTGCGTAAGCACCATTAGCCATGTTTGCACTCGAAGTATTGCAAACCTGCCCAGCACAAAGGAAAGCTCTACTTTTGGCCATTGGTGGAATCGACCCCCAGGATTCTACACTAGCCATCTTCGACATGGAGAAATCTAAACGTCACCTCTCACACCAACTTGCATTCCAGGTGCAAGTTGTGTTGAAAGGGAGACCAATCCATCGCACTTACATAGACGAAGGTGCTTCAACCTGCGTTATGTCAACTACATGCTGGCTCACTTTGGGTTCTCCTACTTTGTCTCTACCATCAAATTCCCTTAAATCTTTCGATGGCCACACTTTCCTCCAAAAAGGCTACCTTGCTAGCTCTCCCATTTCGCTTAGTGGGAAAAAAATAAAGGTGGACATAGAAGTCGTAGATCATCATCTCAACTATAATCTGTTGCTGGGTCGCAGTTGGTATTACACAATGACTACCATTGTCTCTTCGGTATTTCGACTCATCCTCTTTCCATTGTATGGGAAAATAGTCACAGTGGATCAATTATCCTTTTGCACCCCTGATTATTCCGCGTTACCAAGTAGCACTGTACCCCTAGTAGGAGGCGTTCCAGACTTGCACATCAGCAGTGGTACCGAGCTTCTGAAGGCATATTCCCTGATGGGTTGTTTTCCTCTCCTGCTGCCTGAGGTTCCACATAGGATTGCAATGATATCCACGATTTTAGATGGCTCTATCGATCCATGGCTCCTACCAGTGCCTTCAGACATTGATTCCTATGGAGATCAGATGCCGCTATCACTGACAGAGTTGGATTATCAAGCCATCCAAATCACATCTGAACCCTCCACTTCTCTGGTTTCAACCAATGGTACCACCCTCTCACCCATTGCGGTTCTTTCTAGGGATCTCCTCGATGAAGTCCTGCCTACGGACGAAGCTATTCGAGAGGTCATGTCTCTAGAAGAACGATCTTGGGGAGAGTTCCATCATCACGCTTTGATGTTCTATTCAGACGTAATCACTACTCAAATCCCATCTTTTGACCCACCTGAGATCATTCCCTCCAATTACACGACTATTCAAATTATCGATTTGGAAGGGAACATGGGAAATATTTCCAAGACTATGCTCATAAATATCTCAGTCAAAACAAGTATCGTGGAGAACATTCAGATTGGAGCTAATTGTAGTCCCGAGGAAATTGCACGCTTCACATCCCTTTTCAAGGAATTCCGCGATGTGTTTTCTTGGTATTACGACGAAATTGTCGACATAGATCTGTCTATTATTGAGCACGAAATAAAAGTTTATGACAATGCCAAGCCTGTTCGACAAAGAATCTGACCTGTCCACCCTCACAAAGCAGCCGCCATTAAGGCTGAAGTCGAAAAACTCTTACACGCTGGTTTCATCTATCTCGTTACTTTGACAGAATGGGTTTCTAGTAGATAAAAAACAAGGCACCATCCAATTCTGTGTTTATTATCACGATCTGAATGCCGCTTGTCCAAAAGACAATTATCCTACGTTCTTTATAGACCAGATTCTCAACGATTGCGTCAGATGTGAATCTTTCTCCTTTATGGATGGCTTCTCGGACTAACCAGATTGAGATTAAAAAAGATGACCAACATAAAACCACCTCCATCTATCCTTGGGGCACATTTTCATATCATAAAATCCCATTCGGTCTGAAGAATGTAGGAGAAAATTTTCAAAGGGCTATGGACTATGCATTTCACGATATTCGACACATTGTAAAAGCTTACTTGGATGACCTTCTAGCTCACTCCAAGAAGTGAACCCACCACCTTGTGCATCTGAAACAAATCTTCGCTTGGTGTAGGTTCTACAATATACGTCTGAATCTACATAAGTGCATATTTTTTGTCGAGTCTGGACGCCTTCTAGGCTTTATTGTTTCCAAGCACAACATTAGTGTTGATCCCGGTAAGGTTAAGGAAATTATTGAATTAACCGTGCCACAATCTATTTTGCGACTCCAACGTTTGCAAGGGAAGGCAAAATTTTTACATCATTTCATATTAAACTATGCCGAGATGACAAAAGGCTTTATGCGCTTACATAAGAAAGGGACACCATATTTTTTGGGATGACCAGGCTCAACTGTCGTTTGATGCCTTGAAATGAGCACTCGTTTCCGCCCCACTTCTTTGTGCCTTCAACTACTCGTGCGAATTTCTCCTCTACTTGGCAGCCTCATCATCCTCGTTAGGAAGGCTTTGGTTCAAGTTAACGATGACGATAGTGAACATGTGATATATTGTTTGTAAAAAAGTCTCATTGGGCCCGAACTACTATATTCACATGTGGAGAAACTATACCTCGCAGTGGTCTTCGCTGTCACCCGACTCCGACACTATATATTGCTGCGACATACTACCATAATTTCTTTGGAGAATCCCATGTGACACATCCTGTCTCAACAAATTATTGGAGGAAAATATTCCAAATGGATTGTAATCCTCCAATAGTTCAATTTGGTTTTCACTGCTGCCAAATCAAAGAAAACTATAGTCTTTGTCGAATTGCTGTCGGACCTTCCCAGAATTGACCCAGAAGATGTAGCTCATGATCCATTTCTTGATGAATTTGTCTACCTAGTTTATTATTCTAATCCTTGGTATGGAGACATTTTTTTCTACCTCCAAACTCAACGATTCTGCCCAAGTCTCACGTCACACAACCGCCGTCGTATTTGTCACCAAGCGAAACACTACCTCGTGCTAAACGATATTCTATATAGTTGTGGTGTCGATACTATTCTTTGGCGTTGTCTCAATCTTAATGAGGCAGAACACGTTTCAAATGACTGTCACGCAGGGGCGTGCGGTGGTCATCTTTCTGGCATAATTGCTTCCTAGAAAATCTTGCGCGTATGATACTATTGGCCCGCTTTGTTTAAAGCTTGAATCACAACAATCCATAAGTGCCATCCGTGTGAGATTTTCATGAAGAAAATGCGCACCCACCCCGCCCCTCTTCATCCGGCTTTATCCATTGGTCCTTTCGCTAAATGGGGAATAGACTTCGTTACATGAAACCCTACTTCTATGGATGGACACAACTACATTTTAGTTGCAGTTGACTACTTCACAAAATGGGCAGAAGCCATTCCACTTTTAAGGCTGATGGAGAAACCACCACTCTGTTCCTGTTCAATCAAGTCATCTGCCATTTTGGTGTACCCCTCTCGATTATCACAGGCCATGGGTCACATTTTTAGAACCATATGATGACGGAATTGACTTCCATTCTAGGTTTTCGACAATATCAATATTCGTCTTACTATCCGCAAACGAATGGTCAATTTGAAGCCGTAAATGGCGTCCTTAAAACCATGATTCGTTGGTTAGTCGGAAAACATAAAACCACATGGCACCAGAAGTTATATTCCATGTTATGGGCATACCAAACATCAGTAAAAAATGCTACAGGCTTCACACCATTCCAACTCCCATTCAGCCGGGAAGCAATACTCCCAATCAAGTGTGAGATTCCATCACTCAAGCTTGCTGTTGAACTCCTACCTAACATCACTGCCAAAGAAGAGCGCTTGCTCTCGCTCGATCAATTGGATGAAACCTATCGAGATGTCATGCCGGCACTTGAAGCTCACAAGCGCCGAGTAAAAGCTCAATATGATAAATCTGTCAAGCATCGTTCTTTCCAAGAGGGTGATCTTGTTCTACTCTATGATCAGAGACACAACCTCTTAAGGGCAGGAACACTCCAACCATTATGGCTTGGTCCTTACGTCATCACGAAAGCCCTGTCAAAAGGAGCTTATGAACTTCACGACTGTAATGGAATCCCACTCGCAGAGCCCCACAATGGGCTCTATCTGAAATTTCTCCTAGTGTTCCACTAGGCATATGCTTTGTAATTTTATGTATAATATCATTTTTGTATTTGTTTGATGTGTCTAGATATTTTGGGTTTTAGAGTGTTTTTATCATAAAAACTTTTTCTTTTACGTAGATGCCTTCATCATCCTTATCATACGTTGGATACGTGGATGGTTCCAGTCATCATACGAGGCACATTGCGTCAGCTGCTTGGGTCCTCTACACACATGAGGCGGAGCTCCTTGGTTTCGGGGGAATTTTCTTGGGCAATGCCGCCAACAATATTTCTGAGTACATGTTGGTGATACAACTCCTCACGGAAGCTGCATCTCGCGACATATCCAATCTAGTGGTCAGGTTAGATTCCCAACTCATTGTTATGCAATTAAATTTTTTTTTATCATGTTCGTCATCCAGTCTTATTACGTTATTACTTAAGGGTATGAATTCTAGAACGTCAATTTCAAACCATTGCATTTGAGCACATTCCTAGAGAATTTAATACATTAGCTGATTAGTTGGAAAATTATGTGTTAGATTGGCATTTGGCGCATTTATTATAGAAAGAGTCCTACATGAGTGTATATTTTTTTTACCATAAAAATACATAAAAGATTAATAACGCAAGAATCAAAATTGCCAAAATATGTATATGTATATATGTATATGTCGTGTCCACTCAAGTTAAATAAAAAAATTTCCCAAATCTTGGATGTTTTACAAACAAAATTTGGCTCTGCTAAGCCTCGCTTTGACATTTACACATCTATCC
The DNA here is from genome assembly GCA_034641835.2 of Pinus albicaulis. NCBI lineage: Eukaryota > Viridiplantae > Streptophyta > Pinopsida > Pinales > Pinaceae > Pinus > Pinus albicaulis. The sequence goes on from CM076575.1 coordinate 698,212,441, forward strand.
ATTATTCCTCCTGAGCCTGCTCTATCTAACCTCTTAAGAGGCACCAAGACCCTCTCCAGCACACCCACTGTGTGTTGCTATAGGTGAATAGGGATCTCCCTCATGAGAAGAGTCGGCACGCCCATGCTTAGACCCTCAAGGTTCTTAGCAAGCTTGTGCAAACTACGTGCGTCATGACCCTCTTCGGCGGCTGATGCAACCTTTACTACTGCACCAACCTCAGGTAGCTACATTCCTCGCCTTGCATAGTGAGGGGCTCTAGCTGGACGGAAAGGTGCCACATCTGTGTCAAGCAACAAGCTTCATGTCAAAAACATTTTCACCCATTAAACAAAAAAGTTGCATAAATATTCAAAAGATAAAAAATACTTCAAACATTGATCAAGTTCTTTCTTACCATATGGACCCCACTGAGTGCCTGGTGGCAGTATCAACTCCGAATCTCCTGTATATTTCATCCCTACATAGGGATAATCTTCAATCATTGGGATCTAGTCATCTAGCCACTCAAAGAATGCATCATCAAGACAGTGACAGATTGGAACCTCTCTAGTTTGTGGTATCAAAGCTGACCAACAAGCCTGTCTTGGCCCTTGAGGTCCCAATGCATTCATGTTCATTCTTGGCCTCATTTTGGGCACCCACTATAGTATGAAAGACATGATTAGTGTGCCATACCCAAACTCTCTTTAGGTCTAGGTCTTAGATGCTGTTAATTCTTCTCGAACTCGGTAGAAAACACCTTCACACTAGTCGAAAACCTGAGGTTGTATGTAATCCAGCACCAGCAATACCTAGGCCTTGGTGGTCACATGCTGAATCTTGGCTCCTACCAAGAGAACTATCATCCGCAAGAGATACCTCAACGGTCTTGTTTCCACCCGTGCAATATGCACTCGGTTACTTACTGCCACTGTATTGTTTATGCAGTGAGTTCGGATCAGATTCGAAGTAGTGCGAGGATCAGTCGTGGAACCTGTCAGATTGGGCCTCAGTCCTCTGCATGATAGTCTAGTCAAGTAGTATATGTCATCTTTCTCGATCGAGAGTTCATTACCCCTGATGTGAAAGGCATGCTACTGGTCATCCCACTGCTGGATGATCCATCTCATAAGGTCTTCCTTCCCTCTCATCAACTCTAAACGAGCATACTTCAGTAATCTGCATCTGTGGAGAACCAAAAAAGTAGCAGCATCAGTAACCATTTCGCTTTCTTCTCGATCATGCTCTCTTTCTTGCCAAATGCTCATAGTAAAATGCTTCACATCTACACAAGCAACATTTCCAATGGATTAGTTTTAGGCTGAAACACTTTAGGATTAAGAAAAATAAGTTCAAAAAAAATTTCTTCCGGCTAATGCGGGCCCTACTGAAAATTAGTGCATGCTAACACACTGTCCCTTAACAGGCAGTGAGTTTAACGCGACCCAGACACTAGGCACCCGCATTAGCGCTAAATTTATTTAGGGCTTGCTAAAAATCACATTTTCAACCAGAAAAAAGAACTAAAATGACAATGGAAAGCTAGAGGAAGGTTCAAGCTCTTACCTAGATCTCACGGAATCAAAAACCGTTACCCGGTTCGTCCACAATCAACAATCGAAGTTTCACCACTTTTTTGCTCCAAAGCTCTATCACAACACTCAAAACAATGAAAATGAAGGTTTGTTTCCTTCTTATAGCCATTTTGGAGGTAAGACTCACTCAGCTAGTCCATTAAAAATGGTAAATTACTGCTATATTTTGTTGCAACTATTGGTAATGCCAATGTGCCAATCATACGGTCATGTGCAGATTTTAGTTTTAGCCTTCGTATGCCAATGTTCCTACATTGGTGAATCTTGATACTCTTTGGTGTTCATTAAGCCTAATTTGCTTCGTACCTTGTTAGAGTGCCTTCTATTGTTCAAGAGGATCCCGCTACCTACTGCTCCTTGTATCATCCAAGCCATCATATACCAGAACTTATTTGTCATTAGTTATTCCCATTTTCTCTTGATTGTTTCCATAAACAAAATCATCTTTTCCCGTTTCGTGTTGACCGATGTAGGATGCCTTAGTTCCTACCTTTTGACAGATCTCTTCCTATCAACTTCAACATCTTATCTAAGAAGTTGATCCAGAAACACATCAGTACTCAGGTAATTGCAGACATAAGTGGCAGGTCACCTTGTGTTTGGTTGGAGGTTCTCATTATTGGCTCCCGATCGAATGATTCTACGAGTGTTCAACATCAACTCTTTCTATTCACACTCGCTAGATTGTACTATGCATCTTAGGGACCATCATCATTATTGGTGGCCACCCCCACGTCTGTTAATAGTTTTTGTTATTTACTGGTAATAATACGATTTCCCGCATGTTCGACTACAACTCATTCATTCAAATTTATGGAAATATGCAGTTTAGTGAAGCGGCGACCAAGACCTTGGGTTGAGGCGTACACCATTACAACTGTGTTTCCTCTCCCAAGTTGCGATATTGTTTTTTGGAGACAACTTATCAGTTTGATCATGTTAAGACAGATGCTTCCACATTATGCTTATCGGTGGACACACTATTCATATCTCTGCTCTAGAGAAATAATTTTGATTAGCTACTGAGCATGGTAATGCCCGACTCAGGACAAATACTATATTTTCTGACATATGTTGTTGGTTCAGGTTTTCCTTAGTCCTCAAATTCATCTCATTCTACTACACTTGTTATAAATTATTTCGGCCATTGTCTTCACCTATGACCTCACACTTTAGGGGGCATCTGTTACAGGACAAATGACCTCCTCATCAACTCAGAGGAGAAGGTAACATGGAAGGAATAAAATGACCTAGAAAAGACCCATTTTTGCCAAGGTAACGCACCCCAAAAACATCTAGACAGAGTTATAACACACCTGAGCCATGCAAAGGGAGAATTAATGCCTAGGGTAACGCTATGTCTTGCCCAAGGGGCAACATTATCCATTTTTGAATGTGAAAATGGAAATATCTTGCGGAAAAATAACTGGCATTTCCAGCTTTTTCTCAGAAAGAGTTAGTTCAAAATGGAAACTAAATGGCACAAACATTTTACTAGGCATTTCCAAACACAATTGAACTCCTATGGAATGAAAAAGCAAGGAAAAGCGAGGACACATCTAGATCTTGCCTGATTTGAACTGGTTGAAAGAGTTGGCAAGGTTTGTCCTCTCCATCTCCTATAAATTGGAGCTATGGGATCTTGGTCTAAGGTCAAATGTTTGATTACATGTGGAGCAGAATTTCATTGTTGTAGTATGAGGCTTGAATATCGGCAAAGTTCATTAAAGACTTTCTGCCTTGAGAATTATCACACTCAGAGATAGAGAAAGAGAGAGAGGAATTGGAAGATTGAGGAGGGCTTGGTGCAACTGGCGGTTGTAATCCTCCTTTTCATAAATCAATAGAACTATATCTGTTTTGTACACTCGCTGCATCAGTGTCACAATTTTTGTTCAATCATCTATGTAGCATGATATGACTGGCTTAGATATGCATTGTTTTATGTTTATTATATGCTAGTTTAATTGATAGAAATCTATACTGTAGTAGAGATTACATGGGTGCTTTGATTGGTTGCAGGATCTGGATTTGGACCAGGTGAAGGACTCCTACTCCACTGCTTGGTGTTCTCCATAGGATCTACTATCCACAAAGAAGTAATCATCCCAATCTTGCTTTGTCAATTATATATTAGTATGAACATGCATGCAATACCTTTGGAAATTTACAGCTAATCTTACAGTTTGCCTCGAGCAAGAGAAAGCCCTGAGAGGGATACCCTATAACCACCACCCAAGCATATTACCGTATAGAACTTCTGTGACTACACTTTTCATACATAGTTGCCACTATCCTAATTGATGTTGCTTTGTTCTTACCTTGTGAGGTTCTATGCTCTCTGTTGGTTCTTAAGATACAATTCCTTGGATGTGGAAAGGAATCAATGCTTAAGACGTTTTTTAAAAATGTGTCGCAAAAGTAATTATATCAGGTGGTCTTCTTTCAATCCCTTTGGAAATTAATTCTTTAAAACCCTTAATAATATAGTATAATGAAAGAATCTACAATGCCATTAACTGTTGATATCTGAATGGAAAAGAAGAATTGTAGAAGAAACTCAAAATGATATGCTGTAACACATAATCTATCACTTTAAATTTTAGAATGAATTTATGTAGAAAGAACAGCTAGAGTGAAGGAGCGCAAATTAAGGTTTTTAAACTCTTACTCACAGATGTTATTAAGAGACTGGCAACTACTTTACTTCACCTCATTCAAGGAAGAGAGAACACAAAATGGCACAGGAAAAATGAATCACCATCAACAGTTGTAGGAAACTTGATGCTTATTTCATTAATTCCTCAGAAAAGTAAGTACCAAAGTTTTAGTCTCTCAGAGGTCCAAAACTTGGAACCCTTCTTCTTTCTTTCTATCTTGCTTAAATACATCAAAAACCGTTCGTAACTTCTATAACTTCTTGAAACTACTTCAACTACCTAAATTGTTAAAACTACTTATTACATTGCAATTCAGGACATCCCTATAGCTTTGATCTGAACAAACAAAGAAAACAAATTAAAACTTGAAATATTATTCTTTTTGCTAAATCTGATTTGTTGTTGATGCGTCTCCCTGAAGTGATGATGTGTCTCCTTGATAGATCAAACATCCTTGCCCTGCATTTATTCTAGAGTTCAATAGTTTGTCTTTTCTAATTGTTGTCATGTCTTTTCTATTTCTGATGTGGTATTGGAACAACTCTGCAATAACACATATTTGCCCGACTTGAACCAACTGTTGCGTTTCCAACAATGCCACCATATGCTCCTTTTGCCTAACTCTGCCTATGCCTCTACATTTCAAACAATGTTATCATGTTCCCTTCTGCCTGACTCTGCCTCTTCTGCTCATGCCCGTGTTCACATTTCTTCATAAAACAACACTACTGCACATAATCTTGGACTTTAAATAAATTCAAATTTTCCTTTGAAAAATATCGCGTCCGACCCTTGTCACACTTTGCATTTCAGCATTCCAACGTGGTTCATGAGCGCCATTCCTCCTGAGCTTGCGATGTGCGATATGCGATAAAGGTAGGGCTGAAGTGGAAAGAGGAGGTGGGGCCAATCACAAATTTCAATCGGCAATATAAAACTTATTTAAAATCACATATCGACGTTCATAACATATCGGGGATTGGATAACAGTAATGGAATTTTGAAGTTGCGATATGCGGGGAGAAGAGATGATGTGGTGGGGAGGGTAGGGAGTGGAGATGAAATGGAGTTGCCTTGGTTGAATTTTTGTGCACTGTTCTACACACAAATAAGCACGACTCGACCAGCCTTCACATCTCCACACATAACGTTAATACACCAACATATAAATCAAAATCCTTTTTCGACATACAAAAATTTTACATTTTCTAATATATATTCTTTTTTTGGTGTTTTGAGAAATATTTCAAAAGTAAATGCAAATGAGCCAAAACATCTGGCTCCACCTGGGGATACTGATTTTTTCCACGAAAGCGCTAAGGACCGCAGATTAGTGCCTTATCCATTGGGAATGGAGTCAAATATTGCTTGGTGACATATGAACAATGAGAAATTTGGTATTTACAAGGACTTTTAATGCTCAAAATAATGCTTCAAATTCTGGCCATTCACAGGCAGCTGCAATGGTTCTCCATCTAAATCTTCTAGGATGAAAGTATTGTTTGATCTGGCTTCAAAAATTCTGTACGGACCTGTTGTGGCCAGCAAAAACCCCCCTTCTTATCTAGTATCATCAATAATACTAAATAAGTGGGGACCCTTAGTAAAAAATTTAGAAAATCGATTAGTGCTTATATTTCCTTTTTCAATAAAACTTACTATCATAAACTTATGAATATTCTTTAAAAAATTTAAAAAACTTAAGCTTTATGATAGGATAGAATAAAATCATTCTTTAAATAAATATCGCATCGCAAATAGGCAATGAATACCTCCTTACAAGCGGAATTCTAAGATTGCGAGATTGCGATGCGAAACTACATACTAAAAGAACATTCATCGCATCACATGCCTCAAATGTCTTATGTTACGTTGAAAAACCTCAAACCATCGATATGTGATGGCATATATCGCAAATCGCAGAAAAGACACATTAACGAATATTTGTCATTTGTTACGATCCAACGATTTTACGATCTAGCGATTTTGCGATATTGCGGTATTATGATATTGCAATTTTACGAGACAACAATTTGCATTATTGCGATTTGCGATTTTGCGATTTTGCGAAGAAAATCACAGATTGCCTTATCACAGATCTTTAAGGCTCATTTTACAAAAAATATTTCCATAAATCGAGACCTGGTTATGCGCTTTAATTTTAATCAATGAATTGGTTGTCAATCATTAATGAAATATGGTTTCATTCTGATCAAAGAGCTATTTCACGTAAGGTGGTATATTTTATACATCTTCAGCTTTTAAAACTTTCACGTCACCTTTTTCCTATCATTATTCTCACTTAATTTGTAAACTGCAGGAGCGAGGAACAGAGAACTATACAAAGCAATATTCAAGGTATTATGGGAAAAAAAGACAAGGCTCTGAGTTCTGAAGATAAAGAAATGACGCCCTTGTACACAGACACTGCCTGTAACAAAGACACTGGTATTACTACTTGGGAGAGCATGTATAATCTACTTGAGGAAGAGAACCCCGGAGTAATGGAGGTTACAACTACTGTAGGCTCACATGGGTCTTCTGATGCGTCCATTACAAAGCTAGCTTGTTCATTCTTGCACCGGATAGAAGCGAGACCTAGAATTCTTCCATACACAGACATGGTTAAATGGGTACTCGACAATACTGATATTACGAATAGACAGTTTAAGACTCAGGGTCAAGAGCTCATTGGCTCATTTACTCCACAAGATTTGAGACTCATGTATCATTTGCTGGAGCCACAGGCGACTTATAACAAAAAGTTCATGGAGAAGTTTTCCAAAGAAAAGTAAAACCTGGCAGAATGCACCAAGGATTGGTCAAGGAGAGACGAACCACTAAAGAAGGATAAACACGGTATGTATAGTACTGGTTCTCTCACTTCTTCGTATTGCTTTGTTGCTGCTATGCTCTGTAGGCTTTTTGGAAAGCCAGACATTAATAAGTTTTCATCTGAATGGCTACTGTTATTGAATGCTGCTGTTAATGTTACTATTGTGGATTGGTCTAAGATATTATCTGACAACTTAGCCATGGCTATTTTGAATTATTGGTCTAAAAGAACTGTTTCTTAGAGAATTTATCCCCCTTTTTACTTATCTGCTTATGTGATGGATTCAATCTATTATGTTTCTAAGTTTCCTTTAATGGGGTGGAAATGGACAACTCAAGATCCCCTACCCATTCATTTTTATCACAAAGAATTGTGGGATTCAAATCCTCATTCCTTATTTTTACAAGATTTTCCATGGAATCATGTTGCCCTTGTACAAAATGTTATATGATAAAGACGCTCCAAGGTTTTCTTCTGAAGCAGAGGTAGACATACTTCCTGTTGCGAGATGGTTTGGAGAAGAATTGTTGAAATATGTTAGGGTATTTTCAGTTTTGCTTCTCCTCATGATTTACCTTTGTATGTTCCTGATAAACTCATGGCCCAAGAAATTTCTTATCAAACCCGCGGAGAAGGAGGTTTGACTAAAGATTTGAAGGAAAAAAAGAAGGCTATTTGGCCACAGTTTCCTGTGGCCTATGGGGCCTTTTCACTATTTGATGTTGGCCATGCATTCAAAGAAGTAAACAATATTACATGTTTACATTTGTTCAAGTTTCCAAGAAGACCATTTGACCCCTATGATATTGTTAAAATTTTTACTATTGCAGTCAAGATAAGAGTATTTTCTAAAGAATATGATCTTTTTGATGACATGTTCCAAGAAAAAAGCACACTTAAAGAGATTCTACATTTGGCCCAAATACGGTTTACTCCAGCAGAATTTCAAGAATTCAAGATATACAGGGAAATGAGGTTAACTACTATCCCTTTGGATAAATTACGCTTGGAACCCGTAAGGGAACCAACTCCTAGTATCAGTCTCAGTGGAAGTTTAAGTACAGACAGGTCTAAGTCAAAGTCCAGAAGAGAAACCTCTGAACATTCTAAGAGGTTTGATAATGACCATGATAAAAGTGAAGGGTCTGTAAGGGATACTGCCCAGTCAAAGGAGCTTTCACAGCAACAGGTTTCAACCTCTTCACAGTAAATCTCCCCCCTCTCATTGTACAACAACCATCAGTCAAAACTGAATTAGATAAGGAATGGGAGACATTCAATGATTTGATTAATATTGAAGTAAAAAACACACAGACACCTATGAGTAATGTACACACAACAAAAAATATAGTCACAGGAGTAACTACCAATGTCTCAGAAATGGAACATATTTCCATTACCCCATCCTCTGAACTCATGCTCAAAATAGAGGAAATTCCTCCTCTTGATGTATTTTATAGTCCACAACACAAGGCAGTGGTAAGAAGACAAAGGAAGAAAAGGAAATTGGAAAATGTGCTCTCTCATGATGCAGAACAATTAGATGTCTTAGGGAAATATCCTACTACTGATCCAACTAAAAATCTCACCAAATTATCTCAGATCACAGGAGCATATGCCTCTGCAGCTATTGATAAAGCATTTGAGGTACGGTAATTACTGAATGAGAAAGAAGATGTACAGGTCTTGCAACAACAGCTGCAACAAGCCAATGTTAACAATGAAGCACAAAACCAACTTGAAAAATTACAACAGGAATTCCAACAAATGCAGATAGGATATCACAACAGTTTGGCTGAAAAAGAAAAACAGCTACAAGTTATGCAAGAGATGCACAAGGATGATCCCAAGCTTACAGAATTTATCACAGAGTCTATTTCCTTAAATGATCAACTACTGCAGCAACATGAAATACTATGCCAAAGAATATCACAGTGGAACTCTTATTGTGAAGAAAGTGATAAAATCACTAATCATGTCGTAGACTTACGACATGATTATGATTTAACTGATAAAAGAGTTACTGATTATTTGTCTTGGCAAGAAACAGAGGAGGTGAAAAGAGCAGGTGCACCTATGATCAATGATAATCATAAAGAAATGCTCTTTAATAATTGGGATGCACAAATCAGAAAAGCAGAGCAAGCGACAGAAGAAGCAGCCACAGCAGCAAGCAATATTATTGATTGTATAAATGAAAATTTGCACAAGGAAAATCTAATCTCAGAAACTACTCCAGGGTACCTACCAAAAGCACAGCAACTGCAGACAGAATGGAGATAGAAGGCTAAATAAAAGGCAGAATCAATTAAAATATTAACAAAGTTAAATTGGGATTCTTACTGGGCGTGTCTGGTAAAACCATACAGCCAGTGCATGACTCTCAAGTGTATCATCAATTCTTTCGAAAAGATGGCGCTAGCTCTTGCCAATTCCGTTTTCACAGGACAGTTAAAGTATGAATTCGGCCAACCTACTCTTCTCAAATCAATGTTGAATACTTGCAATTTCAAAGAATAGATTCACAAGTAGTTAGTTGTTAAGTTTTAATTTTAGATTTAGTACTAGTTTTGCTTTATTTTTTGCCTAAAAAGAGGACGGTCATTTAAACCGTATCCTACATTTTTGTAATAAATTATTTTAAGATTTAGTTAGTAGTATTTAAACCCTTCTCATGCATTTAGAGAAGGGTCATGCACTTTTTCACCCTACGAGGAGGTTTTGATGAATGAATGGAACAAGATTTATTGATATCTGCGTTTAATATCTACTACTGTTGTTGCACTTTTGTACTCTTAGTGGATGTTGGATTAAGAAGAGATAAGTCATTATTGCTTGAAGCTCATGAGTAGAACTAGTTATAAATGGTACTTTTATCTCTTAACTATTTCTGCCTTTGTGTTAAAGTGATATTTATGTTCAGTTGTTTATGTATTAATTCTTAAATGCTTGAGTTATCATTTGGAACTTTTGTATGGTAATAGCTATTTATTTATGTTTAATATATGAGTAGCTTATTATGCGATATGTTTTTCACAATCATTTCGTCTAACTTTTTATACAAAGTGGTTTATCTTTATTGAATCCTTTTCTTATAACAATTGAATGATCTTTATTACCAATTGTTATTTGAAATCATTTTAGATCGCATAAGGGAAATATTACATCCCGGGTTAGTTTAGAATTAGATATTTTTGTTTAATTAGAATACAATTGCATGTTATAGATTAGAATTAGAATAAAAGCATTTCACTTAGGAACTTTTAGAAAGGAAGTATCAATTCTCAACACACACATACACATATTGGGAAACTGGTCCCATTATCCCCAGTCAGACCCACTATACCAAACGGAAAAGGAACTTCCAACCAAGGTCCGGACTGGGTGGGTATCCCCCTTGTTGTAGACCCGATTTTCGGGGCTTCAACAGGACCATACCGTAGAGGGTCAAACTTACCATGCTTTCCTTTATCCTCCCTTCTGGTGTCCCATATTAATACTAAATATCCTACTTCGAAGAGGATTTATTTTTCTTTTCTGTCAAATACAGACTTCATATTTTCCTGATAAGAAATCAAGTTATCCCTAAATTTGTTTCTATTTTCACTTGATTCAATCACTTTGTTTAAGTTCTTCCTGAGCTTCTTAAAGGAAAGCAATCATTGGTTTGTCCAACTGAGTAGGAAATAGTGCCCGAGTTCCATAAACCAATTCATAGGGTGACTTTCTAGTAGACCTCCTGGTGGTTACTCGGACTGCCCAAAGAGAAAAATTCAACTTTGAATCCCAGCCTTTCTGATTTTCTGTGATTATCTTCTTCAAAACCCTAACCAAGGTCTTATTTGAAGATTCTGCCAACCCATTCCCTTGTGGATGATATGCTTTGGAATGTGATAAGATTAAATTATATGTTTGACAGAAATTAATGAATTGAATAGAATTAAATACTCGAGCATTATCAGTTAAAATCTTGACCGGACATCCAAATCTGCTAAAAATGTTTTCCTCCAAAAATTTCATCAGCACTTGGTCATTTGCCTTTTTGGTGGGTATTTCTTCAACCCACTTCATGAAGTAACCAGTGGCAGTTAGAATCCACTTGAACTGTCCACTTGATGGTGGATTGATCTCTCCAATAAAATCTAGTCCCCACTGCCTTAAGGGCTCTTCTATGAATACAAGAATAAGAGGTAATGGAGCACCTTTTCTTCTCAGCAAACAACTGACATTTCTGACAACTTTTGACCAATCTATATACATTTGCAAACAGGGTGGGCTAATAGAAACTTGACTTGAGGATTTTATGGGCTGTGAACTTCCAACTATAATGTCCTCCACATAAAATTTTATGATATTCCTTGATAACCTCAATGGATTCCACCTTCAGTTAAACACAACAACTAAATACCAGCATGATATTTCCAGTACAAATTTGCTTCTACTATGACATAAGCCTGAGATTTAAGCTTGAGAGCTTTGTATTTGATTCTATTTAGTGAAGATGGACAAGAAAAGAAACACAGGTAATGAAAAAAATCTTTATACCAATCGAAACACAAAAAATTGTATTAAATACTTGTTTTGGGCTTATTCTGGCCTTCTTCATTGTCAACTCCATCCACTCATGCCAAGAGGTTATTTCCCAATGCTTGAAAATTTGTTTCTGTTAGCAACTTTGCTAAACCTTGTCCTTTGATTAACTTGGTGGGTTTAACGTCCGTATCATACTCCTGGATTTTAGCTATCCATTTCCCTCTTTTTCCCTCAATGTCACTTTGAACCAGCATGTCCTTGACAACAAAATTAGGTACATAAGTGGCTATTTGGGATTGTAACACATAGATCCTGAAGGCTTTGAGTGCTTTAACCAATGCATACACTTGTTTTTCCAAAATTTTATATTTGAGCTCAACATCTCTGAGATCTTTGCTGAATAATGCCACAGGCTGCTCCTTACTATCCTCATTTTTCTGCAATAACACAACAACAATAGTAGTGGGGGAAGCAAATGAAAATATTTGAAATACCTTTTGATAATCAAGACTTATTAAAACATGAGCTTCCTGGAGTGCTTCTTTTATTCTGGAAAATTATTCTCTTGCTTCTTTATCCCACCTCACTTCTGCATTTTTCTTCAACATGTCAGTTATATTTCTCATAGTCTATGCATAATTTGGTACAAATCTTCTCAGAAAGTTTATTCTTCCCAAAAATATCTGAATATATTTCTTGCTTCTGGGTAAAGGAATTGTTTGAATTGCTTCCACCCTTGCTGGATCAATCTTCACTCCTTGTTTTGAAACAATGTGACCCAATAATTTACCTTCTTCTAAGGCAAACAAAGATTTCTTGGGGTTTAGTGACAGAACAAACTTCCTGCATTTTTCAAAATTTTTTTTGCAGATGTTCCAGGTGTTCATCATCTGACCCTAAGAAAAATGTTACATCGTCCAGATATATAACCACATACTTGTCACCTACAAACGCTATGTCCATGGCCCTTTGAAAAGTTGCACCTGCATTCATAAGACCAAATGGCATCCTTGCATACATGAAGGTGCCCTAGGGGGTTGTGAAAGATGTCTTTTTCTGATCTTCCTTATCCACTGCCACTTGATTGTATCTAGAGAATCCATCAACCATAGACATCATGTAAGCTCCTGTCACCTTATGTAAGACATAATCCATTTTAGGTAAAGGATAATTATCCTTTAGAGATGCTTTGTTCAAATTCCTGAAGTCCACACATAATATTATCTCTCCATTTTTCTTTCTCATAGGAACCAGATTAAAAACCCAATCCGAATATCTGAGAGGGACTATGATTTTTGCTTGCAACAATTCCTTCACTTCCTTTTCAATTGGAGCTAACAGTAATGGATTAATCTGTCCGAAATTTTGTCTGTGTGGTTTGGTTCCCTCTTTCAATGGGATCTTATGTTGTATTATACTTTTATCATACGTTTTCAAGTCTTCATATGACCAAGAAAACACATCCATATACTTTTTAAAAATATCAATATAGATTTCTTTATAATTTTTGGGAACACCTTTGAATAATTTCACCATTTTTAGCTCCTGCTGAGTTCCCAAATTACAATGTTCCATCTCTTCCTCTTGATGTATTTTCTTTGAATATACAACAATATCATTAGAATAAAATAATATTTCAAGGGGAACTAGTCCTTTAGGGAGTACATTATCTTTCAATTGGATAATATTCTACTCACCTATTGACTGCTTAAGATTTCTTATCTCTCCTTTCTGCTTTGCATGTTATTCTTCTTGATCTATCTCAGCATCTTCAAAGTTTCCAATCATTGTCAAGAAACGATTTATCTGCTCATCATCTTCAAACACCTGCCAATGTTTCACATTATCAGGAATATAGGGTCTATGTCTAATTTCAATCTCATACCTTAACCTTGGATTCAGAGGTGGCTTGAAGGTGGTAGCTTCAACTGCTAAAGAATCTGCCAATCTATTCTCCTCCCTCAGAATAAACTAAAGTTTGAAGGCTTCAAAATAGTTCTCTATTAGATCCCAAACTTCATTCCTATATGATCATAATCTAGGATGCTTGGTTTGATAATGATTTTTAATCTGTCTTATTATCAATTCAGAGTCACCAAAAATTGAAATACACTAAAATCCCATCTGTTTAGAAACTTGAAGGCTTAAGTTTAAGGCTTCATACTCATCCAATTTGTTTGTTGAATCAAACTCTAATTTGAAAGAAAAAGGCACGAGGTTACCTTCTGGTGATATCAACAAGAATCCAGATCATGTGCCATCTTTGGAGTAGGCACCATAAAATTAGCATTTCCAAATCTTCTTTGAACACAAATCATTATGTACAATTGTTAAAGAGATCTGCTTCCCCGTGTCTTCAGCAAATTCTACATCTTCATGCAACATGAAACATGCAATATCTTTTGTTTCTTGACTATAAATAGGGGAATTTCCTGCATATTTCTTGGTAGTTGTTAGTATGAATATTTCGTCGTAAAATATCACTTTAGCTACACATAACAAATAGCCCTAACATCGATTATGGCTGCAAAATATCTTTATGTATACTGCACAAATTCAAATCTAAGCACAAAAAGACATTAAGCAGATAAAATGTAATATGGCTCCACGCATCCAATAGACAAGACAAGAACAAAGTGTTTAAAAGAATGATTTGCATTATATTAAAGAATGGGGCACCTGAGAGGAAAACAAGAAAGGTGTTTTCTGGTTCTCCTCAGTGGGATGGGTTCTTGGAAGTCCTCAGTGTTTCAGATCTAAAATTCCTCTCTCTTATTGGTGTAGAAAAACAAACATGGAACTCAATGGGAGTTCATAAAGCAAAATGGAAAATGGTGACCAAGAGTAGATCTAGAGTGATCTAATGCAATGCAGGTGACTAATGAATGGGGAAAACCCTCATATTTATAACAAAATATTGGGGCGGCCTAAAACTCGGTGCGTGAATAAAATATTATTAATCGAATTCTAGAAGCACCCTTTAGGAATATTTTACTATATTTGTTGGAGGGAAAAGGATTCTTGACTTGGGTCAATTCCTTTATTTATAAATAATAAATAAATAAATGATTTATTTATCATTTTAGGGAAATGATGGGAATATAATTAAATGAATAATGATTTATTTAATTATTTACAAATGATTTAGTCAAATTTAACTAGGAATATTATTAAATAATGATTTGAATAACTTATTCCTAGGAAATAATTAAATAAATAATGATTTATTTAATAAATTTCCTTGTTTTGGGTTAAATATGACTAGGAAATATGGACAAATGTTATTTTATATGGTGAAAGTAATTTTACTTAGGATAAAATTGGTCTTACATGGTGTACTTGGGTTCATCTAATGATAATGGGTTAGATGACCAAAAAAATGGTGTAAAAGATTTCCCCCCAATGTACGAGTGTTAGGAGCAAATCGTATGACTGAAGTACGTTGTAAGAACTCAATCACTAGGTATCAAGAGGGAAGTGAGAGAGAGGAATGTAAGGTAATCTAATGTTCTAAAGGACTAGACCCAGAGGAGACGAGACTTACAGGTGCAACAAGTCTCTAGGTGATGAAGTAGTACCAATGTTTAAAGGCGGTGGGGGAGGCATACCTATGCCCGCCGATACAATAGTACAAAGAATAAGGCGCCCGAAAAACCACAGAATGCAATAATGAAGCATGAGCTGGCCTAAACATGAGCCAGATAAAAATGATGAATCCCACATACATGTGATGCCTGGAATAACCTTCAGGACTTATACAAGAAGATTTTAGTACATGAGATACAAATATACCCAAATGACCCCTACACACAGGGAAGGGCTCACAAAATCTGACTGATATATGCAAATCGAAGAGGTGCTGGAAGCAGTTGTGGCTGATATCATCAAATGAGAGGAGCTTCATCAAGGGTGGGAATGAAGAAGTCATCTGGGCATGTGGGGGGCTACCTATAGGGCTACCCCCTCATGAGGGTTGAGGGTTGAGACATCTCACCAATAACTGCTGCTGCATCACTGAACCATCAAGTGTAGAGATCACGATCATGCGGAAAAGAGCTGGAACCAAGGTACACTGCCCCCTGGACCAGACATCTGGAGTAAATGAGCTGATGTCGATAGAAGTAGGTCGGCCAACATTGAGGCAATAAAGGAACCCCAACTAAGGCATGAGAGGAAATAGTAGTGCGATGAATAGGTAGACAGTAATGGTGATGATGGAATGAGTAATATTGATGAGTGGTTGAACGACTTCCCTTGTTAGAGCATAAAGGGCATTAATGGTTTGGCGGCAGCGGACAAAGGATCAAGGAGGATAAGTGATGATGAGACTGAAGTCCATAATGGGAAACATGAGAGGGGAAGTGAACGATGAAGGATGGAGGTCGATGTTGGGATACAAAGGGATCTGAGATAGACTTCTAGGACGGAGGAGGACGAAACTCGGATTATCTAAACAAGGGCGACTCGATGGTGCTGCCATGTAGTAAAGGTCCAACGGGGGACCATAAAATCATGAGTACAATAGGGTAGCTCATGATGAAAATCAACACAAACAAAGACAAGTAAGGAGGCAAGGTGGTGCCCCAAGTACAAGTGTTGTAAGTGAAGAACTTCGATTTTTAGAAGAGATGAAGAGATCCTTCGTGGATAAAATGGTTCCTGGTGAAGTATCAAAACATGAAAAACTAACAGATACCCATTTGAGTGTTCTTTGAGAGCTTTCCAATGGTGCATACGGTTTGTCAAACGAGGCAGACGGTTTGGTCGCAGCGGGCGAAAGAAAAACATGGGCTTTCTTCTAATAGGGAATTTTCCCTCCAAAATCATTCATTTGCTTTGTGTAGCTGTGGTGAATGTGGAGGGGAGAGAAGGCCCTAAATCTTGCGGTGATCGTAGCGGACAAAACGACCGTTGGAATCGTGATCCATCAGTTGCAGGTAAGAGGTCTAATTCTACTCTTTGTTTTTGATGGATTCAAAGTTCAGATTAGGGTCTGAAATCCCAGTAACTGCCCCTACTTCATCCTCACGGCCGGGTCGCATTTTTTGGGGCAAAAACTGCGACCTGGGACACAGGTTTAGGCCTAAAAAGTGCGACCTGGCCCAAGATTGTGCTGAAAAGTGCGACCTGTAGGAGGGAGGTGGTTTCAGTGCTGTTTTGGGTTGAGATTTAGTTTTGGTGTGGGTTAATGCAGTTTTGGTGATCTGTAGACTAAAAAAGATGGTGTTTTTGTGCAGATATGGCAGATATACGGATCAAATGGAGAGAAAGAGACCTAGGTACATTGTGGACAGAAATCCAAGCAGATCAGGGTGTCTGTCGTGCACTCGCTAGATTCGGGGTTCTGAAATTTTTGGAGAACCCTTTGATGAGGGCTGGTGAGCCTTTGTTGGCCCGGATTATCAGTTACTGGGATCCAGATCATGAGGCGTTTATAGTGCAGGGGCACAAGATCGAGTTGACAGTCCAAGATCTGTATTTCTTGACTGGTCTCCCACCGTTGGGGATGGTGGAGAATACACAGCCAGTGTTACCACGTGCCGAAAAATTATGGAGTTTGTTGAGCGACATTGTCGACCGAATGTCCAAGTCAAAGGGACTTGGATATCCATTGGGGACCTAGAGAGGTTGGAACCCAGGTAGTGGCCGCAGCCGTGTTGCAGATCTTGGGCAGCCAGGCGTTCCATCACATCACTGGAGGGCAGATTATGATTGTAGAGAGTGTGTTGGGTGGGACCTACTATGGGTGGGCCCAGATGATGTTGGTGTTGGTGAAACGACAGCTATAAATTTGTAGAAATTCTTTCGGTAGTAATCACATGCAAAAGAACGAGGTCGACGCGTTTCGAACCAACCAGTGTGGTTCATCATCAGGACTATGTAAGCGGAAAGAAACGACAGCTGTCGCTATGTAAGCGGAAAGTGAATCATGATTGTGTCTATGGGACGATATTGTGCTCTTTCTTCTTTGAGAAGATCCTGACCTTACGACCTCATATACAGTTGCCTGATGGGGGCCCGAGAGAGCCCTGGATGCGTTGATGGGGACGACTACTGAGTAGAGGAGGGGGAGGGGCGGTCGGACGGGTGTTTTGACCAGAGTTTTTCGCCCATTGGGATCAGATGCCTTTGTACATAGACGACTATCCCTATAGTGGGATGAGTTATTGGGGAGATTCGGACTTGCCGCTTCCTCTTGGTCGAGTATGGGGACCCGAAGGTAAGTGACAAGCAACTAATCTGTTATGTGCATTTAAGATTTTGTGACTAGTATTCATGGTACTAATCCTTATACTTTTTGGAATGCAGATATAGCCCCGGTAAAACCGGCCGGGTATATGGGACGGCCTGTAGCAGCAGGAGCTACAGGTGCAAGTGGTTCGAGGACGATGCAAAATGATGAGATGGCTGCACTGGTGGAGGAAATCCGACGTAGATGTGAGAGGCTGCTGACCGGTGTGTCAGAGAATGGGTGGCAGGATTTAGACGACCGATACATAGAGTTATGTATTGGGCTGCCCTCGGAATGGCGAGGTATCATGCGATGCATGGCGATGGCCGGTCAAAATTTGCATGATCTATGAGCTGTGGGAGCAGAGCTATTGGCTCGGGATCCTCCAGAGAGCGATTAGATGTAGGGCAGTTGGTGCCCCCCAGTGGCTATGTAGGGGCAAGTGGTGCCCCCCATTTTTTTAGTGTTGGTTTTGTAACATGCTATGGGCATGTCATATGTTTTCAAAGTATATGAACCTTGAAAAATCATGTTATATGATATATTGTTTTATATGCATTTTATGGATGGTGTTAAATGTTATTGTCTTGTGTGTGATAAATGCCAGTCGAGAACATGGTTGGCGATTTGATCTACGTAGTGATTTTGACTTCTAGGTATGTGGTTGAATGTAATGAATCTGAATTCACGTATCAAAAGTTTCACTCATAAATATTGTATAAATAGGATAGGATTATGCACACGATAGATGCCATTAAGTTGTAAGACAATAAGCAGAGAATCTAAATGAACGTGCAAGTGGAGAATGTGATGGGAGAGGGCATCAACTAGGAGACCACAGACTGCATTGTATTCAGCCTGATTATTGGTGGCGTGACCAATGCAGACCCCATTTGCAAGGACAAGGGTATGCAGGGGGGTAAAGATGGCCCAGGCGGCTGAGGCAAGATTCCGGGAATAGCGACTTGTGCCATCTGCATAACCAATGTAATGTGTGGACGAGGGGGTCGACGAAATAGCATTACGAGACAAGAAATGGGAGGAAAAGCGGGGACTCATGTTGTGAAGTACATCATAGATACGGATGGGAGTATCGGAATGATGGGAAGGTAGGGAAAGGTGGTGGAAACCACAAGAGGCTGCAAAGCTACCTAGATCATCAGTCAAGGAAGAAAGGTGAATATACGGGTCATTAGGGGAAATGACAGAGGAACAAGTAAAAATATGGTCGAAACATAAAGATCCTGAAAAAGTGGCAGAAGGGGGATCAAGCGAAACAGACTGAGTGGATTCAGAGGGGATGTACTTCGAAGGTTGGGCGGATGATGATAGGTATAAGATAGGAGCAGCAGATTCAGACATCTCAACATCAGGGGGAGGGATGTCAATGGTAACCGGGGGATCCTCAAGTAAACTTAACGCATATTGAGCAAGGATGGGCAAGGCGGATTGATTTTGTTCAACTTAATACTCACGAATGACCTCTAAAGAGGCTCGGTAATGCGTGAGGTGAGAGCAATGGTGGGAATAATGGCCATGGACACCACAAAGAGCACAGGGGTGGTTGGTGCGAAGAGTCTTTAGGTTCTTAGCTACGGATGAGGAAGAAATAGAGGTTTCAAGGACCGTAGATTCAGGGAACGCGACTTTAACCATGGGTTGGATACGGGGCAATTCAGG
This sequence comes from Pinus albicaulis, assembly GCA_034641835.2. NCBI lineage: Eukaryota > Viridiplantae > Streptophyta > Pinopsida > Pinales > Pinaceae > Pinus > Pinus albicaulis. The sequence continues at coordinate 698,231,959 of CM076575.1, forward strand.
ACAAGTATGGGTGGCATGACCGATACCATCACACAAGGTACAAGGCTTGGTGGGTGGAGGGGGAGTAGGGGCAGGTGCGGTGGCCTTGTCTTTGGATGCCCCCTTGTGAGTTTTTCTTTTCTTGCCCGTAGCTATCGCTGCATGAGGAGGGTCATGTGGAAGGGCTAGGGGTACAGTAGCGGTGGAAGGAGCAACGGGAATCGGTTGAACTGGTGTCACAACAATGTATGGTTTAGGGTGGCCTGGAGGGGTCTTGGTCGGCGGAGTAAGATACCATACTGGTATTCTCAAGGTTAAATTAGGTAGGGAAAGGGTGGCCATGACAAGAACCGAATAGACTCCAGGGGGGGGACCAAGGAAAAGGATTTGACCAGCGGAGTAATGGCCAGGAGGGACGACTCCTAAACGGTAGAGGCCTGAGTGAATCGACTCAGGAGGGTAAGGAGGTTTCGGAGTGTGAGGGGGATGACCTGGTGGGAGAGGTTGAATGAGCTGAGTCGAAGGGCTAGGAGCAGGGTGCGGCGGATGAGGTTGAGGTTGCTGACTAGCTGAAGCAGGTTGTGGAAGGGCAGCCTGAGACGATTGCATCATGCAAACATTCGCTAAGCTAGGATTAGAAACGGGAGGAGGGGGAGGACCTGGAAAGGTGCCAAGCAAAGAGAAGTCTTTGTAGACGCCAGGAGAAACACTAGTCAAAGAATCGACAGTTTGATTATTGGCAATGGTGGAGATGGTGGACTTAGGTGAGGTATGAGATTTAGGTTCATGATACGACAACTGGTCAATGGTGACAATTTTTCCATTATGAGGAAAAAAAATCTTGTGGTGGACTATGGAGGGGACGAAATACATGGCATAGGTGTAACTATGCCCCAAAAGAATGTTGTAATCAAGAGGGGTGTCGATAACTTCCACATCGACACAGACAATTTTTCTGGCAAGGGTGATAGGACAGTTACGGAAAAGGCCGATGGGCTGGGAGGCATGGCCATCCCATGCACGAAGGGTGATGGTCGAAGAGGCCAGCTCAGGAGACCCGAGTTGTTTCCAAACCGAAGCGGACATTACACAGGTAGATGCCCCCTCATCGATAATACACCGAGCTACGTTGGAATTTCAGATTTTGACTGGGATTTGGAAAGCAACAGAGGCAGGTGGGGGGGCGGGTCTGACTGACGGGCATCGAAAACAATTAATTGGTCATCAGCAGGATCTACAACACCCACGACAGATAGTAGAGCCTTCTTTTGAGAAGGAAATGACTGGAGGAGGTCCAGTGTTGAAATGGTAGTAGGATATTGTGCCAGATCATCTACTATGCTGTATGAATGGGAAGCCCTACCAGAGGAAACATTTTGGCGTAATGGGCCCTTAGGAATTTTGGTATGAACCTCAAATTTAGGCAGATGGAGTTGCAAGGGACCATTGGGTGTCAATAGAGGCTCTGTAGGACCTGACGATGGAGACTCGAAGACAGATGGAACAGGAGGTGTGGAATACTGACGGGACCGAGTTTGAAGGTTGAGGTCGACAGTGAGAGGTGGGTTAGAGGTCATCATGACAATCTGGTAATCAGAGGAACCAGAAGGGGAAGGTTGAGTGGTTACCGGGGCATGAGGGTGTTGAGTGGCCACAAATCCTTGTTGACGGAAAGGATCGGTAAACACAGCGGGTTGAGAAGTAGCTAGGGTAGGAGGGATAGTAGGGGAGGAATGTTGTCCCCGAATGGTGGCCTGAGAATCCCACATTTGCCACATTTGTGGTAATAAGGGACAATCGTGAGTGTAATGCCCATAAACATTGCAACACGAACAGGGCTTGTTGGTGCAAAGTGGCATGTTCGGCTTGGGCTGAGAACCTGGTGGCTGGGTAGCAGTGTGAGGATCAATACTTGAAGGATTGGGTCCACGATTACCAGGGACAGATTGATTGCCTTTCCTCTTTCTTTGAGAAGGAAGAAAATGAGGTGCCCCCTGCTATGAAAAGACTTACCCTGGAGGGGGTAATAAGTGCGATTACATGGGTGGAAAAGGCAAGGGAGTGGGAGGTCCAAATGCTGGGGGAGATGGGACACTAGGTTGTGGATACGGATAAGGGGTAGGGTGGGCAGTAGTGAGGTAAGCAGGAGGGTGGGAAAAAGGAGGAGGCATGCCATATCCTGAATACATGCTACTGGGAGGGGAAAAAGTGCTGGAGGGGCTGGCCCCTAGAGGAAAATCATGTCCCGGAAGAGGTTGGGCAGAGGTATGTGACAGAGCTCCAACGATACCATCGGCAGAGTGAGATGCCCCCGAGGCATTAGGGCCACCGGGCTTGGGAAGGTCAGGAAGGATGGTATAAACATAACCAGATTGGGCGTAGATAAGGTCATACTTCAAGGCTATTTGGAGGGCGACTTCCTAGGTTTGGGGAAAATGGGATGCGACATATTTTCTAATGGGAGGTAAGAGAGAGTGAAGGAACCAGTCCATGTAAACCCGATCTTCAAAGGGGGGAGTGCAACACAATCTCCGTCTTCGCCGCCATTCCTGGACATGAGCAGAAAGGCGGGTCGAAGAGGATTGATGGAAAGAAGTTAAGAGTTCAGTGCCAGTGTCGTATCAGAGAGGGAGCTGGAAATAGGATTAAAAGGCTTGGGCAATGGTCGCAAAGGTGGTATGGGAAGAGGTGGCTTGATCAACATACCATTTGGAAGCTTCGCCGGTAAGCATGTGCTGGAACAAGCGAAGACAGATGGAGTCATCGGTGATGGAATTGGAGGAACACCACATGTGGAAATATCGGATATGGTTAGAGGGATCTTCACTAGCAAGGCCTTCAAACTTGGGAATGTCGGAGGGGAGCCTGGTTGGCATAGCAGGCCAACTAACATCATGGCGAATAGGATAATTAATCAGCTAATTGAAATCAGGGAGAATGAGGCTGGCCATATAAGGGAGTAATGGGGTAGTCGAGGTAGGTCCCGTAGTGGTTCCACTGGAAAGGGACCCAGCGGTAGAACTGGGGATAGGGCTAGGTCCTGAACTAGACATGGTGAAGGTAAAAGACGGAGAACCAGAAGTAGTGGGAGAACCTGAACAATCAGAAGAAGAGTCGGAGTGCGGACTCAGGGGAGGACTTACTCGAGGATGACGGGAAGGAGGAAGTCGACTGAGCGGAAATTGAGGGTGAAGGCCAAGAAGTCTCTGGGAGAAGCGCCTTGTGGGCGCAATGATGACGGGAAGAAGAAAAACTGACAAGGGCAGGGAGGGATAAAATCAAGTGAGGTCAAGGGCGGAGAGGTGTAGTGACAATTGATTTTAAAGTCTTTTCCAGGTAGTGTTAACCAGGCTCTTCTTCACTTAGGGTCAGTGTGTGGCGTGCGTTAATTTTAATTATTTAAACCCAGACGTTTTGAGAGTAAAAGAAAAAGTGTGCTGTGTAACTGAAAATAAAGCTGCAGGAAATAAAACGAAAATAATAGAAAATTAAAAGCTATTAATGCGTCAATGTAACCCAAGAAGGCGGGTCTCTCAAAACTAGTCTATAAGAAGGAAAAAAATAAGCCAAGCACGCAAAAAGGAGGCCAATAGATCTAATGTCAGGAGGGACTGGGATCTAAAGGAGAAATCTGTTGAAAAGTGGTGTAGAGAACAACAAATAGGCAGAGGCAAGGTTTCTGCTAAAAAGGAGGAGATCAGCTAAAAATAGAAGAGACAAGGCGGTGGCCGTGGAAAGGAACCCAAAAAAACGATATGAGGTGATTTGAGAGGGAGAAGAGCTGATCTAAAGGGATCTGAAAAGGAGGTATCACATCTAAGAAAAATAAAGCTGAAACTCTGAAAATTCAGACTTCTGAAACAGCAAAGACTCTCCCACAAAAAGTGAAGGGACTAGAGCCCCAAGGGGAAATATTCCCTCTTAGTTGAGTGAAGAAGATTAGAAACAGGTCTAAACGGGCAGAAACAGAGGTTGGAAAACCCTAGCAGAATCTTCAGAAAAACCCATAAAAAGTGCTGAAAAATTTGCAGAAAAAGTGCAGGTCGCAGGTTCTGACTTGTTTTCAGTCCAGGTAGCAGATTTGGGGTAGAAAGTGCGTCCTCAAGCTCAGGTCGCACTTTTTGGGCTGATAAGTGCGACCTGCAGATCCGGCTGTCTCGACGGCAGATTTCAGAAAATTTTGTCGTCTCAGCTGCGGCTAATGTCTGTCACCTACGCAATAAGGCCAGAAACACACAGAAGTTAAAAATTTGATTGTTTGAGGGTTTTAGGGGTGAAAAAAACCATAAAAATCATGAAAATAGAAAATGGAAGAGAAACCCTAGGGTCTAAAACAGCTGGATATGCAGGAATAGATAAAACGACAGCGGTCGTAAAATAAAACCCAGTGGAGTCGCCAATTGTTAATATGAATCTTTCGTCGTAAAATATCACTTTAGCTACGCATAAAAAATAGCCCTAACATCGATTATGGCTGCAAAATATCTTTATGTCTGGTGCACAAATTCAGATCTAAGCACAAAAAGACATTACGCAGATAAAATGTAATATGGCTCCATGCATCCAATAGACAAGACAAGAACAAAGTGTTTAAAAGAATGATTTGCATTATATTAAAGAATGGGGCACCTAAGAGGAAAACAAGAAAGGTGTTTTCCGGTTCTCCTCAGTGGGATGGGTTCTTGGAAGTCCTCAGTGTTTCAGATCTAAAATTCCTCTCTCTTATTGGTGTAATAAAACAAACATGGAACTCAATGGGAGTTCATAAAGAAAAATGGAAAATGGTGACCAAGAGTAGATCTAGAGTGATCTAATGCAATGAAGGTGACTAATGAATGGGGAAAACCCTCCTATTTATAACAAAATATTGGGGCGGTCTAGAACTCGGTGCGTGAATAAAATATTATTAATCGAATTCTAGAAGCACCCTTTAGGAATATTTTACTATATTTGTTGGAGGGAAAAGGATTCTTGACTTGGGTCAATTCCTTTATTTATAAATAATAAATAAATAAATGATTTATTTATCATTTTAGGGAAATGATGGGAATATAATTAAATAAATAATGATTTATTTAATTATTTACAAATGATTTAGTCTAATTTAACTAGGAATATTATTAAATAATGATTTGAATAACTTATTCCTAGGAAATAATTAAATAAATAATGATTTATTTAATCAATTTCCTTGTTTTGGGTTAAATATGACTAGGAAATATGGACAAATGTTATTTTATATGGTGAAAGAAATTTTACTTAGGATAAAATTGGTCTTACATGGTGTACTTGGGTTCATCTAATGATAATGGGTTAGATGACCAAAAAAATGGTGTAACAGTGGTGGTCTTCACAAACCTTGATTCCCTGTACAATCTCCTTTCTTATCCATTAAAAACAGGAATGATAGCATAAGTGAAATCTAATTTCAGAACACCTCCCAACTTTTATCCCCAAGATATTAACAGGAGCATTCCAAACTTGGTTGGAATGTCAGCAACAAATACATCCATGACTATACAATTTGCTAGAATTTGTGCCAAAGAAACTACTACATCTTTAATTAAACCAACACATTTCACCCTTTTGGAATCAAATGAATACAGATCCCTGTAAGGTTTGGTAATCTGCAATTTTAGTTCCTTCATAACAGACAATGGCATGAGATTATGGGATGCTCTTGAGTCCAACATACAATTATGGAGAGTAAAATCATGAAGCAACAAAGAAATATAGAATGGTGGAACAAAAGGATCTACTTCTTCTACATGAGGACCAAAGGTGACCACTGGCTTCTCTTCTTGGAAGTTCAGAGTGTCACTTATATCTTCAATCTGTGCGTGATTAATAAATTCTGAAATTTCTTTCTTGTAGACTAGTATTTTAGCTAATTCTAGAAGAGGTACCAGAATTTTTAACTTCTCCAACTCTTTTGTCGAACTGAAAGCATGAGATTGTTTAACATTACTTTCAAGTTCTTCTTCACTCTTTCTAGAATTTTCCACTTGTTCAAGTACAGGTAAAACTCTCTCCAAAATATTAGCATCAACTAATTTTCTCTGGGAAGGTTAACCCTACTGCACATTTGTTCTATTAATTGAATTTATAGGTTGCTTCCCATTACTGACTTGTTTTATAGGGTCCTTTTGTTGTGGAGTCACCATTGGAGGAGGAACAAAATCTTGTTGTTCACCTTCATTATACTGCACTCTAGATCTCTTTCTAGACCTTAAGTCATACTTTTTATGTAATGAATTACCTACAGTATTCATCCATTTCATCTTGATCAAAAGATACTTCAGCTTCAGCATATTCTCCCTCACAATCTTCCTTTTCATCATCTTCTCTTGTGTATATAGAAGATATTTGGTCTTCAACTTCTTTTTTGTCATCTTCTACTGACTGTCTGGGTGCTGCTTCTATATACAATGGTGCTTGGACCTGATCTTGATCTCTTCTTTCTCTCTGCAAAATTTGCAGGGGTTTTTTTTTTAATTGAGGATTAAATCCTCCTCTGTTTTGTTGTACCGGTCTTTGGGAGTTTTTACTTTCCAATTATATCTTTACTAATTTGTTTGACAAATTATTTATCACTTTTTTCATATCATCAATTCTTTGATCTTGTGGTGATTCTTCTCTAGATTTTCCCTTCTCTTGAATTGATTGCTTTTCTTTTATCTTTCTAGCTGCAAGCATATTAGCTTCAATTTCTAAATTATTTGTCTGTATTTTCTCTAGAGTAGGGGATCTCCTTTCTCTAAGTGTGAAACTAAAATCGGCTTCAAAAGCCCCAAAAAAAACCATGTTTGCTCCAAAAGGAGGGGGATTCATTTCTACAGGCAAGTTGCTATACAATTTATTGAATCTTTTGATAAAATCTGATATATTCTCATCTGGTTTTATTTTGACTGCATTGAATTATGTTAGTGAATATTCATGATCCCTTTTTTCACCCCATATTTGAGTGAATTTATTTTCCAATTCTTCCCATGTATTAATAGAATTATTTGGTAATCCTTTAAACCACTTTCTACCCTCTCCATCCAGAGACTGAAAAAAAGCCACACTACAACATCAAGATGTTCTACATTCAGATTTTCAGCAAAATTTCAAAACACAGGCAAGTGTTTTTTTTGCAGTTATTTCATCTTCTCCAGTAAAATGTGGGAGTTATTTTGAGACACTCTTGAGGAATTACATTCATTGGTTGTGGAAGGTTAAGTGGAGCATATTTGTTCAACAAAAATGCTGGTGCTGCCATGTTTGTACCTTGATTGATTGTTCCTTGGTTAGATGCAATTGATGAACCTGTTGTGAAATTGAATGAAGGTGGAGGTAAAACTGATATGGGAGTGGTTGATGGACAATGACAGAGGGACCAACAACTTGAGTTTTTTGAGCTTGAGTAAAAATAAAGGAAACAGACTCAAAGGAGTGTTCCTCCAACTTAGGTTCTTGAAAATAAATTGGTGTGAAAGCTGAATGTTTTTCCAAGAAATGAAGTACTTTAGAGATACCTTCAAACAAAGGATTACTAGAACTAATTCCAGGAGAAGACAATGTAGGACTAGGTGTTGAGGGGGTTTTGGGTTTCTGAACCCTTTTAGAAACTAATATTTTAGGGTCTGACAAAGTAGGGACTTTCTGCTGTGAGGTATCTAACCTCGTGTGAGGAATTTTGAAAGCCAGAATTATAAGAATGAAAACACAGTTGACTATTTCCTCCTCACTAAACAACCAGAGGAAATAATGTGAAAAACTCAGGGAAAATAAAATTTGTCTCTTCGTCCCTGACAACGGTTCCAGAAAATGTTGGTTCTTAAGAGACAATTACTTGGTTGTGGAAAGGAATCAATGCTTAAGACATTTTTTAAAAATGTGTCACAAAAGTAATTATATCAGGTGGTCGTTGTTCAATCCCTTTGGAAGCTAATTCTTTAAAATCCTTAATAATCTGGTATAATGAAAGACTCTACAATGCCATTAAATTTTGATATCCAACATGGTTCATGAGTACCATTCCTCCCGAGCTTGCGATGTCTGATGTACGATATGCGATAAAGGTAGGGATGACGTGGCAAGCGGAGGTGAGGCCGATCGCAAATGGAAATCGACGATATAAAGATTATTGATAATCGCATATCGGCATTCATAACATATCAGGGATTGGAGATCAGCAATGGAATTTTGAAGTTGCGATATGCGGGGAGAAGAGGTGATGTGGCGGGGAGGGTAGGGAGCGGAGATGAAATGGAGGTGCCCTGGACGAACTATTATGCACTGTTCTGCACACGAATAAGCATGACTCGACCTGCCTTCACATCTCTGCACATAATGTTAATACACCAACATATAAATCAAAATCCTTTTTCGACATACAAAAATTTTACATTTTCTAACATATATGCTTTTTTTGGGTGTTTTGAGAAATATTTCAAAATTAAATGCAAATGAGCCACAACACTCTCCATTATCATCCAAGCACTCAATGTCTTTGTCATAATAATCCAATTTGGTCCTATGAAGATACAACTAGTCCATACCCAAAAGCATACTATATGATCCCAATGGCAATACATTCAAATGTGAAGTAGGCATACCACTCAACTCAAATGCACAATCTCTTACCCAATGATGAACTCGCTTCTTTGTACTTGTATCCAACTGCACTAACCAAGACTCCACATGCACTTCATCCATCTCAATGATAGATGCCTGAAGATCTCCCTTCCTATTATCCAGTGTTGCATAGATACAAGGAATGATTTTTCCAACATCCCCAATAGTATGGGCCTCCTATGCACTATAGATCTGAGGCCTACCACCCTGATTTTGTGGAAAATCCATTTTAATATGCTCAATTTGCCACATTTCTAACACTCCAAACTTCATGTACCATTACCTCTGTTCTGCTGCTATGACCCATGCCCATCTCTAGTTGCATTGAATTTCTTATTTGATGCAACATTCTCTTTCTCTTATGCTTTCTAAGGCCTTGTTATGTTTGACTGCCATTTACCTTTACCTCTATCTTTATCTCTTCCTTTCCATCCTTTTTGAGATTCATTCTTGCGCTTTGATTTCTCATAATAGTGATTAAGTTTCCCAATAACTTCCTCAAGTGACAGAGGCTCATCATACTCAATCTAATCTCTAAATGTTAATGGAAATCCACTAAAAAATCTATGAAATTTGGCCTTTTAATCTTTAAGATACAATACATACCTAAATAACTCTAAGAACTTGGTTGTATACTCCTCATTTGTCATTGATCTCATTTTAATCTCATATAATTCCTTGGTTTTGTTGTATAGTACCTTTTTAACAAGTACTTATTTATGAAGAATCTCTCGAATTCACGCCAACTCAAATCCTTTGTCCTCATGTCTTTGACCCATTTTACATCTTCCCACCAGATGTATGATTTCCCATTTAAGCTGAAGATAGCTATTTTGGCCTTCATGTTCTCTGTGTACTCATGTAGCTCAAAGAACTTATTCATGAAAAATAGCCAAGCCTCTACATCCTCAAGCTTCTTCAACTCTCCATAAAAAGTAGGTGGCTTTTAGTTCTTAAACTCATTCGAAAAGTACACCCTATCACTCCTCTTATAAGGGTGATAACGATGATGATCATAGTTCATGTAAGAACCAGAACTAGATTAGTACCTGTGTCCATCACCTCTCCTATCCGGAGTATAAAAAAATATACCATCTTTGATCGTGTCATCTCTATTTGACCTATGACCACCATCAGACCTACTTCCACATTCCCCATTATTCCAATCCTCCCATCCATAGCTGATCCAGAGTGGTCCTTGTCTTTGGAATTATGAAAAACTTTGAAGAATCACTGCATTGACTTCTACTTATTTTTCCTGTGCCTGCATGATTCTGTCATTATCCGTTTCAGAACTCCTTATTTCTTCCTTAAAGCTCCTCAGTGTTTCTGCTAATTTAGAAGAGTGCCCAACACCATGTTGCTCATTTGATTCACAGTGAGAATATTTGTACTCTAACATCTTGCTAGTCACCTTGATTTCTTTCATGCAAGGCATACTATGTCATGCAAGATAAACACATCAACGTAATACATGTATAGACATAATCATAACAACATGTAATTATATAACATATAGATAAAACCACATACAAAAATCATTCTAACCATAACCCAGTCATCAATTCATGCCCATATCAATCACATACCATGACCTCATGCATGACAACAACAACCATACGAATGTACATTGACAATACGTAAGCACTTGACATGCATAAAAAAATCATAACCAATCATACACTCATGATGACACATTACACAACAATCCCATCAAACTTCACATGGAAACATCACTACAACCATGACAACACCATGCATAAGCCACAAGCACATATACCACAACCATAAGGAACACATATGCGACCGCCATGAATGCATGACCAACACACCTCCCATCTAGTCAGAGGGGTGAACCATGCCCTCATACCACTCTATAACACCCTCCTCCCACATCTACCCAAGTAACCTGCCAACCAGGTTAAAATGCGAGAGGATACTATGATTTGATTCAACCTCCTAGGTCACCTTAAGGAAGTGGAACCGACACCACACAACTACACAAACCTTCTGCACCAACTACATGACACCGAGGAGCCATCCAAACCTTCCAAGTGGCTATCCCCTAAGACAAAATGGAATTTTAGTGCATTAATCCCCCAGTTGATCCCTTGACATGGGCAAGGGTGCAACTAGAAACCTCTAGTTGATCACACAATGTAATATTCCTTTTTCAGGATTGCTCATAAATCATGCATGAAAAACGCATTTCCAGCAACATATGCAATAAAACAGTGAAATTATCACTTTTATCCTGTAGATACATCCATATAACATCTAAATACAAGAGGAGATCAGAAAGAAATGAAACTAGGTGGGTTAAACAAATATCCCACAGTAGAGTAGTTGAAAATGACTAAAAACCCCAAACTGCATTTTACCGGAGTTGCTGCATTAATGGACTGCGCAGTCTAAAGAGGGTTTCAACATAAAAATATGGGAGAAAAATAGATCTACTCATATATTAATGAATAATTATAAAATACAGAGATCTAGTCTCCTCATACAAAATACAAGAGAACCTAGCAAGGGTTTCTTGTCAAATACTCTGCATACAAATGTGATCTTCAAAAAATTACTGAATAATTAATGAAACACTGAAGCACAAGAGCATAGAAGGCTGGAAATATATCTGATATGATTTATAACCCTCAAGGGCTTCCTCCCATGAAATTATGAACCTCTCAATCACAAGGAAACACTGCAACGGAGCCACCAAACCATGCAATGATCACTGCCTCCAAAATAACGCACTCCCTAGCAGAGACAACGCTGGGAGGGTATGAGAAATGTGTAGTTTGATACCACAGATCTGAAATAAGTCCTGGGGCTATCCAAACAGATCTCTCAAGTGAAGGAAAGCTTCCTCCAATGAGAAACTAGCTCAGAAGCCGGGATTCCAATCCCTTCCACTGCTGCACCCAACAACACTACACAAACTCCAGCAAAGTTGTGTTGATGACGATGGATGAAGCTTGGCCTGAAAACCTGATGTGGAATGATGAATACAAACTCTCCCAATGAGCTCCTTAAAGGAAAGAGGTGGGATTCCCACCCAGGAACACTCAGTGCTAAACATCACTGCAACTTTGCTAAGCAGCAAAGCAACAACAATTCTTGGCAGCCAAGAATAATAATCTACAACATGATGAATAATGCTACCATCCTCTTACTTATATAATATATGAGTTTTCTTGCCCTTGGCCCCACTCAATTAGGTTACTTCTAACCCAAGTTACATTTCCCTCCAAAATTGCGTTATCCATCCTAGGATTCCTCCTCAACTAAAACTGTGTTGTTGACTTAGTCAAAGAAGCTTCATTTTATCTCTGTTCACACATGGAGGTGTCTTATTGAGCTAGAAAAAGTGTCTCCTTTCACACTTGGAGTGTTTTTATCCTCCTTAGGAGACTTATGGGCTTTCCTACCCATTTATTTACCGGCTAGAGTTGCTGCTAACTCTAATGTTCCACTTAGCTAGGAAGCTAAAATTTTGGAACATTACACACAACATGGGCATGCGTGTGATTGGGGACTTTTCCAGGTAGTTCTGAGCACGCGACATTGATTTTTATGCCACTTTTTCAGGCCCAGGGCTTAGGTTAATGCCCAAAACTTCAATGCACTTTCTTGAATGAAAGATGACAACGAAATAATGATATACATGCAATCACTTGAACAAGGACTTGATTGGAACCCTACTAGCCATGACAGACATTTTCTCAAACATGTCAAAAATATGTAATCTACATGTTTAAACAACAAACCTAAGCATAGGGATCTCATATTTATCTGCGAATTGATAAGAAGCATTGGTGCCTTATATCATTAGTTGCATATCATCTATTAGGTCATATATTCATTGCTCATTCATTTACAAATCAAAACATGAGGAAAAACATACATTTTCACTGTCATAAAACACATTCGTAACCAACATATGAAGAACATAAATATTGAGGATACAACAACCATAAATGTTACATAGAATCCAATAGATTTACACATAAAATAGAAGAAAAGGAAATCTTATTCATGAATGCAAAATCTAACCCGGTATGGGACTACCACATTACCAAATATATTTTCAGCCAATAACCCATGTGCCATATTCCAGGCATGAATGTGGGAATCAAACCAAAATAACCAACCAGGGCTTCCTGACGCTAAACCACCTCACCCTCATCAATAAAAACCATCTTCACCACAATCCTCATTGGATCACTAGGCCATAAATAAGCATGGATGCCACCGGATTTCTCCACCTACACTGCGGGGAATTTTCCTGTCTCCTAGTCTCTACACTTTACCTCTATCCACAGTTCGATCTAGGGATAACTAAGCAATAACCGAGACACCACCCTCCAGGCTTTACCATATACCCTGACATTCACCGGCAAGGATTCCTAGGCCCAATCAAGGGAAACCACCTCTAGGCGTTACCGTATATCCCACCATTCACCGTTTGAGGATTCCTATTCCCACCGAGGCACAAAATACCTAGATTTACCGCAACCCACTGTTCACTTTAGGGGTCACTAGGATGGTGGGTTTAACACAATCAACAATTTGGTTTAGGGATTACTGGGCCATGTGTTCTTTCATTCAGAGTTCCACCTCACTAAGTTTCAAATCCATTCGACAATCCGAGTCAACCAAAACATGAGAACCCCATCACACCATGGATATCAGGAAATGGAATGGCTAGGCTGAAAAACACTGTCACACCTGGAAAACCCATGACAATGATAACAAGAGAAACAAGAACACACATGCATAACCATGCATGCCAAATATAGTAAGGAAACCACACATGCAAATCGATACCTACAAGTAAAACCGTTGTAGCGCTTGATCTTGCTCTTCCTTCCTTGTTATTTGCTTCCTCTTTGCCTTATTTGACTTTCTTGATCCAATGATGAAATGTTTCAAGAAAATAATAAGTGTCCAAGAGTTTTTGAGACAGAGAATAGAGAGAGAGCTCCAAAACTAAACTGATAAAAGGTACCAACTGATCCTCAGAAGCCTTTTTATCAATTATGCCTTTATTTTCTTCATTTTCCATTATTTTCCTTCATTTTCCTCCTCATGAGAAACCTATGACCTTTAATCTTCCTTTTCTCCTAATTTACATTATTTTCATAAATAAAATGCCAATTAATGCCACTTTTCCTTTCCAAATCCTTTGCCATTGCCTTTGCCAAATTAGTTACCCATAATAAAGCAAATGAACACCTGCACTAGGATTTTTTTGCCCAACATTTAGCTTGGAATATGTGTCCCATAACCATGGTTATTATTTTTCCTTTACTAACTTTATTTACATGTAATTTTAACCAGGGCTGTTATAGGAAAAGTGGCAATAATTGGCATTTTATTTATGAAATAATGGAAAATAGGAGAAAAGGGAGATGAAAGGTCACATAATTGCATGAGGAGGAAATTGAAGGAAAATTATTGATGCAAGACCAGCCACTTATCAATGTTAAGTATCACTTTTCCCAAGATCTTTGTCCTCACTGATGCATATCCACTCACGAATTTACTTAATTCTCAGCTCCAAGCTCGCTCTCTGAACTTTCTTCCGACACTTCCTTCGGCCCTTTTAAATTCTCTTTCGGGATAAGGAATCCGTTTTACAAACAATCGAAGTCCTTTCCAAATAGCCCCCTGGGGCCAAAACTTATTTACAATCTCGAAGTTTTACTTCTATGTTTTTCCTTCATTTCAAATGGCCCCTGAAACCAAGCCTCACAGCTAAGTTATCCTCAATATCCCTCAGAGTCAAGATCCTTTGTTATTCTAGTTGCGCTCGCTGAAACCAAGTGCTTAACTCTTGTCATTCCGAGCCTTTCCTTTAATTCCAATAGCTCCTGGAGCCAACACTATTTCCATATGTTTATGCCTTAATATTCAAAGGCCTTCACAAAAAACCTGCCAAGATAGAAGCCTTCGTGTGAGAGCTACCCCTGCGATGTGAGATCGTTCAAAAAAGCCTAACGCGTATACTTGGGCACTCAAATTTCATTTCTAGGTTAGGCATCGACTGAGTGGGATCCACCCTCTCTGATCCAACCCAACGTTAAAATTTCATGTACAATATTGTAACTTTTGGGTTCTCCATCACTCTGGGATGCTACTCTATTATTATATGAAACCCCTAGTGCTCTCCCTCTGGTTATTACTGTCAGTATGATGTGTCCCAATCCATATCTACCTGGTCACTTAGTCTTGGGGTTCTTGACAATTATTCATGGGTATAATATCTGGGCTTGACAACTCCTGGTAATAGAGGATTTTATGTCTCTCGATCCTGTCTATAAATTATATCCTACTGACACTAAACCATCCCAACTCTGGCTATTATTTTCAATCGACACCGTTAAATAAATACCTTTCTATCAATACAAAATACACCAAGTGTTGGGCCTTTGAGGCTTATTTCAGTTCCTGATACTCTACTCCTCAGCACTCCCTGTGCCCTTTTGGCCTCTCCTTTCGGCTATGAAACACACTTCCACTGCGCCTCTCTAATTTCTCTCCTTATCCTCTAGCTTTTAGCTCATTTTGTTTTTTAATCATTGATCCTTCGACAATTAACGATCAATCGTCTATTTGTCCTGAGATTTTCCGATCAATCTAGAAGACTCTGATATTGTCTCTATTCCATCTGGTATTGCATATTGGATTCAATTGAATCCTCTGCACTCCTATGCACTCTTCAACCTTCCCTCTTGGATTTGTTTTTAGTGCACTACCTCTCCCACAAATGATATATGTATACAAATGCATGAATTATTCCTAATATTGATGCCTGCAACGTCAATATACACTCAAAACATAGTGTTTTTGAATTATATATGTGTATACAAATGCATGAATCGTTCCTAAGCTTGATGTCTGCAAACTCTCTCTCTCTCTCTCTCTCTATATATATATATATATATATATATATATATATAGCACCAAAGAGGTTCACCCTCGGAATACACTCAAAATAGAGTGTTTTTGAATTATATACAGATAATTACAAAAGGCCTTTGGCCTAAAAATACAACATTTTGGCGCTCTCAGACTTATTGATATGAAATGGGTGGCTGACTTGTTATGCTATGCAAGCACCTCCCACTCAGCTAAGAAAATTAAGATCTTTCTTATACTTGATAGTGCAGAATTGAATACTTGAATCATGTGTATGTGTTTTAAACTGTTTTAATGCCTTAAGTGTGAGGAATTAAACATTTGTTTTTGCTGATAATAAGCATGTACATCAACCATAAATTTCAGCAAATAAGCATCAACACATAACAACAAATTTAATAAAGGAGTTCACCCGAATGTCGTGCGCTACGTCTCCTTCAGCCTTTGTCAATTGACTTGGTTGTTTGGGATTATGATGGATAATTTATTTTACAGGTAACTACTCAACTCCAATGGTTTTTTGAACTGAACCAATGGGTTTAGAATACCATCATACCCCTAGAATGTCTACACACTTTTCAGAAATGGACCTAGGCTCCCTTTGACTTGACCTTTTCTATCGGTGCCCTTAAGCTTTCGTGAGCTTATCTGTGGAACTAAATCCCTTAGAAGTACTTTTCTATCCCTGAAGACTTTTCTAATATCTCCATCATATAACATACATCCAAAATATACTATTCATTTTCTAAAAATGAGCTCTGGCTTCCCATCTAGGTCTCCAACTCCTGTTGGCCCTGGGCTACCTGAAAATTACTTGTGGCTTCTTCCACTATATAATTCTCCTAATGGCTTTGAAAATCCTTCCATTGGATCTATAATGTCCAAAATAGTCAGAATAGACTATTCACTTACTGAAAAAGGCCTTTGGCTACTCTGGTTACGCCCCCAACACCTGGTGGCACCCCGTGGCTTTGTGTTCACTGAAAACTTCCCTGAAGCATATCGGCCTTCAGAATCTCCAAAAGCTTCTAAAAATCCATCCATTGGATTCTTAAGGTTCAAAATGGTTATAATATACTATTGGTTTGCTGAGAATGGTCTCTGGCTGCTCTCGTTATGCCTCATTATCTTGGTGGCTCCTAGTGGCTCTTGGAACTTCTATGAAGCAAAATCACGCTCATAATTTCTTTGATGGCTCTGAAAACCTCACCAATGGCTCTATAATGTCCAAGAAAGTGAAAATTGACTATTCACACTCCCAGAATGGTCGAAAAATGAGTCTCCAACTCATTTGTCCAGTTTCACTTAGAAAAGCTCCACTAATTGTGGAGAACTCTAGTTAACTGGAGTCAAAATAGTGGATACTGCCACTTTTGGACGTGATTCCAAAGTTACCACTGAATTAACCGCAATAATAAATGCTAATGGTTATGTGGCCACATGCCAACCCAAACCACGTCTTACAAACCGCAACGTTGGAGCAGAACTTCGGCTTTTAACCTCGGATTGAAGTCGGAACTGCGAGTTAAGTTGAGTAGTTAGCACAAACAATTGCACAAACCGCACGTAGATTTGACATTGACGTTACAATGTGAATGCACAACTTAGAACTGGCGGAGACCATTACGAAGAAAACCACGCATTAACCGTGCATTTTGATAAGTCGAAATCGTAACAATAAATGTCGCGGAGTTTGCAAACCATCAGAGGTATGGCACTGACCATTTCCATGTGGCAATAAGATAAATGCTGGCGGTTAAAACTGTGCCGTTGGTTTTATATCAGCACCTGGTCCTGGGCTAAGGCTATATGGGGAGGGGCCCCCTCCAACCACCAAATACGAACTCTTCAAACCTTAAGTAGAAGCTGCCTCCCATAGAGGTTAAGAACTACTTGAGTGGCATGTTGGCACGTGGGCACACTAGCCGGGGGGGAGGTTAGGGGTTCGAGCCCTGCTTCCTATATAAAATTTTGATACCCACTGTGGGGCCCACGTGGCATCTTCCAAGCTTGCCATGTGGCGCTCTTTGATTGGCCCACAAATTCATACGTCCAATAACATTATGACACTTGTCCTTCTACAACTGGCCCGAAAGGAATATTTTGGGGAATATTCCAAGAATATTCCCTAGAATATTCTTTTTTCTGACTATACCTTTGCCCAGTCAACCTTGGTCAAATGTCAAAATTTCCAGTTTACTGGACTTTTCAAAACGCGATAACTTCTTCATACAGTGTCGGTTTTTCGAATCATTTGCAGTGCCGGAATCAGGAATACGAGATTTATTCAGTCGCATAGGTTTGGAACACTTTTTAACACTTTGAAATTTGAGCTATCACTTAGGTCCTGATCCAAATCTGATCATTTATGGCCACTCTCGACCTCTAAGTCTCTTGAGATCCTCTCTATGTAAACACACACCCTTACATTTTGTCTCTTTTATGAATTCTCTTACCTTTTCATACAAAAGGGTTGAAAGCCAACTCTTGGCTTCAAATCCTCAATTTCCGCTTAGATCCACAAAAGGCTCACCTAGACACCTCAACTTAGGCTATGAATATACCAACAATCTAACCACCCAATATTCTCTCCAACTCTCACATAATTGTTGAAATTTATATGAAGGAGAGGTACAATTACATTTTCCCACACTTTTATACAAATGGTCATGATATATAGGTTTATGCACTCAAAATAAACAATTTAAACAAACTTAGGGAACCAAATCCCTTGGTAAATGAAAACCCCTAGATCTAGTCAAAATACATTTTGATTTGGAGGTAGGATGCTCCTGCATCATACTACCAAGTTTTAAAATATTCATGGTCTCTTGACCATGTGTATGTTGACGAAGTCCTCCTCGATCCAAAACTTTAATTTGTAGTAAGTTAGTTGTTCTGTCATGTTGTTGCTGCTCCATTGTTGTCTCCTTCTTTCTTCCCAATTTCCAAATTTTATGTTGCAACTACCCACTGATTATGCTGATGGAAAGTTTTGTGGTTATTTGTACCTTTCCATGGTCTATATTTCTTTGCCTTTTGCATCTTTTCAGCTTCGTGGATGTCTTATCCATCAACATCCTTACTTCTTCTATCACTTCATTAATCTCTGATTTTAGTTGAATTCTTCTGTTGTCACTGTCCTCATATTGCCACATATCCTCCTCTTTCACAAGAGTTATAAAAATCTTCTCCAATTCTGACTTAATTCCTTCCTTTTAAGTCTGTTGTACACATTTTGTAGTCTTTATTCATTTTTTCTAAGTACAATATATCCTGACTCTAATTCTACTTGTGCAGTATGAATCTGCAGTTTCTGGATTTCTATCCTCTTCTCTAGGAACTTTAATTATTAAAACAATTCAAAATCACTTTGAGCTGTTTCTATGATTTCCATGCTTAGATCATTTGCTAGCCATTCCTCTTCATCTTCACTTGTGTCTTCTTCCTTTTTCATGAAACTTCCAACTGAAATCTCCTGGAGCATATCTTCTTGAAATAATTCCTCTTCTCCAACTGTTGCTTCATCCCTCAAAGTTGTCCCATCCTCCATATCTACACTATATTCCTGAAATGATGTTGTTTCAACCTTATCTAAATAAAAAATTAAGGATGGCATTCCCTTAATTTCTTCTAACAAAACAACTTCCTTATTAACTTTGACCTCTTTAAAGGGGTTAAATATATGCTCACAAAACACTTTTGTTTTAGTCATCTCCTTAAGAAGTATAATTTCTTTATCAACCTGCACAAATATATCAATTAAATATTGATCACCATCTATCAAATCTGCAAACACACACAAAAATTCAGATTCAAAAACATAGGTCTCTTTGTCCTCCAAAGCTTCAACGGTGTCTTCTCCTTTCTGAAAAATGTCTAAAAATTAATCTTCAATATCTCTGGTTTCTTTTGCACCAAAGAATACATTCTTCCTTGTAAAATCAATTGCTCTGAGTTCTTCCTTCAACTTGTTATACTTTTTCTATTTCAAATTCTTCTGCAAAGAAGGCCATGTTACTTCCTTCTTCCTTATTCTCCAGCCATAACATCCACACTCTACAAGTTGTTGCTTCAACTTACCCAATTTTGTTCTCAACTCAACCAATTATCTCTTTCTCTCTTCTTAACTCATTCTGTGCTTCATGCAGGCTACTTTCAAATTCTCTCTTATTTCCTTATGAATTCCTCTTGAACCCTACACATGACTATTAGTAGCCATTTCTACCTCTTCTTCTTATGAACTCACCCACGAGCTGCAAGAAGCCTATCTCTTTCTTCCTCTTTGTAACAAGTCTGTTTCTTGCTACCAATACCTCACCAAGCTCCCTCCTGAACTCAATATTTTGTATTACTGGTTACTTCTCTTGAAATTATACCCACACTCACTGTGGAATTGTCTTGCAACTTCTACCCAACATCTACTTGTTGGAAGTTTTCCTCCTTCTCCTAGTTACCTACAATAGACTATTTCCTCTTTCTTCTAGAGAATGTCTACTCCTTAGCTTCCTAATATGTATGGCTTCTACATCTTCATCTTCTCACTCCTCTCTTGAGAACTTTTTTATCCACTTCTCAACAATCTCACCAATTGCTATTTGGTCCTGTCACAATTCTTGCATGAATTCTTTTGCTGCTACCTCTTTCTTGTTCATTATATCTCTGCTGCTACATTGAATGCATCTCCTTTATATCACTACTCCCCGTTGTATGGATATTATCTCCTTTTTTCACTACAATCTTCCTCTTCGTTATGACTACTATTCACTATAATATGCCACCTCTGCTAGTCTGCAATATTCCTCCTCTGAAATATTTATTTGAGCAATTTATGTTCCTCAAACTTGTGCATTCCATACCTTGATCCTTAACCTGCAATTATACTCTTCTACTCCTTGCATTTAACTCTCGTGCATTCATTTATTTACTTCACAAGGAATTGAAACAAAAATATCATTACCTTGTTCATACCTCACTAGAACATGCAAACCAATTCTTCAGTTTTATTTTCCTTTCCACCCTTGTGCATAAACACTCCAAAAATTTTCTTCTATCACACTTATGTTGTTGCAGACTTCCTCAATAATTTTCATTCAGAGAATAAATGCTTTGATACCACTTGATGCAAGACCAGTCACTTATCAACGATAAGTCTCGATCTGCCAAAGATCTTTGTCCTCACTAATACAAATCCACTCACAGATTTACTTAATCCTTAATTCCCAACTCGCTCTTTGAAATGTCTTCCCCATGCTTCCTTCGACCCTTTCAATTTCTCTTTCAGGATAAGGAATCTCTTTTACAAACAATCAAATTCCTTTCCAAATATCCCCCTGGAGCCAAAACTTATTTACAATCTCGACATTTTACTTATTTGTTTTTCCTTGATTTCAAATGGCCCCCAAAACCAAGCCTCATAGCCAAGTCCTTCTCAATATCCCAAGGAGTCAAGCTCCTTTGTTATTATAGTTGCACTCACTGAAACCAAGTGCTTAATTCCTCTTGTCATTCCAAGCCTTTTCTTTAATTCCAATAGCTACCAGAGCCAACATTGTTCCCATATGTTCATGCCTCAATATTCAAAGGCCTTCACAACAAACCCGCTAGGATAAAAGCATCAGAGCAGAACCTACCCTACCATGTGAGCCCATTCAACAAAGCTTGGTGCATAGCCTTGGGAACTTAAAATTTCATTTTCAGGTTAGGCATCAACCGGGTGGGCTCCACCCACTCTGATCCAACCTGAAATTCAACTTTTGTGCATCATATTGTAACTTCCAGGTTCTCCAGCCCTCGAGGCCGCTACTCTATTATAATATGAAACCCTTGATGCTCTCCCTCTAGTTATTACTGTTGGGATGATGTGTCATGGTCTCTTATACTTGGGGTTCTAGACGATTCTTCCGGGGTATCACCTCCGGGCTTGAGAACTCCTGATAGCAGAGGATTTTCTACCTCCTTCTCCTGTTTATAGACGAAATCCTCCTGGGAGTAAACCTTCCCCACTCTATCTATTATTGTATCCTGAGACTGTTAAATGTCGACCTTTCTGTAAATACACAATACACTAAGTGTTGGGCCTTCTAGGCTTATTCCAGTTCCCAGTAACCTACTCCTATGCACTCCATGTGCCCTTTTGGCCTCTCCTTTCGACTCTATGACACTCTTCTGCTGCACCTCTCTGATTTTGACCCTCCTCCTCTAGCTTTCAACTTGTCTAGTTAATGGATTAATGATCCTTCAACGTTCAATGATTAGTCATCTATCTCTCCTGAAATTTTTCGATCAATCTAAAAGACTATGATATCATCTCTATTCCATATAAGGTTTCATATTGGATTCGATTGACTGCTCTTCACTCCTACACACTCTTCAACCTTCCCTCTTAGCTCTATTCCATGCTTCTAATGCGCTACCTCTCCTACAAATGATATATGTATACAAATGCGCAAATCCTTCATGAGCTTAATGCCTGCAACCTCAATACACACATACACACATATATATGTATTGGAGATGGGAAAATTACTCAAGGTATTGGAGAAGAAATTCTGAGGCATCTAAGCTCGGTTTGGTTTTGTGATCTTGGCCTCGATTTAGGTGAGATCATGGTATGGTGAGGGTGGAGGTGGTTTAACCTTTGGATTCCCTTGGTTTTGTTTGGATTGGTTTATCCCATGAGATCCCACATTCATGCTTGGAATATGGCACGGGGGTGATTGGGTGAAAGAAAGAATTGGTTCAGCCAATATATGGTTAGGTGGTATGTGGAAGTCCCGAATGTGGTTGTCTTTTGCTTATGTCTAATAAGAGCTAAGTTTCTATTGCTTTTGATAAGGAAATCTATTTGTTATTATGTGTCTTTAATGGTTGTTCCCTCACTGTTATTTATTTGGTTATATGTTGGTTATAAGCATGGTCATATGACATATCTCAATCATGGTGTTATCACCAAAAAATGATCATCTAGCCATTTCTAACTAGGTGGATCGAAATACACCATATAAGACCAATTTTACCAGAGTAAATTTTCTTTCACTATAGGAAATAATTTGATAAACCATATTTTATTAAATTATTTTTGGTTAAAACAAGAAACCCCATGAGGAATAGTTAAATAAATCATTATTTATTTGATTTTCCTCTAGGAATAATTAATTAAATCATTATTTAGTTAATATTTCTTGTCACATTTGACTCAACCATGAGAAATATTTAAATAAATCATTATTTATTTGATTTTTCTTTAGGAATAATTAATTAAATCATTATTTAGTTACTATTATTAGTCAAATTTGGCTAAATCACTTAGGAATGATTAAACAAATCATTATTTGTTTATTATTCCTGAACCACGTCTTTGAAAGAATAGATAAATCATTTATTTTAAAATAAATCTTCCGGGAAATCACATGAGAAATTTTGGAACCGACGCATTTTGAACTACTGATTGTAGTTCATCATCATTTATTTATTTATTATTTCTAAATAAAGGCATTTAACCAAATTTAAATATATTTTCCCTCCAAAAATATAATAAAATATTCCAAGCGGTTAGATCTAGATTATGGTTAATAATATTCTATTATTTCCCATTTTCTACAATAACCCAATATTTTGTTATAAATAACACGGTTCTCCATCCATTTCTTACCATGGTCATTTTCATCGTCGTTATTATCTTCTTTTTGCAATTGGGCTCCCATCTAAGTTCAACACATACTTTTGAGTTTCACACATCAAAGGGAGAGAGATCCAGAAATTTGAAGCATAGAGGACAACCAAAGGACCCATCCCATTTGAAGGGGGCCTATAACCATCATATGAGTCTCCTTCACCAGGTGTAACACAGTAATAAAATATTATTCATTTTGTCAAATTGCTTTGTCCATGGTTTGGGGTTTTACATTAGTCAATATTTTTGTTGTTTATTATCTTCTACTGCGTAGATCTATTATTTTTCAGGTTTCTTCTAGATTTATGTTGCAGATTTGAATAATTAGATGACCATATCTGTTGTTAGGGCCATCTGTCACTCGTGGCTTAAGTGAAGCCTTTTTGGCACACTTGTTAGAAAAATTCACCTTAACACATGGCTCTATTCATGCTTTTACTTGTAACTTAATGAATAATGAATGCAAGACCTAATTTATGTTATAACACCTAATGTGAGAAGGCAATGACCCTTCTTGTTAAACCTCAGATATGTTTTCAGTACCTTATATTTAGAGTTGCATTCATGACCTATAGGTTGCATATGTACCAAGTGTTTGATAGAATGTTAGTTCCGGTTGGGGAAGGTCAGGTCAAGTCCCAGTTTAAATTTTTTGTTTACAAGCATTGTCTTCATGTTTGATATGAGTTATGAAATTTTCATAAAGTTTTGGGTAGAGGCTAATTCCCAACCCTAGAAAATAACCTTAAACCTTGCAATCGTTAGCATAACACTGACATAAGAAGGCTACAGTTGCACTCAGGTAGGCCTGTGGGAGTGAATGGAGACTCATAATTGCTTGGAGGCCTTGGAAAGGGAGTGACTGGGGCTCTAAGTCGGTCAATTTTTTTTTATCTCAAGGGTTGGACACTTGGAGGGGTTGGGTTTCTCCTGGGGGTCTTGTGGCACCTAAGAGAAGTCAGTAAGCTCTTAAGTTGTTGATTCCATTTACTTAAGGTAATATAGGAGGTTGAGTCTTATCATAGTGACCCTCAACTCATGTTTACCCCAGGCAAGTCAGTGAAAGTGGGTAAATGTAGGAGGAGGCGTGTTACAGGGTGGTATCAGAGTAGGTTGCACTCTCTTTGGGTAAGTCTGATGTTGTCAAGGTTATGGTTGTCTTTCATGGGGCCGTGGTATGTAATTGGTATGGTCATGCATGTTGTTGCTATGTTGTTATTTTTATTACATGGTATGCTTATGGTTTTACATGTACATGCTAATGTGGACTGATCTTGAAGATGAGATAACCCCCAACCCATTGAGCATCACTAAGGAATGGATTTGATTTTGGTACCTATTTGGTTTATTTGACATCGCTTATATGAAGAAGAGAATATAAGATGACAAGAAAAATGGTATAATAAAATTCCCATGACTCTCCCTAAAGATCAATTGAGAAACAAGAAGAAGAGTAATCTCCTGGTATAGTAGATACATTGAGGAGCTTGAGGGAATAGATCAAAATTTTAAAAAATAAAATGATTGGTTGGTTGAGGCTTAGGAAATACTTGCAATGGCTTAGGAGAAGCAGGTATAGGTTAATGCAAAAATTCTTTAGAGCTTGTCAAAGTTGCAGAAACAGGGACAATTGAGGATAAGTCAAGAGCAGGAAGAGAAAACTAATGGAGCATATTGTAGCGGATCTCAGTCCAGATACAAATGGGATAAATGAGACAAAGTTAGAGATTGAAGGCCACTATACACCTAAAAGGAGGACTGGTATGTATAGGAATCATTCTAGTTCCTCATCCAGGATACATCATCACATCCATCACTTTCATCATCCTTATAGGAGGGAGAATTTACCTGAGGAGTTCAAGAAAGTGAATCCTCCTAGATTTGATGGAGAGATGAAGAATTCAAAAGATGTAGAGGCATGGTTTCTTGGGATGAAGAAATTCTTCAGACTGCATAAGTATTTAGAAAACATGAAAGCCAAGATAACCACCTTAAGTCTTAAAGGGAAAGAAAATATTTGGTGGGAATATGTGAAGAATTTCAAGGGAATTTGGGACAAAGACTTGACTTGGGATGATTTTGAGAGGATATTCAAGAAGGAGTACCTATCAAAGAGGTACTACGATGATAGAGATAAGGAGTTTTATGAGCTACAAATGGGTTCTATGACAAATTATGAGTACACTAGAAATTTCTTGGATATGTTGATATATGTGCCATATATTAAGGAGGAGATGGCTAAGATTAATAGATTCATCAGTGGATTGCCAGCAACATATAGAGATAGAATTGAGTTTGATGAGCCTAGATCGTTAGAGGAAGCCATCCAGAAGTTTAAGCATTGATATGAATAGTCAAAACGAAAAGTTGATCCTAAACATAAATTGAAAGGAAATGGGAAAGTTAAAGGGAAGTGGCCACCGAAGCAAGGAATACCTCAAGATGCACGTGAGAAATAAAATGTAGTTCCTTATAAGAAATTAAATACAATTGAGAAGGGACATGGGTCATAGCTTGGAGAGCAGCAAACTAGAGGTGAAAGTAGAGTACCATTGCAGTGTTCGATATGTGGAAAAGATCATCTTAAGAAGGATTTTACATTGTATCAAGGAGGTAGGCCTCAAATCTATAGTGTTCAGGAGACACAAACAGTTGGGGATGTTGGTCATAATATTCCTCGGATTTATGCAGCCGTGGACAGTTGGAAAGCAGATCACCATGCATTTATTTTTGAGATGGATGATAAGCTTTGTGATCAATATATTTCTATTTTGATTGATACTAGATCTAATTATAGTTATGTTAATCCTGACTTGGTGGATAAGTGTGGCTTGAAAAAAGAAGTGCATGTAGATTCTTGGTTAGTGCAGTTGGTTATAGGTACTAAGAAGAGAGTTCATCACTAGGTAAGAGCTTGTTCATTTGAGTTGAGTGGTATGACTACAATAACACATTTGAATGCATTGCCATTAGGATCATATAGTATGTTTTTGGGTATGGACTAGTTGTATCTTCACGAGACCAAGGTAGATTGATATAATAAGTCTATTGAGTGCTTGGATGATAATGGAGAAAATATAATCTTGTAGGGAAAGAAGAATCCTAAATCATGGATGACAGTTACAACTATGCAGGCTAAGCACAGTTGTAGGAAGGCGTGTGTGATGTTTGCAGTTGATATTTCCAGTAACAAGGGAAACGATATTGAGGATGCAGAAATATTCAAGAGGTATCCAGTCTTGCAGCAGTTTCAAGATGTGATTCCAGCAGAAATTCCAGAGTTTCCTCCTCACAGGGAAGTATACTTTTCTATTGAGTTGGTACTAGGGGAAGCACCAACATCAAAGGAACCTTACATATTGAGCACACCAGAGTTGGTGGAATTAAATTTGTAGTTGAAGGAAATGCTTGAAAAAGGATACATTAGGCCAAGTGTATCACTGTGGGGTGCACCGATATTTTTCTTGAAGAAGAAGGATGTTGTTATTAGGTTGTGCATTGATTAAAAACAACTGAACAAGGTGATGATCAAGAACAAGTACCCATTACTAAGGATTGATGACTTGTTTGATCAGTTGAAGGGAGAAACACTGTTATCAAAGATTGATTGGAGATTAGAATATCATCAAGTATGCATCAAAGAAGAGGACATCTACAATAACGCTTTCAGGACCAGGTATGGGCATTATGAGTTTGTTGTAGTTCCATTCGGTTTGACTAATGCTCCAGCTAATTTTATGTGCTTGATGAATAGTGTGTTGTGCCCTAATCTAGGCAAGTTTTTTATTATATTCATTGATGACATCTTGGTATATTATAAGAATGTGGAATATCATGCCGAACATTTAGCTGTAATGTTGAGATTGCTAAGAGAGAATTAGTTGCATTCCAAGCTTAGCAAGTGCAATTTCTTTCAGACATAGGTACATTACTTGGGAAATGTTGTTTCCAAGGCAGGCATATCAGTAGATCCAAAAAAGATAAAAGCTATCATGGAATGGGAAACTCATAGAAATGTGAATGAAGTTAGATCATTCATGGGACTAGAAGGTTACTACAAAAGGTTCATCAAGAAATTCTCATGCATTTCCTATCCTATTACATCATTGAGGAAAGGTAAGAAGTTTGAATGGACAAAGGAGTGTGCATCCAGTTTTGAGCAGTTGAAGTAGTCATTGACAAATGCTCAAGTGTTAAAGATTGTAGATCCAGATAAATAGTTCGTAGTGTGTACAAACTATTGTAAGAGAGGGCTTGGTGGAGTCCTTATGCATTAAGTACAAGTGATATTTTATGAGTCCGGGAAAATGAATGAGCATGAACAAAATTATTTGATACACAATCTATAGTTGGTAGAGATCATACATGCATTGAATATGTGGAGGCATTTTATTTCTTGGAAGTAGATTTTCATTGATGGGTGATCACAGTGGATTGAGATATCTATTTGACCAACCGAATTTGAATGTCGAGAAATCTATATGGTTGGATACCCTTAGTGAGTTTCAATTTGAAATTAGATACATTAAGGGAAAGGAAAATAGGGTTGCAAATGCTCTTAGCAGGGAAGTGTAGTTGAACCATGTTGCAATAGTGATCTCATATGGGAAAAATTTACAGGACCAGATCTTACAGGCATGACGACAGGATGACAGGTACATGGAGCTTATGCTCAAGTTATAACATGGTACAAGTGATAAAGCTGGGGACTATCATCTCACGGTAGATGGCTTTGTGAGATTTAGGGACAATATCTATGTTCTAGGTGATAGTGAACCCAAGAAACTTATCTTAAGGGAGTTTCATGCCAAACCATATTCGGGTGACCTAGAATATGGGAAGACATTGAAAATAATGAATAGGTTCTACTATTGGGTGATTCTAAAGAAGGACGCGACAGAGTTTGTGGCTAGATGTTTAGACTATTGTCATTTTTGGCTTGAGGGGTCCTGACCCAGGTTTGGATTTAAGGTTTTCCAACAAACCCCTATACTATTGTCCCTTTCAGCAATGATCTACTTTCGCAGGCCAAAGTCTCACCCAAAGTAGTATGGGTGGGTGCTAGAACCAGGGTTCTGCACCCTCAGAGAGAGTAGGTAATTAAGGCATATCTCGTCGAGTTCTATCAGGTTCGCACAGAAACAAGCCTATTATCGAGCCCTTAATAGTATAATCAACACGTAAACATAAACAAAGCTTCTATTATTAAGCAGATCTTATCAACACTTTCGCATCCACGTGCGCATCAACAATTATCATTACAGAATATCACAATCGAAGCTAATTCATATATCATTGACACAATCATAGCTAATTCATATATCATAGACACAATCACAGCTAATTCAAATCACACAGAGGTACTTTAGTAAATAATACAACCAGTCTAGATAACATAACAGATTCTGTGTTCATTAGTGTCCAAAACTAGTTACAAACCCAAGTCACAACCCGCGCACACATCTAGTGGGGTCTGCACACAATAGGATTGAGGATCTTTGCACACATAGCCAGCAGAAGTCCTTACCAAAAACTACCCAAAATAGATCTCAACAGTTCGCACATAGCATCAATATTACTTACTTACCCTTAGACTCAAACTATCCATCTATTTATATCATCATAGCTTGCACTATCCTATGGTCTGCAAACTGTGGTTTGCGGACTCTAGGTCTACCCTTTGACCCATTACAATATATTGGGGGCTTTGACCCGCCCCAAATACCCTACGCAAGACCAATTATTACAAAAATATATCAAAAGTGTAGCGTTGGAACACATTAAAACACAACTATGGGACCCTGTTCCAACGGGCCCCCAACACAATCTTGTGACTCGTCCCAAGTTAGAGTGGCCGTGGAGTTTTCATATTTTCTTGGAGCTACTCAATGGCATCGACTAGAGGGGACAACACTCCGCTTTGTGTGGCAACGTTCTATGCAATCTCCACCAACTTCTATGAATTTGGGCCTTTTTTGGCAACAGTGACACTTTCCAAGGTCTGATTCAGCTGTTTGACCGCAACATCCAGGTCCTGAGATATCTTGAGGGCTTCATTAGCCCATGGCTTGAGGTGGTCACTTAGAACCTTCTTCTTGTGGCGAAGCTCTTCCAGGTCATCTCTAAGCGCATGGTTGGCTCGCAGACATGCCAGGCATTGAGTGGGGATCAGAGTGGGCATTGTAGCCTCCATTTGATCGATTTATTCTTCCTTCTGGCACAGTTCTTGGGTGAATTCGTGCAGGAGAGGGTCGCACTGCACCTTAGACCACAACTACATAGCTGTCTCAAGAAATTTGGCGCCCTAAGGGATCTGAGCTGTAATGGTGTTCGTGGCTTCTATGACCAATGCAGCTCTTTGGGCGTGTACCTCAGGAGGAGTTTCCAGCTGCAACTTAGCCTACAACGCATAAATCTGCTGCTCCATCTTAGTCTTGACATTCTGGATCTTGGTCTGAGAAGCCTTCAGGGCTGCGACGAGTCCCTCGATCTTATACTAGGGGGTGGAAGAGGCTAGAATGTCTTCAGTCACATCTGCACATAGTCTGCTGATCAGACACTCCAACTCGGTCTGTTGTGCGACGATAAGGATGGATGCGGCCTGTGCCTGGGATGCCTCAAAAGTCTTTTCTACGATTTTCTGCTTGACTGTACAAAGCTGCTGCTACACCCAGAAGTATCTGTGTTGGATTTCCTCAAAGAGGGATGTGTGGAGAACATGCACAACTCGTGCGGAAGCCAAGCCAAGTCTAGATGTACTTTTGCGTAGGCCGAGACTTGCGCACATAAGGCAGGTGAACTAAGAGTGATTGCTACACCTAGCAGGGGCTAGAGGCCACTCTCGGTTGTGGAGATAAAATCAGTGGTGGTTTCTAGAGGCAACCTCGCTTGAACAAAACTCGTTTGTAGGGTATTATCCTTGAGCTGAAGAGCTTGGAGCTCAGACTGTAATGCAGTGACTGTGGCCTTCTGCTGCTCTTCCAAGGCAAGCCATCTGTCTTCTGAAGCAAGTGTGACCGCATCTGTGATTTGCTCCAAATAGTCCTCCAAGGCGACTAGCTGCGCTAAGCGTTCCTCCATGATATCTGGCTCTGCCATGTTCGTAAAGGCTGCGATGCGCAAGCTAGGAACAATATACTCCATGGGCATAATGGTCTCCTTTCCATATACCATCCGAAACAGTGTTTTCCTAGTCAATTTTTTACACGTGGTCCAATAGGCCCAAAGGACGGATGGGATGCACACGTCCCAATCACTTTGATCAAAATTACAGATCTTGGTCAGCACCTATTCCATAATTTTACTAAAAGCTTCTACCATTCCATTTGCCTGCGGGTGATATGGGGTACTTTTTGCATGGTGGATTCGAAATTCTTCAGTCAAATATTATATTGTTTCATTAACGAAATGCGTACCTCTATTGCTCATCAAGATCTTCGGACAGCCAAACCTGGTCATAATATGCTCAAAAATAAAGTGCACAGCGGTATCTGTAGTAAAATCCTTCACAGCTTGCGCTTTGTCCCATCTGGTTACATAATCATTCGGAGTGATGATGTAGTGGGCACCTGTTTTCTTCCCTAGTGGGTTGATGGGCTCAACGAAGTCTATGGCCCATTTTTCAAATTCTTGCAGGGCCATCTATGGTTGCAAGGGCATTTCATCCCTGCGCGACGGTCTTCTTGTCCTTTGGCATGTGTCACAGGCTTTGCAATAATCATAATAGTCACTATGCAGTGTGGGCCATCACAACCCAGCTCTTAAGATCTTCTGTGTTGTGGCTTTCCCTGCATAGTGACCTCCTGCTATGCCTCTGTGAGCTTCTACTAAAAGGCTTGTCTTTCATGCTTCAGAACATATCTTCGTAGTACCTCATCAACTCCTAGCTTATACAAGTGGCCTGCTATGATGGTAAATTCCACTGCGCAGGTTACCAACTCTTTTTTCTGTTGTACTGAATATTCTGCAAGTGCCATCCTCATAGTTAAGAATTGAATGATATCAGCAAAGTGCGCATCAACCACCTTAATAGAAAATAGATGTGCATCAGGCAATCCTTCCTCTAGGTTGGTTGATTCTTCACCACTCTTGATTCAAGACAAGTGGTATGGTCCAGAATTTAGTTTCCCTAGCTTCACAATGATCTCAAGGTCATATTCTTGAAATAGCAGTAACCATCGGCAAATCTTCCCCCCAAAATAGGCTCATTGACTAGGTACTTCAAAGCGGAGTGATCTGTGAACATCTTGAAACGCCCTCCCAACAGATAATGCTGGTATTTCTGTAGGGCATATATGATGGCCAGCCCCTCGCGCTAAGTAGTGGAGTAGTTATGCTCGGCACTAGAGAGTTTTCTACTAGAAAATGCAACTGGGTGGTCAATTTCCCCCTCCCCAGGCTGCATAAGGAAAACTCCTAGGGCGATCCCTGAAGCATCTACATGGACATGGAAAACCTTTGCCCAGTCAAGAAATATGAAGGTAGGTGCAAAGACCATATTTTCCTTGAGTAGCTCAAAACTCTTCTGACACTCTGCATCCCCAAAAAATGAAACGTCCTTCTTTAGCAACTTCTCCATGGGTGCCATGATTAGTGCGTACCCTTGAATGGACTTCCTGTAGTAGCCTGTGTGCCCGAGGATGGAGCACAACTATTTCTTAGTTGTAGGGACTGCTAAGTTGATGATAACTCCTACCTTTGTGGGGTCAACCATCAGTCCATGTCGACAGAATATGTGGCCTAACAAGATCCCGAAAGGTACGCAGAATATGCACTTCTTAAGATTTAGGGAAATCTGGTGCTTTCTACAGGCATCCAACATCATGCACAGGTTTGAGACGTGCTTATTTACCAATCCAAATACTGTCCAATCATCAAAGTATACCTCCAAGAACTTGTGAATTAACTCCTTGAATACAACGACCACTACCCGCATGAGGGTGTACTGGAAGGATCCACATTTGGTGGCGAATGTAGTTTTGTTGCGATATTCTGGTGCGATCCTGATCTGATGGTAGCCCGAGAACTCGTTAGTGAACGAGTATGCTTCCTGCCCTCCCACACTATCGAGGATTTCATCAGAGAATGGCGTAGGGAAGAGATCATGTACACAAACATCATTCAGCTTGCGCAGGTTGACGCAGATTCTTATTTTTCCTTTAGTATTTTTCCCTTGGACCACAATAGGGCTTACCCATTCTGACTGTTCTAATGGTTCGATGATACCTGCGGCTAGAATTTTTTCAATTTCTTCCTTGAATTTTTGCTTATACTTGGGGTTCAAGTGGTAAGGGGGCGTGCATCCTATTTTAAATTGATGCGCATGACCCCCAGGTTCCTTGTAATACCATTGAGTTCTGAGAATTTCGTAGGAAACAGGTCCTGGTACTTTGTGAGAAGCTCCAAAACTTTCCCAATGGTATCATCATCTCGGTAATATCCAATCTTAGCGAGTTTAGGTTTTTCTTCTGTTCCAATGTTGACTTCCCTTAGCTTAAGAGGCTTGGTCACATTGACGACCTGTAGTGGGGTTCCACCAACTACACATTCACTCTCCGATTATGGGATAGTGATATTTCGCGGGTCTTCGTCACATTTCTACTTTGATAGATTACGACAATTAGCAATATCATACATCTGCGTATCCCAAGCTGATGCCCCATACTCCATACAAGGGCACAATTCATCAAATACTAGGGCATTTATTTTCTGTAGGGCTTTGTTTAATGCCTCAGTTCCACCTATTAATTTGAATGTCCCCACAAAATCATCTCTCAGGGTCTCCCAGTGGTGGGTGCACTGATGTAGCTCTACATCCAAATACCATGCGGTGGGGATTGGCCCCAAGGCATGAATGAACAGGTGGACCCATTTGTCTCCAGTCCTTTCGCACCATGCCTCCATCCATGAAGCTAAGTTCTTGCACGGGTCCCCTTGGCCAAGGAAAGTCTCCACGCACAGGTGAACTAGAGGTTCAAACCATAGGATCAGTATCTTGCGACATTCCTCCCAATCCTGGAACACCCCCTTATGAGTTTCCCACCACCGCGCAGGGGTCGCACGCATGGCTAAGTTAAGTGCCCACATTGTTCACTCCCTTGGGACTTCTACTTTGAATGTTCTAAGAAAATCCCTAATACTACTAGAACCATCAAAGTAGGCTAGCTATCTTACCTCTGAGGAGATACACCGGAAGCTCTTCGTGACCCTAAGACATCGTAGCGCAGATACGTCATGTAATCGATTCTACCAATTTTCGATCTCCCTGTCGGAGTCAAAGAGGCATTCACTGTATTTCTCCCAGCAAAGAACACCATCAGCTGTAGGATTAATCCAATTCTCATCACGGGCGGTTAGTTTATAGATATGATCCATGTCATCTTCTTCACACACAGGTTCTGTATACCGTTCTCCTTCCGCTAGGTCTAGAGGGACTATTACTCTCGTACCCTCATTCTCAAAAACCATGCTCCTTTTCTTCAAGTTCATAATGCCTCCCATGTCTATAGCCCAATCTAGTCCTATGAGCGCAGGATAAGGGTCCGCTTCTTCTACAATATGAATTACCTCAAAATTCACGTATACCTTAACCCTTGCGATATCTACCATAATATTTGATAGTCTCCCCAACGGTATGATCTTATGTTTGTTAGCCATGCACAGTTGTATAGTAGACCATTCCAGCTTAGGTTCTCCCATCCTCTTCCATGTCTATTTGGGTAGGAAATTCACATCGAATCCCAGATCCAGGATGACCTAATCCATTTCATAATCTCCAATCTGCGCTGTTAGCCGCATTTCATGACCAGTGCATTTCTTATGCTTGTAAAGTTTGTGAACATATTTAACTTCTATTGGAGGGTAAGTTTTTTCTACGTAGCTTTCTATCAGTGCTTGAAGGTTTTCTATTGCATTTTGGTTGCATAGCAACTTCATACATGCCTGTAGGAAGGGTTTAACTTCGTCGTCCGCTTTTAGGTTTGTTGAAGCCTTGGAAGTAGATGCCTCATCCTTGGTAAAGTATTTGCGAGCTTTTATGAAGGTTTCTTTCTCCTTCTATAGGTCCAAACTTTCCTTTTAGATAGCGGCTTTTTGGATAAGGGGTTCAGTCACAGCTTTTTCCTCAACTCCTTCAGTAGCCATGTCGCTGCGCATTATGAAATTAATACTGGGTCCCTCATCTCGTGGTTCTGCCTTAACCCTTTGCACATTCTGAATTGGCGTATGTTATTTGTCCTACATTTTTGCTATTAGTACTGGGCAATATTTGATCACATGATCCAATTGTCTACAATATCTGCAAGATTTTCGTGCAAGTTTCGGATAGTCCCTTGCAAAGTGCCCTACTTCTCCACAATTATAACAGACCAATTGTCCTCTTCCCCAACCTGTGCTTCCACCTCTTCCCCCCGGCCTCTAGTAGGGGAGCCTCCTCATCCTGAGGGAGATAGTGGTGAAGAAGGGTCAGCCTATACCCTGTACAAGTTTCCTCGGTCTATCATTAAGTCATATGTCCAGCAGTTGTGTTCGTCATGTCCCACAGATGAGCAGAATCGAGACCATTGTTGCTTCAACTCTGGAACATAGGCACAAAGACAGGGGTAGTGGTTGGTATCATGTATTCCAGATATGTGATAGTAAGCACACCATAACGTGGGGTCGCTTTGTCTCGTAGCCTCTTTAGGGCGCAATGGGTTGGGCCCCCCAGCCTGCATGTAGTCCACCAGCAGAGGGCGCTGATCCTTGGTGTGGCTTGACACCCTGCATCTTATGCACCATACATATGGGCTAGCTTCTTTGCTTCGTTATTACCGCAAATTCTGGATTTCGAGGTGCATTTCCTCCAGCTTTCCCTGGATCTACTGTACCCCAAACTAGGCATCGTCCCTTGGTGCAACTTCTAGCTTCATAGAAATCTCCAAGGCTTTCTCTTGTGTCTCAATCGCTTGCTGACCCATAGGTCCACGCAGGTGAGGTATTAGCATGGTGATGAACCATTCCTTGTGTTGTCTATCCTCATACTTAAATTTCCCATCTCTGATAACCTTCTTTAGCCTCTGATTAGCCTCCCATACCAACTCAGTGGGTCCTTGTCTAAAGTCTTTCAAGTCAACCACTAGTTGAGCATAGGAATTAGGCTTTCGAAACTCTTGTTTTAAAGAATTCTTAATCTCTTGTATTGACAGATCCGCATGTTGACCTATGTACCCCATGAACCAATCTAATGCCCTTCCTTCAAAGGCGAGGGATAACTGTGCCCTTTTTACAGCATCACTAGCAACATTCTGCGCAATCCATATTGATTCCGCTACGAACCAAAATCGGTCCATGTCTTCATCTCCTACACCCTTGAAGGTGGGTAGCTTCATGTGTGCAGCCATATCTTCTTCTAGTAGTGGCAAAGGTGTAGGGGAGTTCTTTCCCTTATGCTGACTTGATGATGGTGTAGCCAGAGGAATAGTTCCTGCATGTGCAACCAACTCTCTTAATTGGCTATATATGGATCTATCCCCTTCTCGATTAACTCGGTAGTACTTAACACTTCATGTTGTACTCTCATTTTGATCAGAGGTCATTCATTCGGTGTGGCTGCACAAAATTCCCTTTTTGCATAGTAATATTAGTAGCGGAAATGTTCACAAGAACTTACCTCAAAATCCTTGGAAGAACCTCCGCTCCGCTTGAGAGTAGGACACAAACTGATCAACTGAAAACTCTGTTACAAATCCTTCTAGCACACTATCCACCCAATGATCCACAGTTCAGTTGATTGTGTTGTCAGCCTTCTCCAACCATTGAATCAATTCTGGAGTCCACTACGTAACCTGATCATCTTTCCAACACGTTTGGAATTCTACTAGCCTTGCTAGCCACTCCTAGAGCTCATGCACAAAAGTTACAAAGAAAATTTCATATACTTCTGTGAAAATATATTTGTTCTTCCACTTCTCAGCTGTTAGCTTTTTGCTGCGATTCTCTTTAACAGAAAATTCCTGAATCTGTTTTTCGAACCAGTCTTCAAGCTCCAATTTCTCAGGTCTCCAACGGCCTCATGGCATTACCCGGTCTCCCTCTCAAAATGCTCTCGGCCCTGACAACGGAACCATTTGTTGGCTTGAGTTGTCCTAACCCAAGTTCAAATTTAAGGTTTTCCAACAAACCCCTATACTATTGGCCCTTTCGGCAATGACCTAATTTCGCAAGCCAAAGTCTCACTCAAAGTAGAATGGGTGGGTGCTGGAACCAAGTTTCCGCACCCTGGGGAGAGTAGGTAATTAAGGCAGATCTCAGTGAGTTGTATTAGGTTCGAAAAGAAACAAGACTATTATCGAGCCCTTAAAAATATAATCATTATATAAACATTAAAAAAAGCTACTATTATTAAGCAGATATGATCAACACCTTCGCATCCACGTGTGCATGAGAAATTATCATTACAAAATATATCACAGCTAATTCATATATCATTAACACAGTTGCAACTAATTCAAATCACACAGAGCTATTTCAGTAGCAAATACAACCAGTCCAGATAACATAACAAATTCCATGTTCATTAGCATCCAAAAAAAGTTACAAACCCAAGTCACAACCCGCGCACACAACTAGCGGGGTCTGCACACAATAGGACTAAGGATCTCCACACACACAACTAGTAGGAGTCCTTACCAAAAATACCCAAAACAGATCTCAATAGTTCACACGTAGCATCAATATTACTTACTTACTCGTAGACTCAAACTATCCATCTATTTATATCATCTTAGCCTGCACTATCCTATGGTCCAAAAACCATGGTTTGCAGACTCTAGGTCTACCCTTTGACCCATTACAATACATTGGGGGCTTTGACCCGCCCCAAATCCCCCGCGCAAGACCAATTACAACAAAAATATATCAAAGACATAGCATTGGAAATATCAAAATGCAGCTAGGGGACCCTGTTCTAACAGTCAAAGCAGAGTGTAAGCATCCAGGTGGGTTGCTTTAGCCTATTCCTATTCCAGAGTGGAAGTGGGAGGTCATTTCCATGGACTTCATTACAGGTCTTCCGAGGACATTGAGGCAACATGATTTTATCATGGTTATGGTCGACAAGTTGAAAAAGTAGCTCACTTCATTCGAGTGAATAATACTTATTAAACTAGTGAGTTAGCACATGTATTCATCAAGGAGAGAGTGAGATTACATGGTGTTCTAAAGAAGATTGTGTCAGACAGGGATTCCAAGTTCACTTCCAAGTTTTGGAAGGAGCTATTTTCAGGATTGCAGTGATAGTTGGCCTTCAACTAAACTTATCTTCCACATGCAGATGGACAAACGGAGAGGGTCAACATAACACCGAAGGATATGTTGAGGATGTATGTCATGCATCAACATAGGAGATGGGAGGAGTACATTCCATTGGTATATTTCACCTACAATAATGGTTATCAGGAGTCACTGAGGATGAGTCTATTTTAGGCACTCTATGGGTGGAGTTGTAACACTCCCATCAATTGGAGTGATCTAGTGAACATGGTACTTATTGGACTAGACATGTTGGAATACATGGAACAAAAAATGCAGGTTATATTGAAGAATATAAAAGCAACATAGGAGAAGCATAAAAGTTATGCAGACCAATACATGGAATTTAAGGAGTGTCAGGTTGGGGAGGATGTGTATTTGTGCATAAATCCCAAGAAGAGATCCTTGAGGATTGGATCATGTCCCAAGTTGGCAGCATGGTATTGCGGGCCTTTTGAGATCCTCGAAAGGATTGGAACAATGACCTATATAATTGCATTGCCTCCAAAAATGAAAGTCCATTATGTTTTTCACGTTTCATTGCTTAAAATATATGTAAACGATGTTGATCATGTTATTGATTTTTATGTATTACAAGTGGAGAAAGAAGGATAATTCCAACTGGAACCTTAGTGCATATTGAAATGGAAACATCTCTTTCTCTGGAATAGATAAATCGAGTAGGTTAAGGTGTAGTGGAAGCACTTTGGGATCGATGAAGCTACATGGGAGATGGCTGATGAGATGTAGGCTATATATCCTTCATTATTTTCTGGTGAAGGCAAATGAGTTTTGGTATTTTTACATATTTATGTATGGTATCTGTTTTAAATACCACAATGAGCTGTGTTATAAAGTTCCAATAAGCGGTATGGTTTTCATGTTGTCATGTTTGTCATGATGGTTTTGCTTTTGAGCAGGATTTTATTGTAAATATTGCAATGAACTAAGTTATAAAGCTCCAGAGCTAGTATGTTTTTTTCTTTCAATGGTTTTGTTGGTTGTAGGCATCACAAAACACTAAGGATGGTGTTCCCGTAAGGGGGAGGGGTCTTTAACAACCCTAGGTTAAAATTTCACGTAATAAAACTTAATAAAGCCAAAATAAGACCACGATCAAGGGACACTTATTCCAAGCTAAAAATATCCTAGTGGGAATCACTTGTTGTGTTTTAAGGATAAGGGCAAATTGGCAAAGGAAATGGCTAAGGCTTTGGAAAGGAAAAAAAGTATTTTTGGAATTTATTTATGAAAATAAAGGAAATTAGGATAAAATCAAGGTGAAATATCATATGTTGCATGTGAGGAGGAAAATGAAGGAAAATAATGCAAAAATGAAGAAATTAGAGGTCTTATCAATAAAAATACCTCAGAGTATCAATTGTTAAAATTTTGTCAGTTCAATTTTGGAATTAGTCTCAAAGAGGAGAAGGTAACCAAGAGGAGAAAGAAAGAAAGGAATGAAAAGAAAGGAAAGGAAAGCCGAGGAATGAAAAGGAAAGAAAGGATCAAGAAATGAAAATTTGGATCAAGCAGTTTCAACGACAATACTTGCAGGTAATGGTTGCATGTATTACTTCCTAGTTGGTTTGGACATGCATGGTATGTGCATGTTGGTATTTGATTCTTTTGCTGTCATTGGCATGGGTTTTTCCAGGTTGGAAAATGGATTTTAGTCTAGCCTTTCCATTTCTGGATAGCCATGGTGTGATGGGGTTAATTCTCGTTTTGAGCTTTGGATTGCCCGAATATTTTGGATCCGAGTGCGGTGGCCTTAGGAAAATTCCCAAAGGCCTAGGAATCCATTTACTGATAATAGTGGGATACACGGTAAATCCTGAGGGTGGATATGAGAAAATTCCTCAAGGTATTAGAGAAGAAATTATGAGGCCTCTAAGCTCGGTTCAATTTTGTGATATCAACACCGATTTAGGTGAGATCATGGTATGGTGAGTGTGGATGTTATTTAACCTATGTATTACCATGGTTGTGTTTGGATTGGTTTATCCCATGAGATCCCACATTCATGCTTAGAATATGTGTTGGATTGAGGGGCCTTTACCCAGGTTTAGAGTTATGCTTAACCAACAAAACCCTCTTACTACTGGCCCTTTCAGTAGTGACCTACTTGCGCAGGTAAAATTCTCACTCGAAGAAGTATGGGGGGGTGCTGGAACTAGGTTTACACACCCTGAGAGAGAATTAAATGGTGTGGGTGTCTTCAGATTTATAATACTAGAAAACAATCCTATGCGCCAAAAAACCTAACTAGAAACCCTAAGTCAATTATCACAGACTGTTTCGGTGCGTGCGTGCAGATAATAGATCTATACTCGATGCAATATTCAGTCCTTAAAACAATCAATCCATGCAATTGACATTCATACAAAGCATTAAATAGGTCTGCACCCGATCCAAACACAGATAAGATGCTTAATGACGTAAATGGAAATAATACATAGAAACAGATCAGTAAGAAAAACTCAGATGCATTTGATACTTAGAATTGTCCAAAATAGTCCTTTATTCATCCACAGTTTGTAACACCCTTACAATACTTCAGTTCTACCCATGCACACAGCCAGCGGGGTCCATACATAGTAGGACTAAGGTCTCCGTACACACATCCAACAAGAGCCTTATATACCCAGACAAAAACATAGACTTATCTCAGAGATCTATCATTCATCAAAATTCATTAAAAATTACTTATAACTGTCCTATCCGACTCGATCAAGACTTCTATTTATATCTTTAGCCTGCACTCATCTAAGGTACGTAGACCATGGTTTGAGACTCTTAGATCTACCCTTTTCCCCATTACAACTCATGAAGGGGCTTTGACCTACCCCAAAGCCCCTTGACCTATGCATTTATTAGTGCGCACAACTCAAAACTACAAAAATACTATATTTTTATCAAAATTGTGGTCCTAAGGGACCCCGCTTCAACAGGCCCCCAACACAATCTTGTGACTCATCCCGAGTCACAGTGGTACTGGGGTGTTAATATTTTTCTACAGCTCCTTGATGGCAGCAATGAAGGGCACAAGGACACCCACGCTTTGATCAGTTGCACTCTACGCTGTATCCACCAATTTTTGGGAAATTAGCCCTCTCCGATGAGATTAATTCTCTGATATGTTTGGTTCAAGTTCTTTACGACAACATTTAGATCTTGCAACAACTTCATCGCTTCATTGAACCACAACTTCATATGGTCTATCACAATGTGCTTCTTTGTGCGCATCTCCTCAACTTCATCACGTAATATTTGACTTGTCTGTAACCGAGCCATCCTCAGAGCAGGTACAAACGTAGGCAGTGCCTCCTGAAGATCATCAAACGCCTGCTCCTAGGCTGCAGTTCCTGTGAAATATTTTGGACAAGGGGATCTATCTGCACAGATGTCCACGGGCCCATAGATGTCTCTAGAAGTGTGATTCCCTTGCCGAATGTGGCAACAATACTTTTTGAAGCTTCCTTGACTAAGGGCGCTAGCTGCGCATGCACTTCTGGCAAAGTTTCGGGTTGAAGCTTGGCCTACAATTCCACGATCTGTTGCTCAAAGTCTGCCTTCAATGCCTGCACTTCTAATATGGAGGACTTTAGTGCTGCTACAAGACTTTCAACTTTAGCCTGTGGTGCAGTTGAAGCAGGAATGACAACCTATGGTAGGTCACCACAAAGTCTATCAATTAGAGTTTCCAATTCCGCACGTTGTGCTATTTCTGTCTGCTGCACCGTCTGAGCTTGGAGAGATTCTTTAGTCTTTGCTACGATTTCCAGCTCAGCCTCAGTAAGTTGTTGATGCAAGCATTCCTCACTGCACTGTAGCTCATCTGTGATAATTGTTTCAATTGCATGTAACTTACCACTGGGCAACATCTACAATTCTGTCCCAACTTCTGGGCAGGTCTGCACCTGTGCACACAATTCAGGTTTTTCTACGGTGACTACTATGCCCGGGAAGGGGTAGATCCTGCTATCTACCATAATGACAATAATTCTTGTACGTTCACTTGCTTGAAGTAGCCTCTCTTGATTAAAGCTCGCCTAGATGTTGTTGTTCTTCAGCTGTAACACCTGCAATCCTGTTTGTAAAGCATCGACTGCGGCCTTATACTGCTCCTCAAGCGCAGTCCACTTATCCTCATAGGTAGTTGCTACCACATCTACTATCTTGTCAAGGTCCTCCTCCGTTAAGGTGATATCCTTGGTGCATTCAGACTTCAAACCCTTCCGCTTCTTGCGCACGCCCTTGGGGGACTTGACGCTGTGTTTAGTGCCTCTGGGAGACTCAACTCTAGTACCATCCAGACCATCAAGGCCTCCAAAATCCTTGGGCTCCTGCACTGGCTCTTTTTCAGCCTCCTTGTCTGTTTATTTCTCTGCTTCTTGTTTTACTTATTTTTCTTCTTCCTTGTCCTTTATTGCCTCCTTGTCGGATGTGGAGGTTGTGACAGGTGTAGCAGAGTCTAGCCTAGTCTTCCATGCTTCAGGCCAGGTCTCAAGGACCTGGTAGGTTTCACCCTCCATGACCATGTATGGTAGGTTTTACCAAACTGGGTCCTTACATGACAGGATTTTCACATTGTGCATCATCACCTAGAAATTTGTAATAGCTCTGTACTTAGTATAAATGGCCGGGGACAATTGGGGCCACAAGTGAATAACTGCTGCTAGTAAACCTTCAAATAAAACCCATAAAATTTTATTCTCCTTTAATTTCTGCAGGTCTAGTGAATCCCATAGATTGGCATAGCGTGCCCCTTCGCACACACTAGATTTGACCTCTAGGAGTACTGCGCCCTCTAGTGTCTCCCATGCAATTAAAGCAATCAACATAAGCAACCAGGAGTAGCTGAAATTATTTCCTTCCTCTTGCACCTCGCACACATTCTACAGGAATTCCTCGCAGAGATATTGTGACCATTTATAACTTACTCCCTTCTCGCACTGTCCTGCTAGCACGATAATGTGCACAGGGACCACCTTAGGTTGGAATTTGTGCATTAGATTTCATCCCAAGACTAGGGTTCCAAGACGTATGACTGGATCGACAATTTTATGTACTAGGAACCCCCTGGAGTCACGCCCTACCTTGTAATCCTTCTTAACTTTTGCAGCTACTTTCATCTCATTACTTTTCTCAAAACTAGACATGGGATGGGGCTCCTTCTTGGGCAGGCCGGTGATCCAGTGGATCACCGTGACATCTATAGGGATTCTATTCTTGATCCATAAAAATCCATCGTGGATTAGTGCCAATAGCTGGTGCACACAGATTATGATGATGGTATACCTGTCAAAGAGGGGAATCCTTAGTAGATTGAGAATCCCCATGTTGCTTAGCTCACATGCCCATGACATAGGCTCTACCTTCACCACTCTATCATACAATACATACTCCAGGTAATACTCAGGCACAAGCTCAGGGAACATCTCCTCGTTCTCCAAATCATAGTCATCGAATTTGACTAGGGGGAGTTTTTGGAACATGTCCCCCTCCAAAATAACTTCCTCTGGGATCAAAGACATCTGTAGGTATGCGTGCACTATGTCCAAATATTTCAGCACCTTCATAGAGGGTCTGCGTGGCTTGACATATTTCGGGAGCCATGATATGGACTCAACGAAGAGTGCAACCTCCTCATTCGTGCTCACAGGTCTCTCGGTTAAGTCACCTACAGGGGAATTGTCCTTCATCGCCTGGCACGAGGATGTGAATTGTCGAGGTGATGTCTGTGACTTGGAGGATGATCCCTTGGTCATCTTGCCCTTCCCTTTAGTTGGCGTGGACACGACTTCTTATATTTTTGGTACTACTTCATGAACGTCATCAAATCAAGGTTCTGTAGACGCTGTGAGTGACACAGAGCGCTCTTCAGAAGGTGCGCTCTCAGGCTTAGTGGCCATCATTCTTGGTCTAAAAATAAATTTTGTGTTGGTTATGTTGGATGTAGGGGTCTCACGACCAGACATATAGGTCTTAGAGATGAATGCTTAGCGTAATTCACAGATAAATTCAGGGAGCAATATACTTGGAAAGCAAAGGAACAGAATATGACCTGCACCCTTCCTCTTATAGGCGATCCGAGGTAAAAATGGTCAGATATTCATTAAATGCACCTTACCCTCGTAAAAAAGGTCAAAAATCCTGTAATATCTCCTCATT
Source organism: Pinus albicaulis (assembly GCA_034641835.2). Classification (NCBI taxonomy): domain Eukaryota; kingdom Viridiplantae; phylum Streptophyta; class Pinopsida; order Pinales; family Pinaceae; genus Pinus; species Pinus albicaulis. The sequence continues at coordinate 698,275,619 of CM076575.1, forward strand.
AAATGCATAAAACCCACTCCATTCAACGGTAAAATCAGTTTTTCACCTAGATTTACAGTTCCAATGGCTAGTTTCTCCTTCTCTGCACTGCCTCTGCGCTCTTGCTGTACCTGTCTGCGCATGCCCCCCACGTAGTGCGTAGACAAGTGGATTCCCATTCTCCAGCCATATAGTCATTTGGTAGGCCCAAGGTTATCCCTATACAACTTTAGTCGGCTTTCGTTGAAATACCCAAGAAGACTCTTGCCACGCAAGGTGGCCAAGCGCACCGCACCTCCATTAGTGATTTCTTACACAATGTATGGCCCCAGCCAATGCTTCTTGAACTTTCCTGGGTGGCGTACAAACTTAATATCATATAAAAAAACCAAATCATCTTCTTCGAATGCCTTCTGTCAAATGTGTCTATCATGCCAGGCCGTTTCGCTCGCATTCTGTACTTGCTAATGAAAGTTAGCAATGAACTGATCCTCCTCTAAGGCAACCATTTGCGCTAAATGTTCCTCCATGATGTCCAATTCAACCATATTAGTGAATGCTGCAATGCACAGGCTTGGGAAAATATATTCCATTGGCATGATTGCTTCTTTCCCATATACCATCCTGAAAGGTGTTTTCCCATTCAATTTATTGCATGTGGTCTGATAATCCCATAACATAGAAGGGATGCATATGTCCCAATCATTTCAATTTGCATTACATATATTTGTGAGCGCATTCTCCAATATTTTTTTGAAAGCTTCCACTTCACCATTTTCTTGAGTTTGGTAAGGAGTACTCTTCTAGTGATGTATCTGAAATTATTTTGACAAAGCTTCAATGGTTTCATTAACAAAGTGCATACCCCTATCACTCATCAATATCTTTGGACACCCAAATCTAGTCAGGATATGTTCAAAATGTTCATCAACTAACTTAATAACAAAGAGCTGCGCATCAGGTAGTCCTTCCTCTATATTGGTTGGTTCCTCCCCATTCTCAATGCGTGACAAATGATCAGGTCCAACATTCAATCTACCAGGCTTCATAATGATTTCAAAATCATATTCTTGAAATAGCAACAACCACCTACAAATACCCCCCCCCCCCCCCAAACACAGGCTTATTGACTAGGTATTTCAAAGCAAAGTGGTTAGTGAACATCTTAAAGTGCCCTCTTAGTAGATAGTGCCTATATTTTTGTAGAGCATAGACCATGGCCAATCCTTCCCTTTTTGTGGTTGAGTAGTTGCGCTCTGCACTAGAGAGCTTCCTACTGGAAAAATAAACAGGGTGATAAATGTCTCCTTCTCCTGGCTACGTTAAAACAACTCCAGGTGCTATAGTGGATGCATCAACATGTACATGGAAGACCTTGGACCAGTCTAGGAATATTAGAATAGGTGAAGTAACCATATTTTCCTTCAGCAGCTCAAATCTCTTTTGACATTCCTCATCCCAGAAAAAATGACACATCCTTATTCAACAATTTCTCAATAGGTGTAGTGATCAAAGCATATCCCTAAATGATTTTTTGTAATATCTGGTGTGTCCCAAAATGGAGTGGAACTTTTTTTCATTAGTGGGGACTTCTAGGCTGATAATAACTGTAATCTTGGCTATATGTACCACCAAAAATTGTTGACACATAATATGGCCCAAAAAGATTCCAAAAACACAGAATATACATTAGTTAAGTTAAGATAAATCTGATGCTTCCTACAAGTTTCAAGCATCATGTGAAGGTTGGACACATGCTTCTTTACTAGCCTAAACATAATCCAGTCATGAAAATACACTTCCAAGAACTTGTGCATGAATTATTTGAACACAACTACTAATACGTGCAAGAAGATAGCAGGTGCATTATTCAATCTGAAAGGCATGACTGTGTATTGGAAGGAACCCCATTTCGTTGAAAAAGTGGTCTTGCTTCGGTCTTCTAGCGCAATATTGATCTAGTGGTATCCTGAAAATCCATCAGTGAACGAGTAAGCCTCTTTTCCTCCCACATTTTCCAAGATCTCATTTGAAAATGGAGTAGGGAAGGGCTCGTGCGCACATGCATTGTTAAGCTTGTGTAGATCCACAAAAATCCTTATCTCTCCCTTAGTCTTATTTTCTTGAACAACCATTTGGCTCACCCAATCAGACTACTCTACAGGCTCAATGATTTTTTCAACAACCATCTTCTCTAATTCCTCTTTCACTTTCTGCTTATACTTGGGATTTAATCAGTATGGTTGCTGCTTAACAGGGTGCACATCTAGTTTCAACGTGATCTTCATACGCCCAAATCTCCTACAATTCCTTTGAGATGAGATAAATTCGTGGGGAATAGGTCTTGATACTCTGTCAGCAGCTCTGCAACCTTCCCCACTGTGTCATCACCCCAATAATCTCCTATTTTTTGCCAACTTGGGCTATTCTTATGTCCCAATGTTGACTTCCTTTAGCTTCAGAGGCTTAGTTACATCCACCATTCCCAATAAGGGCCCTGAAACTACGCACTCTCCCTCGAACTCAGGGATGTTGATATTTCTTGGATATTATTCATTATCTTCTACTAATAGGTTCTTGTGGTTGACAATATCTTACACCTGCGCTTCCCATGCTGGTGCAACACATTATATCCGAGGCTGGGAATCATTAAAGACAAGTGCTTCTATATCTTGCAGGGCTTCGTCCAATCACTCTGATCCCCCAACCAAGCCAAAGGTTGACAAAAAACTGTTAGTCATTTTAATCCAATGGCGAGTCCCTCAATGCAACTTTGTTTTCAAATACCATATAGTAGGTATTGGTCCAAATGAATGGACAAACATGTGAACCCATTCGGTCCAGGTATTTTCGTTCCAAACCTCCATCCATGTGGCCAGGTGTTTGCACAGCTCACCTTGACCATAGAAAAGCTCAGTTGGTGGGGTAGCAGGATTCTCAAAGTGCAACTTCATAATTTTACTACATTCCTCCCAATATTTAAAGCTTCGTTTGTGAGTATCCCACCAACGCACTGGAGTTGCGCGCATGGAAAGATCAAGTGCCCAGAACCTCTGCTCTTTTGGGAAAACCTTTTCCAACTTTTCAAAAAATAATACAACACTATCAGAACCATCAAGATAGGGTAATTATCTTACCTCTAAGGAGATGAATCCGAAATTTTTAGTGATATTGAGGCAATGCAATGCAGAAACATCATGCAGACGATTCTGCCAGTTCTCCATTTCCCCATCTGAATATGAGAAACATGAGCTATCCTTTTCCCGATTCAACATTCCATCAGCCGTAGGGTTGATCCAATCCTCATCCCGCGCAGTGAGATTGTAGATATGGTTGACATAATCTCCTTCATGCACTAGTTTTTTATATCTCTCTCCTTCTACCGGATCCAAAGGTACTATCACCCGAGTACCATCGTTTTCAAAGATCATGCTTCTGCGTTGATGATACCTCCCATATCGATAGCCCAATATAGCCCTAACAACGGAGGGTAAGGGTATGCATCATCCAAAATTTGTATTACTTCAAAATTTGCACGTATCTTTACTCTAGCAATGTCTACCAGAACCTATGGGAGTCTGCCAAGCGGAATGATATTCTACCGATTAGCCATGTGCAACTGAATGGTGGACCATTCCAGCTTTGGTTCACCCATATTTTTCTAGGTCTGCTTAGGTAGAACATTTGCATCAGACCCCAGGTCCAAGATGACCTGATCCATCTCATACTGTCCAATTTGCACAGTCATGCGCATCTCCTGACCAGTTCTCTTCTTGTTCTTATAGATCTTGTTCAAGGCCTTCATCTTAGTTCAAGGAAATTCCTTGCCCGCGCAGCTATCTATCAGGGCCTAAAGTTTTTCTACTACTTCTTGGTTACGCAATAGCTTAATGCAGGCTTGCAGAAAATGTTTGACTTCATCGTCAACCTTTGCTTCCATGATTGACTTGGATGTGGACACACCTGCAGCAGCAAAATCCTTCCTGGCTTCTACAAAAATATCCTTTTCCTTCTGTAGGTTGAGTCCTTCCTTATTTTGTGAGACCTTCCTAATCAAAGTTTCAAAATCAACCTTATTTCCCTCATCTTCTCCGGTGACAGTGCCACTGCGTGTAATTATGCTTACACTTGGGTAATCATCTCGTGGTTCAACTTTAACCATTTGTATGTTTTGCGTAGGCGCCTGCTGTTGCTTTTCCTGCATTCTATCAATCAAAACATGAAAATATTAAATAACATAATCAATTTTTCTGTAGTACCTGCAATATTGTCGCGCAGGTTTCGGACAATCGTGCGCATAGTATCCAACGTCTATTGTAATGTTCCAAAATTTTAGCCTCATATCTAAATGGAACATTAGAGTTAGCAGCAGCTCTAACCATTAAATAAATGGGTAGAAAAGCCCATAAGTCTCCTAAGGAGGAATAAACACACTCCAAGTGTGAAAGGGGACACTTTTATAGCTTAATAAAACACCTCCATGTGTGAACAGGGATAAAATCAAGTTGCTTTGACTAAGTCAATAGCGCAGTTGTGGAGGAGGAGGAATCCAAGGAGGAACAACGCAATTTTGGAGGGAGATGTATCTTTGGATAGAGATGACCTAATTGAGTGGGGCCAAGGGAAAGAAAAATCATATCCTATATAAGGAAGAGGATGGCAGCATTATTCTTCATGTCTTAGATTATTTTTCATGTCTACTCAGACTTTTGCTTCCTCTTGTTGTTCAGCAGAGTAGCAGTGTTGTTTAGCACCGGGTGTTCCCGAGCGGGAATCCCACCTCTTTCCTTTGAGGAGCCTCATTTGGAGATTTTTCATTCATCATTCCACATCAGGTTTCATTCCAAGCTTCAGCCATCTTCATTAGCGCAGTTTTTCCAGAGGTTGTGCAGTGTTGTAGGGTGCAGCAATGGAAGGGATTGGAATCGTGGTTCTTGAGCTAGTTTCTCATTGGAGGAAGGTTTCCTTCAGTTGAGGGATATGTTTGGAGAGCTCAAGAGCTGATTTCAGATCTGTGGTATCAGACCACACTTTTACCATACATTCCCAGCGTTGTTCCAGCTAGGGAATGCGTTATTTTGGAGGCAGTGTTCAGTGCATGGTTTGGTGGCTCCGTTGCAATGTTTCCTTGTGATTGAGAGGTTCATCCTTTGATGGGAGGAAGCCTTGAGGTATCTACAACATATCATACATATTTCAGCCTTCTACACTCATGTACTTCAATGTTGCAGTGGTTATTCAGTAAATTACTGAATTTCCCATTTTGTGTGCAGAGTGTTGGATAAGAAACCCTTGCCGGTTTCTTTTGTATTTTGTATAAAAAGATTAGGTCTTTGTTCTTCAACAATTTTAATCAATATATGAGTAGATATAATTGTTTCCTTCATTTTTGAGTGTAAACCCTCTCTTAGACTGCGCAGTCCCTTATGCAGCAACTCTGGTATTTTGCAGTCTTGGGGTTTTAGCACTTTTTGGCAATCCTAGGTGTGGGAGATCTATTTAACCCACCTAGTTTGCTTTGTTTCAGCTCTAATCTTGGATTTATGTTTTATATTGACTGATATATGGAATCCAAGAGTCCATTTCAATTTTTTATTTCATATGTTGCTGGAATTGCATTTTTTATGCATGATTCATGAGCTATTCCGAATTTGGAATATTACAGTGGTATCAAAGCATGATCTATGGCTCAGCCTGTGAGATCCAGCCATAAGAGGAAGGAGAGATGGAAAAAAGCTAGAAAGCTTCAGTATGTGAAATGAGAAAGGAGGACAAGCTCACAAAGCTTCTTCCAAAATCTATGCAAAGCTTTCAAGGAGAGCTGAAGAAAATGAGATTGGATATGGGATCTCCAAAGGAGGTTGAATCTAGAGCTGAATATAGATTTTCACATGGTGAGTGTGAGAATGAAGCTACACACCATGATGCACAGCACAGTCAAGTGCATAGATCTATATTGAGATGGATGGGAGGAGGAAAAATGCCTAAGAGGAGAACTCTCAGTGATTTGTTGCAGGAGTATGAATCTCAAACTGAGAGGTTTAGAGATCATACTGATTTCCAAGAGTTTTGCAAGATCCAGGTGGAGAAGAGCAAGTAGCAGGATGTAGGTAGATTTCTTCTATCTACTTTTTCCAGATCACCTACTTGTTCAGCTAGAGTTTGGGTGAAGGAGCTAGACTCCTATTTGCAGCTGCACCATATTTCTGAAGGTGAAGCCATCAGAGTTTTAGCGCTACATTTCAGAGGTAAGGCTCATGCATGGTGGATTTTTGAATCTTGTTCCTTAAAGAATGCCAACACTTTCTCTTATGCAAGATTCATAAAAACATTGATGGGAAGGTTTGGTGAAAAAATTCCTATGACACATGAGAAAGGAAAACTTGAGAAAACAAAACCCTTGCATGGAGGGAACTCCATTTCATAAAACCATGGGAGAAGTTGACATCTTGCATTACACATTGCCGAGAGCAAGACCTCAAATTCATATTCTTGAACAAGAGGGCATGGGGATCTCCTTTTTACAGGAGGATCCAACTATTGAGATGTTGCCCATACACATCGAGGAAGGTGAGGGAAACAACGTTGTCACATCTAGAGAACATCCAGTGCCTCATGCAGAGGGAGGAGGAGAACATACTCCAACAGGAGGGATTCTTGTATCCTTGCAAGAATTTCCCCAAGATCTCATACATGGAGGTCCAAGCACAATCAGTGAGCAGCATGATTGTGCAACATTGTAGCTGGAAGGAGGAGGTAGGGGGGAAGAACAACATCACTTAATGAGAGGCACACACCCTTCTCTATTTCAGAAAGCTAAAGCAAGGAAGAGGCAGACTGATTTGCGCAGTAAGGGTAGGGGCAAGGTTACCCAATCATATGTGCAATCTACTCTTGACATTGATGTCTCACTACATGGAGGCATTCCACCTGGGAGGCCACCTGATCTAGAGTTGATGGAAGACATTTTGTCTTTGGATTCACCACTCTTGGATTTTGGAGGGGTGAAGAGTTTTGAGGAAGAATTTGGCATGGGGGATGTTAAAGTAGCAAGCAACAACATGAGGGGAGCTTCACATGCCAGATCACCAGTGTTGTCTCTTGGGAGGATTGATCTTTACTGGAGATCTTAGCTCTTAGTAGAGTACTCCAAGGATCTTGGTGCATGCATGATTCTCAATGACCCAGATGGAGATGACAGATACATGGTGGATGATGTGGTCATCTATTCCTATGGAAATATCTTCTTGACTAGATCTTCTAGTCTCAAGGAGAAGCTGCTACATGCAGCACATGAGGACTTCTCTTCTATGCACTTTGATGCATATTTCCATCTGATGGAGGAGTTCACTTGGGAGGGCATTCAGCATGACATATTTCATCATATGGAGAGATGCATAGCCTAGATGGTGATAGAGAGGATTCCACAACCACCTTCCTACTCATTGGGAGTAAGGGAGAATTTCCAGTTGAGCCATTTCAACTCAAGACCTCAAGTACATAATGGAGGAGGTATCATTTCATGTTTTTTATTGTACTTCTTTCCCTTATTTGAGCAGTATGATGTGACAAGAAGAAATATTTCTTCTTGCATATTGTATGATGATGTACTTGCAGCTACTTGTAGCACTGATTTTGGCTATCCTTTTGATGGTTTGTGGGGGAAGCCACATGTTTCTTGGTGTGCACCATTGACACCATATTGTAAGTTCATGTTTTCATCCTATGAGATGACTGTGGTAGCAAGCAAGTGGTTGGAAAATAACTTGTTATTTCTTATCTTGATGCAAGCCAAGGATGCACTGCGCTGGTTCCATGAGAGGGATCATGATTCACTCTCCAGTTTCCATTTGGAAACTTGCTTTTATTGTACCTTTCTTTCATGTGTTGCTGATATGTTTTTTCTCAAGGAAAGCTTTGTATGGAGAGAGGAAAAAATTGGATGGCATAGCACCCATATGTTAGAGCAGCAGAAGACTTGTTGGTATGGGGCATCATACAATTTGACCATCATGGTCTTACTTCATGACTTGTATGAGGGAGAGATGAGGCAACAACAAAATTTGTTGTTGCTTTTGTTGTACTTGGGAGAGTATGGGCAAAATTCTTCCCATACTTTTCATGAGATTTCTAAAGAGAAGGAAGGCACATTCATGGTGCAAGGAAGCTACCCTTCAACATTGGAGGATCATGAGAGGCTTCCCTATAGGAAGAAGATATTCTCACATAGCAGCATGATGGTGGATGACTTTGGCATATGGAATGTCAAAGAGAGGATTCATGGAGCCTTATTGCAAATGCCTACAACGTTGTCACATAGGAGCATTTTCTTATGGATGAAATATTCCAAGGAGAGGAGGTATCCCTTCTTCTTGCAGATTTTTATGAGGATATTCTCATGGGAGGACTTATTTGAGGGCCTCACTTTCATATAACCCACTATATATGGTAGGGAATGCATTTCTGTACTTTTTGATTACTCCATTGAGTATTTTTACTTCCTCACCATGTTTGAACAGTGCATTGCTCCTCAAAAGAGCAAGAGTATTTTTGGGTTTCATGGTCACTTTGGGGCCAATGTTTATAATGATAGTAGCCCATATATACATGAATTTGGGCAAGTGTATTGTTATTCTATCTATTTATAGCTGATAAAAATTGATGCTTACTTCCCCATGTTAGGAGAACAAACATATACAACTTATAACTTGTTGCAGAACCACTTGCCACATGACATTCTCAAGCAACAGTTGGGAGAACTGCATAATATCCACTTGGAGAACCTTTGGTACCATCCAAAATTTCACCTAAATTTCAGCAATTTTCTGATTTGGAGGCCAAATGGCGATGATGTGCCATTCATCTTTAATGGAATGGTTTGGGTTGGCATGTCTCATGACTTTGGAGGGAGAGTCCTTGGAGGCTCAATCTTCTTCTTGCCATTGGAGGGAAATCATGTTGCAGCCCAAGATCAGCATGCCCTCTACACTTATCATAAGTGGAGAGGAGGAAAATGTGGGATAGGCCCTCTTGCCTATCATGTTCATTTATTCAACCCACCTATAGTTCAGGAGCCAAAGGTGGAGGAGATTCTTCATGAGTTGCCATGTTGGAGGGTGACTCACTTCATTTGGATGATAGCATGGGTGAGGGAGGGACTCATTCACCATGTTGGTCATCACTCCTACTTTTTGGATTCCATGAGACAAAAAGAAAGTTTCCATTCACACTTTCCACCTTTGATTGATGTAGACCATTTGGTTTTTCACACTTGGGAGGGGACATTGGATGACAGTTTTATTGCAGATTATCCTGATGTAGTGATGGAGGATATTGATGGGAGGCTACATGAGAAAAAGGGGAGAATTTTTTCTCTCCCTATGCATTTGATTGAGGACAAACAAATATTTTGGAGGGGAGGACTGTAATGTTCCAAAATTTTAGCCTCATAGCTAAATGGAACATTAGAGTTAGCAGCAGCTCTAACCGGTAAATAAAATGGTAGAAAAGCCCATAAGTCTCCTAAGGAGGAATAAACACACTCCAAGTGTGAAAGGGGACACTCTTCTAGCTTAATAAAACACCTCCATGTGTTAACAGGGATAAAATCAAGCTGCTTTGACTAAGTCAACAACACAGTTGTGGAGGAGGAGGAATCCAAGGAGGAATAACGCAATTTTGGAGGGAGATGTATATTTGGATAGAGATGACCTAATTGAGTGGGGCCAAGGGAAATAAAACTCATATATTATATAAATAAGAGGATGGAAGCATTATTCTTCATGTCTTAGATTATTTTTCATGTCTGCTCAGACTTTTGCTTCCTCTTGCTATTCAGCAGAGTAGCAGTGTTGTTTAGCACCGGGTGTTCCCGAGCGGGAATCCCACCTCTATCCTTTGAGGAGCCTCATTGGGAGAGTTTGCATTCATAATTCCACATCAGGTTTTTAGGCCAACCTTCAGCCATCTTCATTAGCACAAATTTTCCAGAGATTGTGCAGTGTTGCTGGGTGCAACAATGGAAGGGATTGGAATCCTGGTTCCTAAGCTAGTTTCTCATTGGAGGAAGGTTTGCTTCTCTTGAGGGATCTGTTTGGAGAGATAAATAGATTATTTCAGATCTATGGTATCAGACCACACATTTCCCATACATTCCCAGCACTGTTCTAGCAGGGAATGGGTTATTTTGGAGGCAGTGTTCAATGCATGGTTTGGTGGCTCCATTGCAGTGTTTCCTTGTGATTAAGAGGTTCATCCTTTCATGGGAGGAAGCCCTTGAGGGATCTACATAATATCAGAAATATTTCAGCCTTATACAATCATGTACTTCAGTGTTGTAGTGGTTATTCAGTAAATTACTGAATTTCCCATTTTGTATGTAGAGTGTTGGACAAGAAAACCTTGCCGGTTTCTTTTGTATTTTGTATAAGGAGATTAGATATTTGTTCTTCAAAAATTTTAATCAATATATGAGTAGATATAATTGTTTCCTTCATTTTTGAGTGCAAACCCTCTCTTAGACTGCGTAGTCCCTTATGCAGCAACTCCGGTATTTTGCAGTCTTGGGGTTTTAGCACTTTTTGGCAATCCTAGGTGTGGGAGATCTGTTTAACCCATCTAGTTTTCTTTGTTTCAGCTCTAATATTTAACTTATGTTGTATATTGACTAATATATGGAATCCAGGAGTCCATTTCAATGTTTTATTGCATATGTTTTGGGAATTGCGTTTTTTATGCATGATTCATTAGATGTTCCGAATTTGGAATATTACATCTCCATAGTTAAAGCAGGTTAATTATCCTCCACCTCTCCTTCCTCCCCTTCCTCTTGTGGGAGATCCTCCTTGCCCAAAGGGAGATGCTGGTGAAGATGGGTCGGCCTGCACCCTATAGAGGTTGGCACTTTTCATCATTAGCTCAAATGTGCGACAATGGTGCTCATCGTGGCAAACTGAAGAGAAAAACCTGCACCATTGCTGCTTCAGTTCTGGCACATAGCTTTTGTTAGCACTGGTATTTGCATCGCACCCTTTCCGCCTTATTTTAATTTTATTTCACCTCATCTTCGTCATTATCATTGACCTCGATTCAATTTTAACCATTTTTCCCAAGTGTTCCCAAGTCATCATTGTTCACAAGCACTAAACCCTAATTTCCTCTCCCACTAAGCTAGGATTTTATATGAAAAAGAGACATATGAGCAGAGGAGGCATAAGGTAGGTCATATCAATAAGTATGATGTCATTCCAAAATCATAAACATCATGTCTCCATCATTTTCCAAGAAATCATTCCAAGAGTCAAGCCATTTTCCATTCATAGGGCCAATTTTACTTCAAACTATGTTTCTAACAAAACAGAGATGAATTTAACAAAATTGAGAGAGGTTGTCCATAAAAGGTCCAAGAAGAAAAACCTCATTCAGTTTTTACACAGGTTACATGGTTTTATAGAAATGTCAAAAACATAGGTGCCACAAGAGAGTTGCTACACTTCTGGAGTTACCTTGGAAAAATCAAGTTTTAACAGAGATGGAGTGTCAAAATTACTTATTGATGAATCAATCGATAACTATACAGAGATATATTTCCAATGAGATATCATGAGCTCAATTTGGAGTTGAGGAAGGCCTCCAAAAGTTGCTTGCACCAGCACTCCACATTTCTGCACCCTCATTCAACACTTTTTGAGCAGTCTTGGGAAGATCAACTCCAAAAAAAAACCAAAGGTAGATTTGGAATGTAGACATGATAAGATTTCCAACAAGCTATCCTAGGCCCAATTTGAACACTGAGAAGGCCTTCAAATGTGGTCTACAAAACGATGTTGCAGGGGCATTACACGTTTGAGATGGGTTGCTGCGCGTTTGCAATGGTCGTTGCACGTTTGCTCAGAAAGTCAAAAAACTGTCTTTCAGCCTCCCAATCCATCAGAAAATTCTAGATCTCTGCATGGGTGTTCTTCAAGGCTCCATTGATCAGTGAGTAATCCTAGCATCATCTCATTGAATATATTTTATGCTTTGTAATAATTTGGAGTGTTTTTCTAAGGAAGAAACCCTAGTTTTCATTTCAAAAATATATTCCCTAAACTGTTATTACTTCCCATATATATTTTCCATATACCTATTTCCTAAAGAATACCATTCCTAATACATTTAAATCCTAGTGTTTTCACTAGCCTAGGCTCGCTTACATATTCCCATTTCCTTCATTTCCCCACACCTCTATCCACTTCACACTCCTTCATTTCATTCATCATCTCCCTAGGGTTTTGACACCGAATACATCATGGCAACCTAGTAGAGGTGAAATTAGAAAGCCTAAGAGGGCTGATTTGGGCACATTGGCACATACCTATCAGAGAGGTCATATGCACATGTTTGCTTCACTTGGAGTGAAAGGGGCCATGCCTTCTTCATCAACACAATAGGTAAATAAAGGTAAGGAACAGGTAATAAAGCCAAACATTGATGATGAGGAGGGAAAACATGAGACAGAGTAGGAATTTCAGTTGATTGAACTAAGTGAAGGAGATGAAGACAAAATCACCAATGCAGTAATCAAAGGCAAAGAGGAAAAGATTAGTGAACTTGAAAGTAATATTGAGAGGGCCAAGTATGTGATTGACTTCCTTGAGCAAGAAAATCAGCAGCTGAAGACCAAGCAGGCCATCAATGAGGTGAAGTGTATCAAAACACAAATAGAATTAGAAAAGGCTAAAGCCTTGCTTGAGGAAACATTGGTAAGATTTGGTGAAATGGATGATGAGGAGGATCAACCTCCAATACAGAAACCAAGGGCTAGAGGGCTGAAAAGAGATCTAACCTTAGAGAAACAAAGGGAAGCTGAGCTAGGAGACCGACTTACCTTAGATGAACAACTTGCCATAGAAATAAATGAGCACAAAGAAGTATGGCTTGAGAGGGTTAACCAACACTTGGAGTAGCTCTTGGCCAAAGCTCAAAAGGACAATGACATTCAGAGGAAAATGGCAAAGCACTAGGCCATGAGGAACAAAATTGCAAGGGCCAAGCTCAAACGAGCCCATGTAAAAATTCAAACTTTGACCAAGAAAAAGAAGAAAGAGAAGTTAGAAATACTTGCTGAGGTGTCACTCCATGCCTCAAACACTCAATGAGAAAGTACACTCATAATTTTGGCACAATTTTGTACTTATGTTCATTTCAGTAATTTTTGATATTTTTCAACTCAGAAATTTTGCTAAAGGCACAGTGACCTGAACATTGCGCTTTTTTTTGGGGCCTCCAAATGAAAAATGGCCACCACCATCATGTTTATAATGATGAGGACATCAACCCTAGAAAGTTTCATAATATTTGGAGGAGAACAAAAAATTACCAAATTTTCATGTTTCTGCCTCCTTTTTGACCCGGTCGCTGCGCGTTTACCAGTCTTGGGAGATTGGCTTTTGACAGAGAAAATGAGCACCATTTTGAAAACTGGAGGTGTATTTGGAAACTAGACTCATAAATATTTCCAATGAGCTATCATGGAGCTGATTTTGACACCGGGAACGCACTAAAAAATAGCTTTGAACAGAAGCCATTTTTTCTACCCAGACACTGCGCGTTTGCTAGAAAATTGCAAATTTTTACAATCTTCAGCAAATATTCTCCAGTTTGAATTTTCACTTTGGGAAATGTAATTTTACTGATGTAAATGTTCAAGATGAATGTAAAAGTCATGTTTTTACTTTTATATAAGGTAGATACATTAGGTAAGTCATTAGTTGAGGTCAAATGAATAAGTTCTTAGAGATAGGAATGAGTCACTTTCCTCATCCCACACTCTAGCAGTTCAGATTTTCATGTAAACCTCCATCACCTCATGGATTTTACCTTTGAGGATGAGAGGAGGTGGTTTGAAGTCTATTTAGCTCAGGTTTTCAGAGGAGCTAGGGGTTGGACTCAGTTGGATGTTTGGATTTTGAAGAAACACACTTTTGTATCAATTATGAGCAGGAAATTAATCAAATTTGCAGCTATTTTTATGGGACCCATGTGGTATGGTGTTTAGTTTCAGTTTCTTCTTTTGTGCTCAGTTGTTAGAATTTTTTTTTTATTTCATTCATCATTTCATAACTTCTAAGTGAATGTATGCAAGTTAGATAAGCAGAATCCATTCTTAGATGCTCTGTTTTGGGTATACATTCACAGTCTGTTAAATTTCTTCAGTTTAGAAAGAACCCATGATTGCACCATGCTCTTTCTAGCCCGTCACCTGTATTGATCATCCCACAATAGAAACCCTAAATTGCTAAAAATTGTACCTACCTTTCTCCATAGAACACCCTGCACATTTTCAACTAATTTCCCTTGCCCTAACTATTTTTCTCCTTCTGATGTAGCACAACCCTATACAATCAAAATCAAAACCCTGAGCTACTATACCTAGCCTAATATCTTCTTTCCTCAGTCATCTTGGTTGTGATATATACAGAGAGAGCCCTCTCCTTGCCTAGTAGGGCTAGCTACTTGGCTAAGCATGGTTTGTGGTTACCTCGGAATTGCCTTCTTCAACCTGAGGTTCAATCCCAGTGATAAAATTTTGGCAACCATACTGGGAATAAAAATTAAGATCAGATCAACCCTAGTAAGTTTTCATTGAAATTCTTAAACTTCTGGATGATAATTTTAGAGTTTATTCAAACGCTGAATAAAGTTGTAAAGTGAAATTTGGTTTTCAAAATTGGACATACAGGCGCCGTTGTTGAGGAATGAAAAGACAAATATTCCCTGGAAAAGAACGAAAAAGATTTAGATCTAATTGTTGATGGTGAACAATAGTTGGACATATATGAAGGCTGAACCATTCACCCGGCGACTCCATTGACTGAAAGATCCCCTAAAACCAACACCTCATGGTGACTTCACTACATGAAGATCAGTAGCTTCAAGAATTTTCAAGATGGAAACTGTTGCAAGAAGGTATGCTCTCATGAGCCGGGACCACATTCCAGGTTTCCCAAATAAAATGCCTAAGGTAAATTGGAAAAGGAATTTTCCTATGTTTAAATATGATGATAGGAATGTTGCTGCTTTACATTTGGTTAAATTTCACATGCATACACGCAAGTTGAAGGTTGAATTTCCTGAAGATTGTCTTTTAAAGATGTTCATGGCTTCTCTTAAAGAAAAAGCACGATCTTGGTATGAAGGTTCGCCACCTGCGAGTATTTGTTATCTTAGAGTTTTCCATTTAATATTTTATGAAGAATACAAGGAGTCCTTCCCTTCTTTGTCTTTGGTTAATAATTGTTGTGATCAATTTGAGGTTTTTATTCAAAACCTAGAGGATTATTATGATGATAGTGAGTCAATGGATGAAGAGATCTTGGAGGCTTTGCATGACAATCCTTTTCATCACCAAAAAAAGCAAGTGTTTTCTCTCATGGAAGAAAAAGATGATGTATATTGTCTTAATGTTCTTAAATACTTCCCACATGAGACAATTCTTGTAGCAGTACAATAAGTTGATCAGCCAAAGGTTAAAGAAGATATTCAACATCCTTGTGAATCTTTAGGAGAGAAAAAAGACAATTATTGTGTTATAAAAATAAAATAAAAAGTACTTTCTCCTCTGTCTAAAGATGAGATAGATCAACTCCTGAACTGTCATATTACAGCCCAAGCTAATGTAGGTTTGCAGTGTTCACATAGTCAAGAAAGTGTTGGTAAAACTTCTTCCATTTTTTAAAATGAAAATCTAAGTTTAAATGAGGACAATCCTGAAACTAGATTTGTAGATCAGCACGAAGAAAGACAATCTCCTTTTTCAATGTTCATATTTGATGAAGTTTCTCCTGAACCTGATTTGCCTAAGTATGATAAATCCAAAGATAATTTCGATGAGGAGCTTGATGAAACTATACAAGAAATTGTTGTGAGTAAACCAATCTATGATGATGATTCCCTACATGGAGATTAGCTAATAGATATTGTTTTCTTTCATGAAGATGATAGGGATGTCATGTTTGATAATAATGAAGAATGTTTCTTGTTTAAGGATGACATAGATTATGAATTTGAGGAGTATGAAACAGAGAGAGAGACAAAATTCCAGAGAAAGAATCAGAGTTTCTCATGCTTCAGGAATTTGCAGCCAACACTCAGATAGCAGAAAGTCATACTTCCCTATGCTCTCCTATAGATCAACAACCAAGTGTTATTTTAGATCAGAATGAAGGGAGTACTTGTATTTTTTCTATTGGATCTCAAGACAAGGTAATGCTTTAGGATTTTCAAGATCCCTTCGATAGTGTTTTGCAATCATTGGAGAAGATGAATGTTGTCTTGTTTGTTAGCATAAGTCTCGGTTTCAGTTTTTATTGTGAGTTGCGTACATGTACATCATTTTGCCTACTCAAGGAAAGTGAGAGTAGAACTTCAATAAGTATCCATCTCATGGATTGGTTACACTAGAAGGATCATTTCACCTAATCAACAAATTTTCAGCAAATTAGAGTAGGCTGGTATCATTTCAGTTTGATTTTATTTTATTTTCAGCAAGTGTTGACATAATTCATCAAGGTTTGAAGCTCGAGGTGAATTCCCTAAGGCTTTGATGATCTGTTAGTGTGGGTTGAAGTTTGCAACATATTTTATATTTCATTTTATAGATTGGACTCCATTTCCCAATGGATAAGGCACTGATCAATGAGTTCCCAGAGGTCTGTGGTTCTAGACACCTCCTTTGGAGCTATCTTCCCCAACTAGAGCCGATGTTAACACTGGTATTTGCATCCCACCCATCCCACCTTATTTTACTTTTCTTTCACCTCATCTCCATCATTAACATTAAGTTCACATCATTTTTTAACCATTTTTCCCAAGGGTGCCCAAGTCTTCATTGTTCACAAGCACTAAACCCTAATTTCCTCTCCCACTGAGCTAGGGTTTGCTATGAAATAGAGAAATATGAGAAAAGGAGGAATAAGGTCGGTCATATCAGTAAGTATGAGGTCATTCAAAACTCATAAACATCATTTCTCCATCATTTTCCAGGAAATCATTCCAAGAGTCAAGCCATTTGCCACTCATAGGGCTAGTTTTACTTAAAACTATGTTTTTTACCAAACAGAGATGAATTTGACAAAAGTGAGAGAGGTTTTTGTCCATAATAGGTCCAAGAAGAAAAACCTCCTTCATTTTTTACACAGGTATCATGGTTTTATAGAAATTTCAAAAACATAGGTGCCACAAGAGGGTTGCTACACTTCTGGAGTTACCTTGGAAAAATCAAGTTTTAACATAGATGGAGTGTAAAATTACTTGATTGATGAATCAATCAATAACTATACATAGATATATTTCCAATGAGATAACATGAGTTCAATTTGGAGTTGAGGAAGGCCTCCAAAAGTTTCATGCACTAGTGCTTTGCATTTTTGCACCCTCATTCTGCACTTTTTGACCAATCTTGGGAAAATCAAATTTTGACAAAGAAAATCAACTCCAAAAATAAAAGAAAAGGTATATTTGGAAATTAGACAGGATAATATTTCCAACTAGCTATCCTAGGCCCAATTTTGACACCGGGAAGGCCTCCAAATGCGGTCTGCAAAACAATGCTACAGGGGCGCTGCGCGTTCATGAATGGTGTTGCGCGTTTGAGATGGGTCGCTGCGCGTTTGATCAGAAAGTCAAAAAATTGTCTTTCAACCTCCCAATCCATCAACAAATGCCATATATCTACATGGGTGTTCTTCAAGGCTCCATTGATCAGTGAGTAATCCTAGCATCATCTCATTGAATATATTTTATGCTTTGTAATCATTTGGAGTGTTTTTCTAAGGAAGAAACCCTAGTTTTCATTTCAAAAATTTATTCCCTAAACTGTTATATATTTCCCATATATATTTTCCATATCCATATTTCCTAAAGCAATACCATTCTTAATACATTTAAATCCTAGGGTTTTCACTAGCCTAGGCTCCCTTACATATTCCCATTTCCTTCATTTCCCCACACCTCTATTCACTTCACACTCCTTCATTTCATTCATCATCTCCCTAGGGTTTTGACAAAAAATACATCATGGTAACCTAACAAAGGTGAAATTAGCAAGCCTAAGAGGGCTGATTTGGGCACATTGGCACATATCTATCAGAGAGGTCATAGGCACGTGTTTGCTTCACTTGGAGTGAAAGGGGCCATGCCTTCTTCATCAACACAATAGGTAAATAAAGGTAAGGAACAGGTAATAGAGCCAAACATTGATGATGAGGAGTGAAAACATGAGACATAGCATGAATTTCAGTTGATTGACCTAAGAGAAGGAGATGAAGACAAAATCACCAATGCAACAATCAAAGGCAAAGAGTAAAATATTAGTGAACTTGAAACTAATCTTGAGAGGGCCAAGTATGTGATTGACTTCCTTGAGAAAGAAAATCAGCAGCTGAAGACCAAGCATGCCATCAATGAGGTTATGTGTATAAAAGCACAAAGAGAAGCATAAAAGGCTAAAACCTTGCTTGAGGAAGCATTGGTAAGACTTGATGAAATGCATGATGAGGAGGATCAGCCTCCAAGATAGAAACCAAGGACTAGAGGGCTGAAAAGAGCTCTAACCTTAGAGAAACAAAGGGAAGCTAAGCTAGGAGACTAGCTTACCTTAGATGAACAAATTTCTATAGAAATCAATGAGGACAAAGAAGTATGGCTTGAGAGGGTCAACCAACACTTGGAGCAGCTCTTGGCCAAAGCTCAAAAGGACAATGACATTCAGAGGAAAATGGCAAAGCACTATGCCATGAGGAACAAAATTGCAAGAACCAAGCTCAAACGAGCCCATGCAAAAATTCAAACTTTGACCAAGAAAAAGAAGAAAGAAAAGTTAGACATACTTGATGAGGTGTCACTCCATGCCTCAAACACTCAATGAGCAAGTACCCTCATAATTTTGGCACATTTTTTCACTTATGTTAATTTCAGTAATTTTTGATAATTTTCAACTTAGAACTTTTGCTAAAGGCACAGCGACCTGGACGCTGCGCTCTTTTTTGGGGCATCCAAATGAAAAATGGCTACCATCATCATATTCATAATGATGAGGAAATAAAAACTAGGAAGTTTCAGAAGATTTGGAGGATAACTAGTCCTTCAAAAATGCAAAAAATTACCAATTTTTCATGTTTCTGCCTCCTTTTTGACCTGGTCGCTGCGTGTTTACCAGTCTTGGGAGATTGACTTTTTCAGAGGGAAAATGAGCACCATTTTGAAAAATGGAAGTAGATTTGGAAACTAGACTCAGGGAAATTTCCAATGAGATATCATGGAGTTGATTTGGACACAGGGAAGACACTAAAAACTAGCCTTGAACAGAGGCCATTTTTCTGCTTGGACGCTGCGCATTTGCCAGGAAATTGCAAATTTTTACAATTGTCAACAAATCTTCTCCAGTTTGACTTTTCACTTTGGGAAATGTAATTTTACTGATGTAAATGTTCAAGGTGAATGTAAAAGTCATGTTTTTAATTTTATCTAAGGTAGATACATTAGGTAAGTCATTAGTTGAGGTCAAATGAATCAGTTCTTAGAGATAGGAATGAGTCACTTTCCTCATCCTACACTCTAGCTTGCAGTTCAACTTTTCATGTAAACCTCCCTCACCTCATGGATTATACCTATGAGGATAAAATGAGGTTGTTTTAGGTATATTTAGCTCAGGTTTTTAGAGGAGCCAGGGGTTGGACTCAGTTGGATGTTTGGCCTTTGAAGAAACACACTTTTGTATCAGTTCTGAGTAGGAAATTAATCAAATTTGCAGCTATTTTTATGGGATCCATGTGGTGTGGTGTTTAGTTTTAGTTTCTTCTTTTGTGCTCAGTTGTTAGAATGTTTTTTTTTTTTTTAATTTCATTCATCATTTCATAACTTCTAAGTGAATGTATGCAAGTTAGATAAGTAGAATCCATTCTCATATGCTCTGTTTTGGGTAGACATTCACAATATGTTAAATTTATTCAGTTTAGAAAGAACCCATGATTGCACCATGCTCTCTCTAATCCCTCACCTGTCTTGATCATCCCACCATCAAAACCCTAAAGTGATAAAAATTGTACCTACCTTACCCCATAGAACACCCTGCAAATTTTGACCTAATTTCCCTTGCCCTGACTGTTTTGCTCCTTCTGATCCAAAACCACCCTATATAATCAAAATCAAAACCTAGAGCTACTATACCTAGCCTAATATTCTTTCCTCATTCATATTAGCTGCGATCTATACGGAGAGAGCCCTCTCCTTGCATAGTAGGGCTAGCTACTTGGCTAAGCATGGTTTGTGGTTACCTCGGAATTTCCTTCTTCAGCCTGCGGTTCAATCCGAGTGATAACAACTTCCTAATCGAGGGCAATGGTTCATGTCATGTTGTCCGAATACCTTACAGTCAGCGCACCATAGGTGGGGAGAACCACTTGGTCCTGTAGCATCCTTAGGATGCAATGGGTTCGACCCTCCCACTTGCACATAACCTTGAAACAAGGTACAATGATATTTTGGGTGGTTGAAACCCTTACAATTTATACACCATACATCTGCACCAACTTCCTTTCATTTTTCTCTACGCAAGTTCTGAATCTCCAAGTGCTTCATCTCCAACTGATTTTGGATTTGCAGAGTTCCAAATTGGTCATCAGCTCTGGGCACAGCTTCCAGTTTCATGGAAACTTCTTGAGCTTCAGCCTGAGAGTCAATGTTCTACTGATTCATAGGCCCACACGGATGTGGCAAGAGAATTGTAATAAAACATTCCTTATGCTACTTATCATCATAGATAAATGCTCCCTCACTAATAGTGTGTTTCAACAGTTGATCTGCCTCCCAAACATATTCATTTGGCTCTTGTTTGATATCTTTCAACTCTGTTACACACTATGAGTAGGAATTTGGTTTTTTGAACTGCTGCTTCAAAGCATCCTTGATCTCATCAATGGTGGGATTAGCATTCTGAGCGAGATATCCCATAAACCAGTCCAACGCATGACCTTCAAACACCACAGCTAGCTGCACTCTCTTGACAACATCAATGTTAACATTTTGCGCAGTCCATACTGCATTTGCAACAAACCAAAACCTATCCATATCCTCATCTCCTGTACCCTTGAAGGTGGGTAGCTTCATATGCATAGCCATATATTCTCCTGGTGGTGGTGGAGGCGGGGCAGGAGATGTATTACTGCTGTGCGATTTCGACTGTGGAGTAACAAGAGGGATACCTCCAGCGCGTGTAGCCTCACCGCTTTCTATATCACTGTTGGGTGAGTTTCTCATAGGGCTATTTACATATCTATCTCCTCTCTGATTAAATCGATAATACTTTCTGCTACACGTAGTTATTTCTAGCTTGTTTGGAGTCATTCACTCAATGTGACTGCACAAAACACCCTTTTCACTTAATAGCATCTTAATCAGAAAAGGAAAAGAGCGTATGAATTTACCTCTCAGTCCCTTGAATAACCTCCTTTCCACTTCAGAATATGACACAAACTGATCTACTACAAACTCCGTTACAAACTCTCCCAAAATGTTGTCAACCTAATGATCTACAATAAGGGTGATGGAGTTATCAGTCTGCTCTAACTTTTGAATTAAATCAGGTGTCCACTAAGTGACCTGATTGTCCTTCCAACATGTTTGGAACTCAACTAATATTGATAACCACTCCTGTAGCTCTTGCGCAAAGGTCACAAAGAAAATTTTGTGAACCTCTGTGAAAATATATTTTTGTTTACAATCTTCAGTGGACAACTTCTTACTTCTATTTTACTTAATGGAAAATTCCTGAATTTACTTCTCAAAAAAATATTCTAACTCAGGCTTTGATGGTCACCACATCACCCAAATTCTCTCTCAAAATGATCCTGGTCCCAACAACGGAACCATTTTTTTGCTTGAGGGGTCCTGACCTAGGTTCAGAGTAAAGCTTAACTGCAGAAACTTTTTACCACCACTTTTTCATGACCTACTATGTACAAGCCAAAGTCTCCATTCAAGCAATATGGGGGTGATGAACCAGGTTTCTGCCCCCGAGAGAGAATTAAATATAAATTGTCTTCAAATTTATAATACTAGCAAACCTGCCCCGACGCGCCTTAAAACCCTAAATCCGAAACCCTAATTCAATTATCACAAATCGTTTTAAGTAAGGCGTCACAGACAGATCTATAACTTATGTAATATTTAGTCCTCACAACAATCGATCCATGCAATTTACATTCATATAGTAGTAAACAAAGTCTAGACCTGATCCAAACACAGAGAAAGATTTCTAATGAAGTAAACATAAATAATTCATAGAAACATATCGCAAGTAAAACACAGATGCATCTGATACTCAGAATTGTCAAAAATAGTCCTTTATTCATCCACAATTCGTAACACCCTTACAATACTTCAGTTCTACCCACGCACACAAATGGCGGGGTTCGCACACAATAGGACTAAGGCCTCCGTGCACACAACCAACAGGAGCCTTCTATACCCAGACAAAAACATAGACTTATCTCAGAGATCTATCATTCATCAAAATTCATTAAAAGTTACTTAGAACTGTCCTATCTGACTCGATCTATACTTTTATTTATATCTTTAGCCTGTGCTCATCTAAGGTCGGAAACCGTGGTTTGAGACTCTTAGATCTACCCTTTTTCCCATTACAACTCATGAATGGGTTTTGACCCACCCCAAATCCCCTTGACCTGTGAATTGCTTAGCGCACATGGCTCAAAACTACAAAAATACTATATTTTTATCAAAATTGCAGTCCTAAGGGACCCTGCTCCAACAATATGGAACGGGGGTGATTGGGTGAAAGAAATAATTGGTTCAATGGGTGGTACGTGGAAGTCCCAAACTTAGTGTTGAGAAATCAATGCAAGTATATTAGGGTTTGATTCATATTTCCTGATAATTACTTGTGAATTATGTTGGCTTCTTTTACTTATTTATTATATTATCTTTCATCAAGAAATTGCCAAATTATCTGTGTATGAAGATCACAAAAACGTAAGAAACAATATGTAGGCACTATGCTAGGGAAAAACCCCTGTCTAAGGGAAAAGCCAGTCAAAATTATCTTCCTTCAATAGTTTTATTTGAGACTCTTCACCCTAGACATAGAAAAAACCTTTCCTCCACACCAAGTCATCCTTTCCAGATCTTCAACCCAATAGTAGCAGCAAATTGTTCCAAGCAACTTCGACTATGCAACAGTTATGACATTGGGCAACAAAAACAACATAAAAAATACTTCGATCTCCCAAACTAGGCCACAAAATCGAGAGAGAGTAGCACCACAAATTTGATTTTATCCTTCTCTATCACTTTGACCAACTCACACCCCTTTTAGCTTCCTTGAACTATTTCACACTTTTTCTAGCTTCAGTAAAGATATCAAACTAGCTTAAGATGAGATATTCCAAATGAATTCGATCTCCTTCCTTTTACAGGCTTCAAGTGAGGTCGAATTGGTCCCATTTAGGCTGACTTGATCTCCTTTAGACTGACTTGGTGTCGAGGTGACATAATTCACGTTTGACTCAATAATAAACATTTTTACATGATTCAAAAGCCCAAGAAGGGTCTCTTTAAATATACAATGACTCTGTTGACTCAATATTAATCCTAGGAGTCCACAATGGGGAATTTTACTAATATAAAGATGACCCAAGCATGAAACCCATGCTTTAATAAGTCATTATTATAATAATAATAATTATTTTCTTTATTCTTTTGACAAGTACATTACATAATGACTCAAATACATTTTATGAAGAACTAACCTAGTTACATTCTTAAACACTCCCTCTTAACTAGGGATGTATTCATAATATATAAATACAATGGAATATCTCAAACTATATGAACTATGAAGAGTTTAGACACCACAATTCCATGGGCTAGATTCCTAACTAGAGAAATCTATCCATTGGTCTCTCAACAATTTAGGTACTGCAATGCCATAAAATAGATTCATGACCAAGGAAATCTATCTAAGTGGGACTAAGGTGGACTAAAAATTTCAGCCTATCTAGGTACCATCAGGCTTACTTACTAACCACCAACCCAGGGATGTAGATGCACATCCAACCAATGCCACCGTCCCTACTTGAAATAAATACAAAGTGTCGACCCAATGTCTTCCCAGACAATGCTTCCCTTGCAAAGCCTCAACATATCTCTTCCAACTTATTATCATCAATAAAATGAATGATATCTACTAGACCAAGATTGTCTCTTGGATATTCAAACTTCTTATTAGGTAGATACTTTGTCAGTATGTATGCTACTTGTTCATTTGTCAAGACATACTCCAACTTCACGATCCCATCCTGCACCAAATTCCTAATAAAGTGGAACTTATTGTTGATATGCTTCATCCTAGAATGAAACTCTTGATATCCAAACATATTGATACAACTTTTATTATCACATTTAATCGCAGTAGGACCTAGAGACTTCTCAAACAAATATGTCAGAAGCTTCCTTAACCAAACAACCTCCTTTCCTACTTCACATGTAGCCACATATTATGCCTCAACACTACTTAAGGCAACAAGATATTGCTTCCTACTCATCCATGAAATCATAGCAGACCCCAGACTAAAACATCCACCTGTAATTCTCCTACCATCAGTCTCACTGCCACACTAATTAGAGCCTGTGAATCCAATTAGCTTGACTTCCTTACTATCGTACTTTAGGAAATGACGTATAGTGTTGTTACACCATTTTTTGGTCATCTAGCCCATTGGTATTAGATGGACCCAAGTACACCATGTAAGACCAATTTTACCCCAAGTATAATTGCATTCACTATGAAAATAACTTAATAAAACCACCTTTATTAAGCTATTTATGGTCTAAACAAGAAACCCCATGGGGAAACATTACATAAATCCATATTTGTTTGATTTTCCTCGAGGAATAATTAGTTAAACAGCAGTTTAATTAATATTCTTGGTTATATTTAACCCAAAACAAGGAAATTAATTAGATAAATCATTATTTATCTTATTATTTTCTAAGAATAATTATTTAAACATTACTTAAATAATATTCTTTGTTAAATATGACTAAATCTCCCTTAAACAATTAAATAAATCATTATTTATTTGGTTATTACTCAACCATATCCTTAAAATGATAAATAAATCATTTATTTATTTATTATTACTTAATCACATCCTTAAAATGATAAATAAATCATTTATTTATTTATTATTTACAAATAAGGGGATTTGACTCAAATCAAATTCCTTTTCCCTCCAACAAATATAATAAAATATTCCATAAAAGTTGGATCTTGATTTGGTTAATAATATTTTAATTATGCACCAATATCTAGACTAACTCAATATTTTGTTATAAATAAAAGGGTTTTCCCATTCATTTGTCACCTTTTGTTGCCTAAAGATCACTCTGGATCTCAACTCTTGGTCTGGCTATTGATCAATTATCATAGCCATATTTTTCCATTTTTGTCTGGGTTTTCTACACCATCAAGAGAGAGGAATTCTAAATCTGAAGTTTTGAGGACTTACAAGAACCCATCCCATTGAGGAGAATAGGGAACAACCTCTTGTGTTTTCCTCCCAGGTGCCATTAATAAAAAAATCATTGGATATATTCTTGTCTTGTCTGTTGGATCTATGGAGTTTATCTTATTTTTCTGTTGTTTAATGTCTTCTAATGCATAGATCTAGATTTTTGCAGCATTTATCTTGATCACGTAACTTCAGATCTGAAGATATTAGTAGTCATTTCTACTATTAGGGTTTTTTGTCATGCGCAACTTAAGTGGTATTTTTTCGTACGCTTGGAATCAATATTCATACTAAGAACTGGCGACTCCACACGGGTTTACGATTACGACTACTATCATTTTTCTGATCCTTGCATATCAAGCTGATTCAAACCCTAGGATTTCTTTTAGCCCCTTTTTTTTTCTTTTCTTGATGTTGTTTTTAACCTATAAAACCATAAAACGATAAAAATTCCGACTTCCGTGTGTTTTCGGACCTATTGCGCAAGTGACAGACATCAGCCGCAGCTGAGACGACAACTTTTTCTCAAATCTGCCACCGAGAGTGCCAGAAGTATAGGTCACACTTTTCAGCCCAAAACCTACGACTTGGACCTCCAAGGTGCACTTTACAGCCCAAAAAGTGCGACCTCTGTTGAAAATAGGTCAGAAACTGCGACCTGGATTTTTTGCAGGGATTTTTATGAAAGTTTTCTAGGTTTGTCTGAGCCTCTGTTCAGGGTTGTCTGACCTCCGTCTCCACCCGTTTTGGACCTATACTTGCTCTGTTTCACTCAAATAAGTGGGAACCTAGCCCCCTAGGGCTTCAGTACCCTCCACTTTTTGTGGAAGAGTTTTTGCTGTTGCAAGTTGTCTGAAATTTCAGTGTCTTCAGCTATTTTTTCAGATCTGATACCTTACCTTCAAATCCGCTTCAGATCGGCTTGTTATCCATCCAAATCTCCTCATTTAGCTTTGTTTGGGTTTTCCTTTAGGGTTCACTCCGTTTCCCTCCTGGAGATAGCCTTTCGCCACCTCTTTTTATAACAATTTTTCCTCTGATCTGTCGTTATTTTTGCACCACCTTCCAGCAGATTTTGTCCTTTAGATCCCTATCCCTTCTGACCTTAGATCTATTGGCTATTTTAGTGTGTTTTGATTAGTTTTTTCACTCACCTATAGACTATTTGTTGAGAGGCCCGCCTCCTTGGGTTTAGATTATTGCAATATTAGCTGTTTATTTTCTATGTTGCAAACTTATATACTATAATTTGCAGGGTATTTACAGCTATACAACACAATTTTCTTTTCTCTACAAACGTCTAGGTTTAAAAATTAAAATTTACACACTTCACACACATACTCTAAGAGAAAAAGGGCTTGGTTAACACCGCCAAGCAAAGACTCTAAAACATTGAAATCAATTTATCCTGCACCTCTCTGCCCTTGTTTCGACATTGTAATCGGTTGATCTTGCACCTCCCTACCCTTGTCGGTCTCTTTTTCCTTTGTGCCATGTTTGTGTTGTCATCATTTCTCAACCTCCCATGGGCTCTCACTTTCCTCAGGGGGGGCCTAGCACCTCCTACTTTTCTTCCCCTCCTGGTAGCATGTATTTAGGATACGTCATGCCTCCTCTTTTTGCCCAACCTCCTGTTTACCACACTGTTACCCAACCTCTTCTGTCTGGTGCCCCTGATTACCAGATTCTCATGATGAAATCTTATCAACCTTCAACCGTAGACATCAATCTTCAGACTCGGTCCTGTCAGTACAACAAGCCTCCCACTACGTTTGTCCCCAAGCCTCCTCCTTCGGTCTCTATAGAGCCTCTTTTGACACCTAAGGGTACATTTCAGATCCCTCAGCCTAGGGCGGAGGTTCATACCAAGATCCCTAAGGGACCACTACGTCGAAATGCTACTTCTGGCAAAGCCGCCCATTTGTATAGCATAGTCGATGATTTGGCACAATATCCTACTGCCATTTCAATGCTGGAACTCCTTCAATCATGCCATTCACAACGAAAAGCTCTTCTATCTGCCGTGGGCGCTATAGATCCTTCCGATGATCGATTGATTGTCTTTGATTTTGACCGGTCAGAACATCCTCCTCTTCCTGCTTCCGTCGCCAACGTTTCCCGGTGCATTATTGATGAGGGGCCATCCACTTGCGTGATGTCCGTTTCGGTTTGGAAGCAACTCGAATCCCTTGAGTTGGCTCCTTCCACGATCACTCTCCAAGCATGGGATGGCCATGCCTCTAAGCCCATTGGCTTATTCCGCAATTGTCCTATCACTCTTGTGGGAAAGACTGATTGCATTGACGTAGAAGTCATAGATGCCCCCTTAGATTACAACATTCTATTGGGTCGTAGCTACACTTATGTGATGTCTTCTATCCCTTCCGTGGTCCACTGTAAGATTTCCTTCCCCCATATCAGAAAGATAGTCACCATTGACCAGTTGGCATATTACAAACCGAAGTCTCAGACCTCCCCTGAGTCCACTATCTCTTCGGTGGCCAATAAGCAAACTGTCGACCCTTTGACTAGTGTCTCACCCAGCGTCTACAAGGATTCCTCCTTGCTTAGTACATTCCCTAGTCTTCCTCCTCCTATCTCTGATCCCAGCTCATCAAATTTTTGCTTGATGCAATAATTTTGGGCTTCTCTCAGGCAGCCCGCCTTGGCTAGTTAGCAGCCCCCTTGCTCTCCACAACTCCTAGCCCTCTGATGCAGCCTTTTGGACCTCCTCCTCCTGGCCCTTCAGCTGGTACTCATGAGCCTTTTTATCCCCCTAGGTCGGTTCCTCTAGGCCTTAACCATTTAGGAGTCGTCCCACCTGGCGATTACCCCTCCGGTTAGATACCATTCCTAGTCCCTCCACCAGGCATCTATACGGCACCTGTCATGGCCACCCTCTCTCCTCCTAACTTGACCATTGGGATTTCGGTTTGGTACCTTGATCCTCCAACCACTACCCCACCAGGTCAACCTAAACCTTATATTTCTTTGACCCTGGTTCAACCAGTCCCCCTGACTTCTCCCGTTGTCACAGTGCTTCAGCCACCTCAACAAGAACCGCCTCCTATTGCGACCGCTTCGGGTAAGAAGGGCAGAGCTCGCAAAAAGGCCCCAAAGGACAAGGCTGCCCCAACTAACCCTGCACCTCCTCCCCCTCCAAAGCCCTGCGCCTTGTGTGATGTCGTCGATCATGCCACCCATACTTGTCCTGAGTTTCCTCGCATCAAGCCCATGGTTAATTTCACGTTCCCTGAGTCTACGGTTCCTGAAACCTCCGCTTCTTCATCGACCGCAACCAAGAACACCAAAAATATTCACACCAAACACCCTTGTGCTTTGTGTGATCTCCATGGCCATTACTCTCATCATTGTCCCCGCCTTACGCATTACCGTGCCTCTTTAGAGGTAGTTCGGGAGTATGAGATTGAATAGAACCAATCTGCTTCTCCCGTACTTGCACAGTATGCTGCAGGCCAGACTAAGGATTTACCTGCTCTTATTTATATTCCCCCCCTGATGTCAAAATGACGGAGCATGCGGCCACCATCCTCTACCTTTCATCATCCTTGAGACCCTCGACAGAAGCTCCCTCTGAATCTTCTCTTGTTTTTTCGCTTGACCTCCTTTCAGCGATCACCCCGAGCTCAAAATCAGTGGATCCTTTATCTTCTTGTTCTTACATATTCCCTCGTGATGATGCGCATATGAGCCTTTCTTCTCATAATGATGAGTCAGGTAGCTTTGCTGTGTCACGTGGTATTTCTTCCCCCCATCATTCCACCTTATTTTGCGATGACGACATCATGGAAGCCATGGCCACCCCTGATTTCATCCTTCCCGCCTATAAACAGGATGCCATCATTCGTACCTTTGGTGACTTACGTGGCCTGAGCTCAAGCTATGCTTCCGGTAACTCCCACACTTCCCCCCCACGGCAGCATGTGGATAGTAGACATCCTACCCAGATCACTCCCTTCTGCAGAGTGTGTTCGATTTCTACTTTGTGCTCAGGTTGCCAGCTTTGTTCTTTATCCTCCCATTTATTGTATTGTGGCGCCTTTCAGAGGGACCCCCCATCCACACCTCATATCGTTTTTGTCGATGGTGCAAGTCGCTACTCCCGGAATTTAGCCTCATCAGGTTGGGCCATTTTTACCCCCTTGCATGTGCTTTTTCTTTCGAACAGTGTATGCATTGGTACTGTTACCAATAATCAGGCCGAATATGATGCAGTACAAGGTTTATTAGCCGATGCCCTTTCACATCGCATCCTCCATATTCATGTTTGCTTAAATTCCCTTCTTCTTGTCATGCAATGAATGGTGTCTATCGAATGCATAATCCTATCCTTTTCAGAAGATATTTACGAGTGAAGCTTTTGATGCGTGAATTTGAAATCATTACTTTCAATCATGTACCTAGAGCACAAAATCACTATGTAGATAGCATTGCAAACCATATTTTTGGATTGGCATTTAACACACACATTTAACATAAGACAATCACATAAAAATATCAAAATGATGCATATCCATAGTATGTGTTGTATAAAATGTTTTAGAGTTCATAAACTATGATACATATGACATGCCCATAGCATGTTACAAAAAATAAAAACTGGGGGCACCACCCGCCCCTTCACACTAATCACTATCTGGAAGATCTCGAGCCAATGGCTCTACCCCCATAGCTCATAGATCACGCATGCCTTGTCTGGCCATTGCCATGCATCGCATGACCCCTCGCCATTCCGAGGGTAAACCAATACATGGCTCTATGTACTGGTCATCTAAGTCTTGCCAGCTGCGCTTCGAAACACTGGTTAGAAGCCTCTCACATCTATGAGGATGTCCTCTAGAAGGGTTGTTGCATCCTCATTCTGCTGCGCCCTTGATCCACTAGATCCTGCAGCCCCTGATACTACAGGTCGTCCCATGTACCCGGCCAGTTTTACCGGTGTTGTATCTGCATACCAAAAGTAAAAGAATCAGTACCACATACAATATTATAGAAAATTTACATGCACATAAAAGATTAGCAATTTTTCACTTACCATTGGGTCCCCATATAAAACCAGGTGGCAGTGGCAGATCTGGGTCCCCACAATAACTCATTCCACTATAGGGATAATCGTCTATATACAGCGGCATTTGATCCCAATGAACAAAGAAACCAGGACGGAACACCCATCCAGCTTCTCCACATCCTCCTCTACACAGTAGTCGCCCCCACCAGCACATCCCAGGCTCTCTCGAGCCCCCATCTTGGAGCTGTATGCGAGGTCGAAGTGTCAGGATTTTCTCAAAGAAGTAAGAGCACAAAATTGTACCATATGCACAGTCATGGTTCACTTGTCGCTTACATAGAGACAATTGTCATTTTAATGATGACAGCATCATCTAGGCCTACCCATAGTAGGTCCCACTCAAAACACTCTCCACAAGCATCATTTCCCCCCCCCATGATGTGATGGAGTGCATGGTTGCCCAAGATTCGCAGCACCGCTGCAACCACAACACGGGTCTCTAACCTCTCCAAATCCCCGATGGGTATCCGAGTCCCCTTGACTTGGATACCTAGCTGATAATGGCGCTCTAAAAACTCTATGATATTCTGCCCATGCGGTAATACTGGCTGAGTATTCCCTACCATCCCAAGTGGTGGGAGACCAGTCAGGAAATATATATCCTGGACCGTCAACTCGATTCGGTGCCCCTGCACTATAAATACCTCATGGTACGGGTCCCAATAGCTGACAATCCAGGCTAATAAGGGCTCCCCAATTCTCATCAAAGGGTTCTCCACAAACCTTAGAACCCCAAACCTGGCCAAAGCACTGCGGACACCTTGATCCTCACAGATCTCTGACCGTAATGCACCCAGGTCTCTCTCTCTCTAGTTAATTCGTAATTCTGCCATATCTGCACAAAACCATCATATTTTTCAGTATACAGATAGAAAATATTTTTTCTCATCACAAAAAGCCTAGTGCTCAGCCAAAAAACAACACAGAAACACCCCTCCCTGACAGGTTGCACTTTTTAGGCCCAAACCTGGGACAGGTCGCACTTTTTGGCCCAAAACCTACTACCCAGGTCACACTTTTTGCCCCAAAAAGTGCGACCCGGCCGTGAGGAGGAGTAGGTAGTTGTTCCTGAGCCCTAGGGACCTAATCTGAACTTTTAATCCACTGAAAAGAAAGAGTGGGGTTAGGCCTCTTACCTACAACTGACAGATCTCAATTCCAACAGTCGGTTTGTCTGCTATGATCACCGCAAGATTTAGGGCCTTCTCTCCTCTCTACATTCACCACAGCTCCACATGCAAATGAATGAATTTTGAGGGAAAATGCCTTATTAAAAGAGAAACATCAATTTTTTCTTTCACCTGCTGCGACCCAACTGTAGCTCCGTTTACCAAAATTTCTGCACCATTGGAAAGCTCTCACCGAGCCCTCAAATGGGTATTTGTTAGTTTTTAGTGATTTGATACTTCACCGGGACACATTTTCCTAAGAAGCACCACTTCACTCTTCCTCAAAATTGAATTTCTTCACTTGCAACACTTGTACTGGGGGCACCATGTTGTCTCCATACTTGTCCACACTCGTGTTGACTTTAATCGTGAGTTACCATCTTGTACTCATGCTTTTATGGTCCCCATTGGACCCTTTCCATATGTGGCAGCACCATCGAGTCACCCTTGTTTAGAGCATCTGAGTTGAGTCATCATTGCTTTCATGGAGTCTATCCCGAGTCCCTTTGCATCCCGCTATAGTCCTCCACCCTTCATTTCTTGGTCCCTCTCTCATGTCACACATTATGGCCTTCAGCCCCACTGTCCCCTATCCCTCATGATGATGTGTCAGTCGCTGCCAGGTCATTCATGCCCTTTATGCTCTAACAAGGGAAGTCTTCCGTTCGCTACTCAGTACCCCCCATTTCATCATCATCATTGGTGTCAGTCTGTCAGTCGATCTACTATTGTCTCTCGTGCCTTAGTTGAGAATCCCTTATTGCCTCACCTATGGCAGACCTCCTTCTGTCGACATCAACTCATTCATTCCAAAAGATAGGTCTAGAGGGCGGTGTACCTTGGTTCCAGTTTCCACTCTTGTTCGGTGCCCCAGATCAGGCAAAGGGACTCCTTATTTCCCTTTGAATTTATTGGTTCTCAGCTCTAGCTCCCTTTAGCATGATCGAGATCCATATACTTGATGGTTCAATGATGCAACAACTGATATCAGTGATTCCCAGGTGTGTGTGAGATGTCTCAACCATGAGGGGGTGGCCCTACAAGTAGCCCCCCACATACCTGGATGACTTCTTCCCTTCAGCCTTCGATGTTGCTCCATAGATTTGATGATACCGACCTCAGTCGCTTGCAACACCTTCTTGATTGCATATATCAGTCAGATTTTTAGAGCCCTTTCCTGTTTATAGGGGCATCTTGGTTGTATTCATATCTCATGTACTCAGATATTATTGTACAAAGTCTTGGCTGTTATTGTTTTCTCAACTTAGTGTTCCTAAATTGATGTCATAAATTGTCAACTAGGGCTACTAAACTGTTGAAGTGAAATGCACTATATGTGCCTAGGTATCTACTTCCTACTTCGTTGTGTTTAGTGTTTTTCTAATGTTTTTGGTTTTGTGTTTTTATGCTAAGAGGAAAAGAACTAAGTATTTGACAAAGAGAAGGTATTGGTCACACTAAAACAGAGCAAAATCTATTCTAAACTATGTATGGCACTTAAGAACAGAAAATGCTAATTCACAGATGTCAAAACTTGGCAAGAAAAATAACTCATAACATGAACTCAGTCCAATTCATTTCACTAGAAGTATTTTGGAACAACTTGAGAAAATGATAAGTTTAATGCAATGAGGTTCTTCCAAGTAAACAACAACTTACAATTATCACAGAGAAAATCTCATCCATGGTTAGAAATTTGTTGGAACACATTTGGAAAAGATTATCTGTAACATAGTAAGGAACCCTACTCTAAATTAACTTATGACACTAAAATTAATCCATTCTGCAACTCAAAATGTCACTATTAAGCCTCATTCAAGGGTTAGAAATCTTTTGGAATAGTTTTGGAAAAAGGAAAGTTTGTAAAATTATGAGAAATTGCGGAATAGTCAGGACTTCAAAATGACATTACCAATTCTTGTTCCTATGATAATGATGTATTAGCAGAGATTAAGAACAAGAGCAATTTGTAAATAATTAAGGCCTTTAATTCTAATGTAATAGAACTAGAATACAACTAGCTAATAAAACTTAAAATACATTAAACAGAACTGAACTAATATGCAATTAACCTCTGAAATACTACAGCTGAACTAAAATGCAATTAATTTCTGAAATACTACAGCTCTATCTCATTCAGTGTTAGTGGTATTTTGGAACAATTCATAAGAACAAGACTGGCTGTAACATTCAATGTAAGTGAGCATAAAACATAAAGTTCAGAAAACTGCCTAAATTAGGAACGAAACAGAGCTAAAGTTACTTATCTAAACAATATGCATAGAGCTTCTTGGGCAGTAGGGGCCCTCTACCACCAGATTAGCACATGAATATCCTCAAGATTTCTTCAGATCATGTATTAAAGTTGTTCTTCTTTCATTAAAGGAAAACGCTTCCAAAAACAGAGTATTACGGTCTTGGACAACTTAACAATAAAACATCAACTGACTAATTGTCTCTCGGTTTCCCAAGTTATTCTTATAAGAGAAATACATAAATTCCCTGGAGAAGAAATAGGGATAAGTTTCTTTTCAATTAAAATCAAATTAGAACTCTTGTGGAGGCCTCGTACTTTGCTGAAGACATCTGTAGAGTCCTTGTCCTGGTAGGAATCTACTTCTTAGTTTGGGTTTCCTCCACGTGCATAACCACTTGCAGATTTTTGCTCAGACTTCGTAGAGGGCAAGGAATGATGTAGGTGAGTTTTGGAATTCAACCATATGCATTTTTCCTTTAAGTGACACCTGTAACCTGTGTGAACATGAAGATAGTTGCGGAATAGACGACTAGCTACAGAATGGCTGCATTCTGTAGCTAATTCTAGTAAAAAATTACTACAACAACAAGACCACAAAAGTTTAGAAAGTCAGTTATTGTATGCATTCCTAAAGTGACTTTAATCAATCCTATTGATATTTTAAGCCTATAACTGATAAAGGACAAAGGAAATGAAGTGAAATTTGGTGAAAGAAAAGGACATCTTTGGGGCACAACATACCCCCACTGCAAAACTTTTACGTGTCCTCATGCAATCAATCCATGTATTCTGAAACTTTTGCTAGGACATCTAGCCTCCTTTTTCTTATTTTCTTGGTGTTTAATGGCATCCTAGGTTTCCTTATGGCCAACTTGAATCTCAAATTTATAAGTGCCCTGCTCAACTTTTTGTTTTTCTTCTTCATCTTTTCACTAGCCTTGTACAATTTTTTCCATTTGCAGAGAGAGAGTTGTGTTCATGTTACTCTTCAGTTTGATTTGTTCCTTTAAAATTTCATTTTCACTCCTTATATGCCTATTGAGTACTTCTAATTCATATTTGTCTCTTCTTAGTACTTCAATTGCAGTTCCTGGTGGACTAGGAGTTCTTCCTCTACTTTCCAAGGCTCTCTTTTCTAATGACTAGACATAATTATAGATTTGTTGTTGTGTTGGGTCTATCTCCGGAGTTCCTTCATCAATATCCTCTTCGTACTGGTACTCAGGAGATCTATCAGTTGGTGTCTCTTCATCTTCAATGTTTATGATGCCTATTTTCTTAACTGTTGTCTTCTTCAATATGCCTCTAAGTCTATGGCTTCGTCGTAGTTTAGATGGTCCCTCACCTCTCTCCTTAGCATACTTTCTTATTATCTTTTCCTTTTTGAGCTGTTTCTTAATTTCAGCTAATTTCTCAGAGACAATCTCCTCACTGTCCTCTTGTATGGACTTACCAATTTTAAGTTCAACAGATTTGGAAATTTCCCCTCTCCTACTTCTTCTTGCAAGTTTTCCTTCAGATGGAGATTCCTTGGGTTCTTCGAAGTGATTCCTCAAGAGGAACTCATCCCAATTGTCTCCCACCTTTCTCAAATGATGCTCAATTAGGATTTTAACTAGGCCATGGTGATACAAGGTGGTTTCCAAGAATTGAACCCTCTTTTGGACATTAGAAGCCATTCTCTTTAGGCTATGAAGTAAGAAAAAGGGTAAATTGATTTTTTCATCTAGGAAATGCATCATAAGACGAATGTGATAAACATATAGGGTACCAAACCTTCCCTCACAATTTATAAAATTTTGCAAAATGAGCAACATATTTCGCCATTTATTCTTCAACGCTGAGCTAGGAATGCCCTTCTTGAAAACTGAAATATCCATACCTGGTGTTTTGAGCATCTGCCTCCATGCCTCATTGTGAAATTCCTTGTTTTTGAACCATCGTTCACCTTGCCTTGGTAATTCTGCTGCTTCTGCAATGAAGGATTATGTAATAGTGAACTTAACATCTCCTATTTCAACTTCTAATCCGTTGAAGGACCGTGCAAATGTCTTGGTTACCTCCTTATGAAAACCATTGAACTTTTCCAAAAACTGTAACCACCCAACCTGCTGTAGCATCTCTCTAATCTGTGGGTAACCATCTAAGTATTTAGTTCTGACTGGTTCGGACCTTACAATGAGACCCATGGCTTCTTTTCTCAACCTTCAATTTACTACTCCATTACTGCTCTTCTATTCATGGTAAAAATGGCTGTAGAGAGTTGTTTTCACCCCAAAGATGACTTCTCTATTTATGCAGCATGAATTGGCTACGGAAAGATGACATGAAGTGGTTATGGGATGAGTGAAATATGGTGAGGGTGATTCACACGAATTAATGAGTTTGAGAGTTGTCATGGAGGAAAAGACTGCGGAAAAATATCGTGTGAATTTCAAAATCATCACTAAATACTTCAGGTTAGTGACGTGACCTAATAGGTCACTTTAGTACTAACCGTTAATTTTTAATAAATGATGATTTGGTATGGTGGAATGGAAGGGATTTTGTCCAAGGATTTTATGATAAGCTCGATCAATATGAATAATTAAAATGACTTTATGAAACATACATATACCTTAACCATACTATAACTTTCATAATATCTTATCATAATAATTTCACAATCTTTACCTTAGCCTTTCCTTTGATTTTTATGGTTTTAATAAGCTTTGTCTTCCTTTGAAAATCATTGATCCTTCAATCTTCATAATCCCTTTGATTTTTCTTGTTGACATAGGTGTGCAGGGTCAATTTGTTGCTGAACAAGTGGTTGCTGGATAGTTGCCTGCAGGGTATCTGGCTGGCTGCAGAATGTCCGGCTGTAGATTATCTGACTGCAGAATATACCTGTAGAAGCTTTGAAACATGAAATGAAATGATTTGAAACATGGATGGAGTGTAGTATGAAATGAAATAAACTGGATCCTGAAATATGGTGGAATGGAGCATGAGTGAAGTGAATTATAATGGAATGAAATGGATCATAGGTGTAAAGTGGAATGAAATATGAAAATTGGTCTGCAACTTATGATTTGTAATACTCAATTGCAGGAAAAGATCAAATTTAAAAGTCTGAAATGAAAATGAAATGGACCATGGAATGGAGTGAATGAAGTATGGATGAATGGAGTGAATGAAATATGAATGAAGTGAGACATGATGGAATGAAATGGATCATAAGTGGAATATGATATATAAAATGGGTTTGTACTTATGATTTTGTGATAGCTTCTTCCAAGAAAAGAACAAATTTGAAAAGCTAAAGTGTCAGAAGGATTCTGATTTTCACTTTATCTTTTCTGTATAAACATGCTAATCAGTGATTAGTTTTCATGTTTATACTTTATTTTTATTTTTATTTTATGCATTTGA
Organism: Pinus albicaulis; assembly: GCA_034641835.2. Lineage (NCBI taxonomy): Eukaryota > Viridiplantae > Streptophyta > Pinopsida > Pinales > Pinaceae > Pinus > Pinus albicaulis. The sequence continues at coordinate 698,313,098 of CM076575.1, forward strand.
ATTCAGAAAATTCAATTAAGTTGATGAAGAAGAATAATTCTTCTTCATTAACTTCACATCACTTTTTTCCTGGAATCTCTTGACAAATTATTCTCTTGAAAGTGGCTTATGATACAGCTTCAATCTATGACCATTTACAAGAAAAGTGACCTTCTCTTCATCTATATCCTGTACATCCTAGGAAACTCCTAACATATTTTTGACAACTTGGAACAGATAAGTTAGAGATGAATTCAACTTTTGACTCATCAACTCTAATCCCATCCCCTGAAATGTGATGCCCCAAAACAATTTCTTCAGTAAACATCATAAAACACTTCTCATGACTTAGTGAAAGATTTGCTTCTTTACATTTCTTTAAAAAAATTTCCAAGTTTGTTAGGGCTTCTTCAAATGTGTTTCCATAGACTGTGAAATCATCCATATATTCCTCTACACAATCATGTATTAGATTTGAAAATATTCCTAGTACTGCCCTTTGAAATGTTGCAGGTGCATTGCATAGTCCAAATGGAAATAATCGGTAAGCATAGGTACCCCAAGGACATGTAAATGTGGTTTTGTCTTGATCTTCAAGTGCTACTTGAATTTGGTTATAACCACTAAACCCATCTAAAAATGAGAAGTACTTTTTTCCAGCTAATGTATCTAACAGCTGATCTATGAAGGGTAAGGGAAAATGATCTTTAAGAGTAGCTTTGTTTAATTCCTGGTAGTCAATACATACCCTTTATTTACCATTTTTCTTTGGCACAATTACCAAAGGAGAAACCCACTGACTATCTGAAATGGGATAGATAAAGTTGACATTTAACAATTTCTGCAATTCTTCTTTAACAATCTCCCTAAGATTTGGATTCATCCATCTCTGAGGTTGTCTGATTGGTTTACAATTTTCCTCTATGTAAATGTGATGAGTGCAAGTCTTAGGGCTTATCTCTTTCATATCAGTGTACTCCCATGCATATGCAGAAGAATGTCTCTGTAATATCTTGACTAGCTTTTCTTGTTGAGATTTCTCTAGGTTCTTGTTTATGTTTAAAGTTTTGCCTGGAAATATCTCAATTGTAGAGCTGCCAAATTTATCCATGGAGTAAAGAGACATCTGTCTTGATGATAAAAAATCAATGTTGGATTCTTCTTGAAATTGTTCATGTTTGTACTCCAAAGAGGATTCAAATTTTTCTAAGGTATTCATGATCTGACTGTCTTCACTAATTTCTGAAATTGTGAAGAGAGGTTGTATGTATTCTTCATCCTCAATCCATTGAGTATCATCTAATTCTGTAATTGTCTTTGCTGGAGGATACAAGGTAAATTTCTTGGTTGAACTACCATCAAAGATATACATATCACCAGATCTACAACTAATGAAAGCATCAGCTGTAGCTAACCAAGGTCTTCCTAATATAACAGGATTCCCTTCTAGATTATTCTTAGGAGTTAGGATCATAAAATCCACAGGATACTCCCAATAATCTAGGGACACTGGAATGTGTTCTATTACCCCATCAGGTTTGATCACAGATCTGTCTGCTAATTGTAATAATGTGGGTGTAAAAAGAAGATTAGGAAGTTTTAGTTTTTCCATGATTTGTCTACTCATGATATTGATTGCTGCTCCTAAATCAATAAGTGTGTTTTGGATCTCAGTTCCATTGATGTGTATTCTAACAACTGGATTTCCTGGGTCTAGACACTTTGGAATGGCAATCTTACCCATCATGATATCTGCTATTTTTCCTGCCAGTTGAATTTTCTTTGTCTCTTTGATTCTTTTTCCTGTTTTTTTCATGCTCAATTCCTTTATTTTTTTTGCTAAAATTGGAATTTTCTTGATAGCTTGTAATAATGGGATCTTAATACAAACATTTCTCAGCTCATCTAGGAAATCATAATTAGGCACCATAATTTGTTTTTCTACACCCCTTTCAATTTGTAATCTTTCTGGAAAGGGACGTATAGAGGTGGATGTTGATGGCTTCTCTAATATAGGAGTTGAAATTATTGGTTCTTTTTGTTTTGATTTTTCAATGTTTGGGTCTTGAAAAGATGTGTCTTCTTCAAGACTTTTATTTACCCATAGAGAATCTTCCTCGGAGTTGTTTTGTTCTTGTATGATTACAGAAGGTTTCTTCTTTTCAAGTATTCTTCCAGACCTAAGTTGAACATCATTAAGGTCTAAAGAAGTGATCAAATAGGTTGGAAACTGTTGGCCTTCTATCATGTAGTATTCTGAGGATTTTTATTGTTGGGTTTTGGTATAGGTTGGGCAGGCAACTGATTTGTTTTCTGAGGAAATGGTAATGGAAGTGGTGAATTTTGATGTTGTGGATTTTAAGGATTCTGTTGAGGATTTTGTTGAATATTTTTTTGAGGAGGGAAATGTGGATATGGTGGATAGGATGGTGGATATTGATAGTACTGAGAGTATCTTCCATATGGATTTTGTTCTCCTTGTGCCCAAGTTTGAGATTGATTTTGGAATTGGGGCCAAGGTTTCTACCAAGAATTCCAATTTGGTGGGGGTTGATTATACAGCTGATCATGGAATCCTTGTGTTTGAGGTCCTTGCCAAGGCCTCCTAGAGACAAAATTGAGAGATTCTGTGGAATTTGTAGGGGTTTCTTCTTGAAAGACAGCTTTAAGACCAGGAAGTGAAGGAAAACTCTTGGTATCATGTTTTTTGAACAAATTACACAAGTCTCTACTACTTTTGCATCCAAAGGGCACTCTCTCAAGGCATGCTTCTTTCTACATTTGGGACAAAAGACTGCTAAGGAATCAGATTCAGCTTTTTTCTTGTTTTGTAGCTTGAGGGTGTCTATTTTCTCACTAAGACTCCCTAAAATGTCATATTTTAATTCATCAAGCATAGGTCCTATATCTGCCCTACTTACTGTCCCAGAAGTAGACTTACTTGCCCTTGCAAGAGTAGGGTCTCTTGGTCCTTTTACAGTTTTAGATTTCCCTCTTGAAAGGTTGATACATAATTCAGCTATTTCAGGTAATGTGAGCTGAGATATATCCCCTTTTCCCATCATACTAAGGATATCTAGCCATTCATCCCTAATTGTCTTCAACAAGAGAGCTTTCAAGGTATCTTGGTCTAGGTTTTCCATTTTTTCTCTTTTGATGTTGTAGTTAAACCTCTCCAACAAATCTTCTAGGTTTTCATCCTCTTTTTGAAGCATTTTAAACACTTCCTCCTTATGGTTGACTAGCATACAGTAATCTAAATACCTCTCTAGAAATGTATGTTTCATGTCTTCCCATGTCTTAATAGAATTGTTGATCAAACTAATAAACCATTTTAATGTTGCTCCTTTCAATGTTGAAGGGAATAGTTTAAGTTTTTGAGCATCTTGTAAGTAATCATAGGTTCTACATAGGAATTCAAATTCAAATAGGAAGGTTTCAGGATCTTCAATTTTGAGTCCATAAATGTTTGGAAGGACAGAGGGTGAAATGTTTTTCATAGTTGCATTGGTTTCTTCATCTACTATAGGAAACCCAAAAGAGCTTCCCATTTCCCTTCTACCTCTTCCTCTGCCTCCTTCTTCACCTCTACCTCCTTCTCCTTCTGCACCTCTACCTCCTTCTCCTCTACCTCTACCCCCTCCAAATAATGTATGTTCTCCATTAAAGACTCCTCCTCCCCCTTCTTCTGCCATGGTTGATTCTCCTATGGAAGTGGAAAAGTTTATGTTTCCAGCAGGGATTCTTGAATCTTCTTCTAGGACAAATTCAATGGATGAAGTGGAAGGTTACTATGATGGAATGTCTGATCTTAAGTCCTCTGGAATTCTATGATCATTGGAGTATGGGATGTGGGTTTGAGTTGGAGGTGTGCTGCCGCTTGGTCTTGGTGGCACAAGTGGTGTTCTGGTAATCAAGCTTCTGCTTCTTATGAATTTACCCCTTGAGTCTCTTTCTCTACGCATATCATTTTTTTTGGGAGGTAATAAACAAGGCTACCTAGTTACACTTCCCCGACAACGGCGCCAAAATGTCTGCTCAACTTAGTGTTCCTAAATTGATGTCATAAATTGTCAACCAGGGCTAGTAAACTGTTGAAGTGAAGTGCACTATATGTGCCTAGGTATCTGCTTCCTACTTCGTTGTGTTTAGTGTTTTTCTAATGTTTTTGGTTTTGTTTTTTTATGATAAGAGGAAAAGAACTAAGTATTTGACAAAGAGAAGTTACTGGTCACACTAAAACAGAGCAAAATCTATTCTAAACTATGTATGGCACCTAAGAACAGAAAATGCTAATTCACAGATGTAAAAAATTGGCAAGAAAAATAACTCATAACATGAACTCAGTCCAATTCATTTCACTAGAAGTATGTTGGAACAACTTGAGAAAAGGATAAGTTTAATGCAATGAGGTTCTTCCAAGTAAACAACAACTTACAATTATCACAGAGAAAATCTCATCCATGATTAGAAATTTGTTGGAACACATTTGGAAAGGATTATCTGTAACATAGTAAGGAACCCTACTATAAATTAACTTATGACACTAAAATTAATCCATTCTACAACTCAAAATGTCACTATTAAGCCTCATTCAAGGGTTAGAAATATTTTGGAATAGTTTTGGAAAAAGGCAAGTTTGTAAAATTATGAGAAATTGCAGAACAGTCAAGACTTCAAAATGACATTACCAATTCTTGTTCCCATGATAATGATGTATTAGCAGAGATTAAGAACAAGAGTAGTTTGTAAATAATGAAGGCCTTTAATTCTAATGTAATAGAACTAGAATACAACTAGCTAATAAAACTTAAAATACATTAAACAGAACTGAACTAATATGCAATTAACCTTCGAAATACTACAGCTGAACTAAAATGAAATTAATTTATGAAATACTACAGCTCTATCTCATTCAGTGTTAGTGGTATTTTGGAACAATTCATAAGAACAAGACTGGCTGTAACATTCAATGTAAGTGAGCATAAAACATAAAGTTCAGAAAACTGCCTAAATTAGGAACAAAACAGAGCTAAAGTTACTTATCTAAACAATATGCATAGAGCCTCTTGGGCAATAGGGGCCCTCTACCACCAGATTAGCACATGAATATCCTCAAGATTTATTTAGATCATGTATTAAAGTTGTTCTTCTTTCATTAAAGGAAAACGCTTCCAAAAATAGAGTATTACGGTCTTGGACAACTTAACAATAAAACATCAACTGACTAACTGTCTCTCGGTTTCCCAAGTTATTCTTATAAGAGAAATACATAACTGCCCTAGAGAAGAAATATGGATAAGTGTATTTTCAATTAAAATCAAATTATAACTCTTTTGGAGGCCTCGTACTTTGCTGAAGACATCTGTAGAGTCCTTGTCCTGGTAGGAATCTACTTCTTAGTTTGGGTTTCCTCCATGTGCATAACCACTCGCAGATTTTTTCTTAGACTTCGTAGAGGGCAAGGAATGATGTAGGTGAGTTCTGAAATTCAACCATATGTGTTTTTCCTTTAAGTGACACTTGTAACCTGTGTGAACATGAAGATAGTTGCAGAATAGGCGACTAGCTACAGAATGGCTGCATTCTGTAGCTAAGTCTAGTCAAAAATTAGTACAACAACAAGACCACAAAATTTTACTAAGTCAGTTATTGTATGCATTCCTAAAGTGAATTTAATCAATCCTATTGATCTTTTAAGCCTATAACTGATAAAGGACAAAGGAAATGAAGTGAAATTTGGTGAAAGAAAAGGACATCTTTGGGGCTCAATAGTTATCCCAGGCACAATATGTATGTGGGATTCATTGTCATATTATTCATCTGGCTCATGTTTATTCCAACATATGCTTTATTATTTCATCCCTTGGTTTTCTGGATGCCTTATTGTTTGTACTATTGCCTCGGCGGGCATAAGTATGCCTCCCCCGCCATCTATCGCAGGTACTCACTCATCAAAGAGACTTGTCGCACCTGTAAGTCTCGCCTCCTCAGGGTCTAGTTCTTTCAGCACTTTAGTTTACGTTATACTCCTGTCTCTTTAACTTCCCCTTCGATGTCTAGTGATTGAGTTCTTACAACGTACTTCGGTCATACGATTAGCTCCTAACGCTCGCACACTGGGGGGCAATATTTTACACCATTTTTTGGTCATCTAACCCATTGGTATTAGATGGACCCAAGTACACCATGTAAGACCAATTTTACCCCAAATATAATTGCATTCACTATGAAAATAACTTAATAAAACCACTTTTATTAAGTTATTTATGGTCTAAACAGGAAACCCCATGGGGAAACATTAAATAAATCCATATTTATTTGATTTTCCTCAAGGAATAATTAGTTAAACAACAGTTTAATTAGTATTCCTGGTTATATTTAACCCAAAACAAGGAATTTAATTAGATAAATCATTATTTATCTTATTATTTTCCGAGAATAATTATTTAAACATTACTTAAATAATATTCTTTGTTAAATATGACTAAATCTCCCTTAAATAATTAAATAAATCATTATTTATTTGATTTAAATAATACTCTTTGTTAAATATGACTAAATCTTCCTTAAATAATTAAATAAATCATTATTTATTTGATTATTACTCAACCATATCCTTAAAATGATAAATAAATCATTTATTTATTTATTATTACTTAACCACATCCCTAAAATGATATATAAATCATATATATCATTTATTTATTTATTATTTACAAATAAGGGGATTTGACTCAAGTCAAATTCCTTTTCCCTCCAACAAATATAATAAAATATTCCATAAAAGTTGGATCTTGATTTGGTTAATAATATTTTAATTATGCACCAATATCTAGGCTAACTCAATATTTTGTTATAAATAAAAGGGTTTTCCCAATCATTTGTCACCTTTTGTTGCCTAAAGATCACTCTGGATCTCAACTCTTGGTCTAGCTATTGATCCACCATCATAGCCATACTTTTCCATTTTTGTCTGGGTTTTCTACACCATCAAGAGAGAGGAATTCTAAATCTAAAGTGCTGAGGACTTACAAAAACCCATCCCATTGAGGAGAACCGGGAACACCCTCTTGTGTTTTCCTCCCATGTGCCATTAACACAAAATTCATTTGATATATTCTTGTCTTGTCTATTGGATGCATGGAGTAAATCATGTTTTTTATATTGTTTAATGTCTTCTAATGCATAGATCTAGATTTTTGCAACATTTATCTTGATCACCTAACTGCAAATCTGAAGATATTAGCAGTCATTTCTGCTGTTAGGGTTGTTTTTTATGCGCAGCTAAAGTGGTATTTTTTCGTACACTTGGAATTAAGATTCATACTAAGAAGTGCCATGAAGATACCTCAATATTTGTTTGGAAACTATCCAATGATCATAACAAGGCTCCAACTGAAACTGACTAAGAGTGTTGACTACAATGCATATATCTAGCCTAGTGTTTACCAAATACATTAGAGACCAACTTTCGATAGGAGGTAGGATTCATGAGACTTGATTCAAAACCCCGCAACTTTTTGAGATTGGTGATCATAGGAGTAGACATGGGCTTTCAATCCATCATCCCAAATTTCTGAAACATTTTGATGATGTACTTTCCTTGCCCTAAATATATATCCCCAAGTTTCTTCCCTACTTCTAGACCCAGGTAATATTGCATTAGTCCTAGATCCTTCATTTCAAATTCAGCTGCCAACATATTCTTGCATTCTTGAATTCTATGCTCCACACCAGTGATGAGTAGATCATCCACATATAGTAGAATAATGACGTGTGCATTATTCACAACCTTGATGTAGAGATTTGGATCAAAAATACTCTTCACGAATACAATTCTTAGGAGATATACATCCATTCTCGCGTACCATGCTCTTAGATCTTGCTTCAAGCCATATAGGGCCTTCTTGAGTCTATAAATATAAGAGTCCCTGCTATTTACTTCAAAACCTTCGAGTTGTTCGATGTAAACTTCCTCATTAATTGCCCCATTTAGAAGTGCAGTATTCACATCAATTTGATGGATATTCCAACCCATTGTAGTAGCCAATGAAACCAGATGTCTAATGGTATTATACCTTGTTGTAGGTGCAAAGGTTTCTTCATAATCTATGCCTTCCTTTTGAGAGAAACCCCTTGCAATGAATCTTGCTTTGTACTTGTCTATGCTCCCATCAACAATGTGCTTGATCTTGTAGATCCATTTAGATGTGACAAACTATTTGTCACTAGGTCTAGGAATGATTTACCAAACCCCATTCTTCATATCGGATTGATATTATTTCTGCATTGCCTTCTTCCAAAATCCTCGATGAGCAACTTCTTAGAATATAGATGGTTCAACTTCAATTAACTTCATCATATATGCAACATACCCAAAATATATCTTTGGTATTTTCCTTTCTCTAAAGGTTCCTTTCGCAGCTTCATGTCCTTCAACATCTTCCAAAGTAGCTTTTAACCAATTTGGCCTCTTCCTTGTGGTCTGGATGATCACAGGTTGAATAGGATCTCTTGGTCCTTCTTCTTCTTGATTTGTAGTAGGATTTTCATGGTGTAATTCTTATTCTTCGAATATTGGAGATTCTTCATCATCGAAATCAATGGGGATATCCTTTGATTTCTTGTAGGCTTGATTTTCATCAAATATGACATCCCTGTTTACTACAATATGTCTTCCTTCCTTGATCTAGGTTCTATATGCCTTTGAGGTGAGACTATAACCAACGAATATTCCTTTGATGCTCTTAGAATCCAACTTCTTTCACTTGTCCTTTGGAACATGGATGTAGGTAGGGCTTCCAAATATTTATAGGTGATCCACACTCGACTTCTTCCCTATGAATATTTCTTCAGGAGTTATATTCTTGATACTTCTACAGGAATTCTATTTTGAATGTATACAACTATCATGGTTGCTTCTCCCCATAGGAATTTTGGTAGGTCTTGATCAAGGAGCATTGTTTTAATGCCTTCTTTAATAGACCTATTATTCCTTTCAACAATTCCATTTTGCTCAAGATAGTAGGGAATAATGAGCTCCCTCTTAATTCCTGATTCCTTACAATATGCAATCAATTCCTTAGAAGTGTATTACCCACCATTGTTCTTTATATTTCTTTCGGTTAGGGTTTCCACTCTAGCACGAAATTACTTGAACTTCTCAAATACTTCATCCTTTATCTTGAGAAGGTATAGCCATGTCTTTCTAGAATGATCATCTGTGAATGTTACATAGTAGAGTTGCTATCCAAGTGAAGAGCGTCCCTTGCACACACCTTCATGATATTCCTCGATATTGGCGATGCCATTAACCAATTGATTGAGAGTAGGAATAACCTTGTATTGTATATAACCATACCTCCTATGCTATATACCAATAGGACTAATTTCCATATGAACCAAATCTTGAGGAGGTGGAGTGATTACCCCATATAAGCTTCCTTCACGAAATCCAATAACTCTAGATTTATCAATGCTAGATTCTTTGCCCCAAACCAATACTTTTCCATCAACAAAAGAAATTATATATTCTTTATCTTCTAAACAAGAAATAGAAAGTAAATTCTTTTTCAAACCTGGAACATATAGTATGTTGTTGAGGTGAAGCTTCAATCCACTTTCCAACTTTAACGATGTTGATTCTAGGCCTCTAACATCATAGCTTTTGTTGTCACCCAATTCCACTGCATGAGAAGATGGCTCCTTTGATAGTGTATATTTTTTTTTACTTTCTCCTATCATGTTCCTTGATGCTTCACTATCAATGATCCATGCATTCTCATCACTAAGAGAGCTTGTAAGAGAAACAAAAAATACTTGAATTTTGACCTTGTTGAATAAGTAGTCGTTGACCTTATTAATCCAACTTTAGACAATTTTTATACCCATTCTCATATATCTTATCAAAGAGGGAGAATCCATGTACAATCCTTTTGAGCCAACAAAGTGATCTTCAATATTTCCTGACGTTAACTCTGATACCATGTTGAGAAATCAATGCAAGTATATTAGGGTTTGATTCTTCTTTCTTGATAATTACTTGTGAATTATGTTGGCTTATTTTGCTTATTTATTAGATTATATTTCATCAAGAAATCACCAAATTATGTGCGTATGAAGATCACAAAAACACAAGACACAAGATGTAGGCACTATGCTAAGGAAAAACCCCTCTTTAGGGGAAATTCCAGTCAAAATTCTCTTCCTTCAATAGTTTTCTTTGAGACTCTTCACCCTAGACATAGACCAAACCTTTCCTCCACACCAAGTAAATATTTCCAGATCTTCGACCCAATAACATCAACAAATTGTTCCCAGCAACTTCGATTATGCAGTAATTACGACATCAATAAAAAAAAAAAACACAAAAATACTTTGATCTCCCAAACTAGGGCACGAAATGGAGAGAGAGTAGCACCAAACTTCGATTTTATCCTTCTCTACCACTTTGACCCAAATCACACTCATTTTAGCTTCATTGACCTATTTCACATTTTTTCTAGCTTCAGTAGAGATATCTAACAGGTTTGAGATGAGATGCTCCAAATGAATTCGATCTCCTTCCTTTTATAGGCTTCAAGAAAGGTCGAATTGATCCCCTTTAGGCTGACTTGGTCTCCTTTAGGCCGAATTGGTGTGGAGGTTACATAATTCAGATTTGACTCAATAATAAACATTTTTACATGATTCAAAAGCCAAAGAAAGGTCTCTTTAAATATAAAATTACTCTTTTGACTCAATATGAATCCTAGGAGTCCACAATGGAGACTTTGACTAATATAAAGATGACCCAAGCACGAAACCCATGCTTTAATAAGTCATTGTTACAATAATACAAATTATTTTCTTTATTCTTTTAACAAGTACATTACATAATGACTCAAATACATTTTATGAAGACCGAACCTAGTTACATTCTTCAAAACCTGGTTGGATTTTTTCTATTTCTAATAAAAGCTATCTTTTCTCTTTCTTTCGATAAGGAAATGTACTTGTTATTATGTGGCTTTAATGGTTGTTCCCTCATTGTTATTTATCTAGTTATATGTTGGTTATAAGCATGGTAAGATGACAAATCTCAGTCATGGATCTATTCATGTTTTTACTTGTAATTGAATGAATAATGAATGCAAGACCTAATTGATGTTATAACAGGTAATGTGGGAAGGAAGTGACCCATCTTGTTGAACCTCATATAATTTTTCAGTCCCTTATGTTTAGACTCGCATTCATGACCTGTAGTTTGCATATGTACCAAGTGTTTGACATAATGTCAGTCTCGGTTGGGGAAGGTCAGGTCAAGTCCTAGTTTCAGTTTTTGGTTTACAAGAATTATCTTCATGTCTGTTATGAGTTTTGAAAATTTCATAGACTTTTGGGTAAAGGCTAAGCCCCAGCCTTGGAAAATAGCCTTAAACCTTGGAGTCATTGGCATAACACTGGCATAAAAAGGCTACAGTCACACTCAGGGAGGACTATGGGAGAAACTGGAGACTCATAGTCACTTGGAGGCCTTGGAAAGGGAGTGAATGGGGCTATAAGTGAGGGAAAAATAAATTTATCTCAAGAGTTGGACACCGGGAGGGGTTGGGTTTCTCTTGGGGGTCATGTGGCACTTGAGGAAAGTTGGTAAGGTCTTAGGTTGTCGATTCCATTTTCTTAAGGTCATATAGGAGGTTGAGTCTTATCATAGTGACCCTCAACTCATGTTTATCTTGGGAAAGCCGGTGAAAGTGGGTAAATGTTGGAGGAGGCATGCTACACCCAAGGTTCGAGGTCTCGAGATGCCAAAATCATTGTCAATTATCAGAGAAGTCCCTTGTCAGTCTCAGCCTCATCAACCTTGACCTATTCTTTCTATCATTTCCCTTTTTTCTTCCAAGGTCCTGAGATGACGTCATTTTGGGGTGATGTCACTCTGGAATCATACCTGCCATGTGGCCCATTATAAGGATGCCACGTGTCATTTAAATTCAAGCCACTTGGCCCTCCAAATGACCTCTAGTGTCTGACATGTATCACACTTATATGAATTATTTAAATATGTTTGCAACTAGAGGAGTGACTTTGACTCTCCATCCAACCATAAGCCAATTGTAGCCAAATCCTTCTTGCAGTTGTCCACCTGTAAGCCAAATCCACGATCCAAGGGGATCTCTTTAAGAAATATTTAGTAGGAAGCCTTGCTCATAAGTTTGGCACCTTTCCCAGAAATCCAATTTTTTCCTCAAACTTCTCCAAGCTTGGACACACCAACTCACAACTTCAACATAACAATGTAGGGAACTCCATTCCCTCAGCCTCAGTAGGTTATAACAACACTCAACATGTGCTCAAGTTTGGCTCAACTTGTTGCTGCCAAAATTGAATTTTGTTCTCCCTCCAAATTCTTCCATCACACTTCCTTCCTTGAAACAACTGCTCCCTTACTGTTCGTGTTCCCCAATCATTCTCCTTCCAGGAGGTATGGAAAATGTGGGTGCTTTCTTAAGAATCTCTCTTCCCATCTATTACATAGGTGTGTTTTTGGTATCCACCAACCATTACCACTAAAATCCACCCCCCAGATTACAAATTCGTGTCCGACTCTTCAAGCCAAAATTTACATTCATTAATAACCAAAGTACAATTACATTACAAAGTCAAGAAGAGTATACCAAGGATGTTACAGAGACACTTTTTTTCTTTATAATCCTTTCATGTTGAACTTTTATATGTTGATGAAAACCTTAAGTTTTGATCTTGTTAAATTATTAAACAATTTTCCTTATGTTGAGGCAACCCAAATTTAGATAATGTCTCACATTCTATTATTATATCTATAGTGTTTTTTTCCTATGACAAGCCATAAACAAATGACCTTTTATGTTTTATATAATCTTTTGATTCATCAATGAAAATTCAACTTAAAGAAAGATAAAATATTTTAGATGTTAATAGAGTTTGGATTTTAAATTAGTTTAATGTTTCTTATTAATATTGTTTTATATTTAATTAGTTTTGTATTCATGTGAGATGGTTCGGAAGTTATGAGTTAACTATCAAAATTTATATAAATAAATAAATTTAAAACATATAATAAGAAATATTTTTTAAATTAAAAAAATTATCCATAAAATATAATGTTTTAATATAAATTTGAAATAAAAGATAAAAGTAAAATTAATTATTTTATAAATTAAAAAAGAAAAAAAAACTTCAATTTTTTTATAACTGACTATTTATTAATATTTTCTCTTTAATTATATTTATATTTTTTTAGTCTTTATCTAGTTTTACAATCAAATTTATGGAGAGAGTTTAAAGATAGAAACTATTTTTTGGAGAATTAAACTATCTCAAAGGACATCCAGGATAAGTCAAACTTCCTAAAATCTTGGTGATAACATTTTATTATTGATAAATCCTACTTCCATCCTATAAATAAGACAACCACTCAATCATTTAACAAAAAAAAATTAAAAAATTACCATGTATATATAAACTTAATTATTTAAAACATATATCTCACCTCAATATATATATATATATAGATAGATTTGGACATTTGAAATTTCGTTTTAGGGTGAGCAAGTTATTCAAGTTACATATTTTTATCATTATCCACCCATATAGGTACATGAGAGGTCGTAGGTTGAGTAGAATATACCTTACGTTGATACTCCGTGTTTGATGATACTTAAATTTAAAGAATTCTGACATTAAATATTCACATGCACACGTGGTGTCCATGTTCTATACTTAGCAAAGGAGGTCTACGCAAGTTGCAAGTAAAATAAATTCTTAAACAACACTCAAGTCACCTCTAGTAAGTAGGAGATTTGCAAGTACATCAAACCTTTATGATTTCTGTTTTTTAGTCAATTAATTATTTAGGTATAATAACACATATATATATATATATTTATATTAAAGATTGAAAAATAATTATTTTACTACTTTATTTATACAATAAATTTTTTTTAATGGTTCTAAAAAGAAGAATGCAAAAAACATCTCTCTTTCATAAAAAGGAGAAAGGGAAACCCTCTCTCTTCCATAAAAAAGGAGAAAGGGGAAGATCGAGTACTAAACCCACCAAAGTTAAAACATATTGTTTTTTGAGTCTAAGAGTAAGTTCTTTTAAATTGCTTGCACAAGATGATGCGAAAACAGTAAATTTCTAAGATTTGAGTGAAACCAACCCCCACTAGATCCACAAGAGGCAGAAGTTGGTGGGTACCAGAATTTGGGGATTTCTTTCTTTGATATTTTCTACTTCTTGTTATTGGAGGAGAAGAACACGATTTGACTTTTAGAACATCAAAATATGGAGCATAAGAGGAGGAAAGTTTGACCTCCTCCTCTTCCTCCATTCCAGCTTCTTATTCCTTCTATCATAAGAAAAATATTTTGTCATTTTCCCTTGATAGAACCTTTTGCTCAGTGGGTGAAATGATGATCTCTAATAGCACTTGACTTGGAACTAACTTATTAGAATGGTGAGTTGGAGGAGATTGGACTTCTTCAACGTCAACAATTGCCCCTGAAGATTGTAAAGCTTCAAAGCTATTACGAGAGGGAGAACACTACTAAAATTCAAGCGTACTTGGAGGATAAGATTGCTTAGGCAAGTGATTCTTTTGTTTCCTTGTAACTAGTTTGCATTTTTGTTGCTCATCATTGCTTTGAGGAGATGGAAATGAGATAAAAGGAGGTTGAAATGCTAAAGCATTAGGACAAATTTCGTAAAGTGCCCATACTCATGACAAGAATTACATTTAAAAGGAACTTGCACACAATCCAGGGCGTGAAGATGGCGCCAACCCTCGAAGTCAAGTTGAATTGCCTTTGGGAGTTCTTTTGAAAAATCTATTTCAACACAAATTCTGGCATATGAGAAGTTATTCTCCTTGACCAATGAATTAGTAATAAAATAACCTAATTTGTCTTCGATGGCTTTAAAAATGCCATCACCCCAACAAACAAGGGTAAGATGCAACAATCTAATCTAGACATGCACAACAAGAATTTCCATGTTGGAATTACAATCCAGTGTCTATTGGGTGAGAAACATTCCTCAGGAGCCCATGAAATAAGACCCAAATATGAAGATTAGATCCATATGCTACTTTCTATAAAAAATAAAAGCATAACAACTTTTTCCACAATATCAAGTACTAGAGAGCTCATGATCTACCCAATTGTTAGAGATCCAATGCAAAAGAGAGCTGTAATTAGAGAAAAGTCTAGTTAAGTTAGCAATTAGCCATTTTTTGTTAAGGATACTAATGTTCTTCTTCATTGAAGAAGAAAACCCCATGTCAAGAGAAGGACTCAATGCTCCTTTTACAAATCTACTTAGCGTAAGACATTTCTGACTCTTTGAACCATGGGGTGGAGATCCATGACCTACCTTAGCAAGTTTGGAAGAAACACCCATTGCACAATGTAAGGAATTCTTCAAATCAACTAAGGAACTCTTCAAATCAACTAGAGTGCAGACAAACTCTTAAACAACATCAATCACCAAGAACCATAGTGCAGTTGAAGAGCAAACATGTGAGAAATACTCCTTGAACCTCATCGACCACCAAGAACCATAACGTAATTGAAGACCAAACCTGTGACAAAGACCTACAATGCAATGGATCCAACAATGCAGGGAAGGGACAATGGTGGTAGCTAGGGTTACCTTAGCCATGAAATGCAAAGCTGCTCGTTGTCCTTACATTTTTATTTTTTTTTGAAGGATATAAAAGTATGGTTCAAAAAATAAAATTAAAGAAGATGAGGCAGATTATTAATATAAAATTATGAAAAGTACCCACAATATATCACCTTTTAATTTTATCCTTTAAATTAAAAACACTCATAAAAAATAATGTCAAATTAAATCATCTTTTTATACCGTTATTATATAGATAAATGAAAAACTATATTTATAGTGAAATTAAAAAAATCTGTTTCAAAATTTAAAATATTATATTGAAATTAAAAATAGGTTTAAATACTTATATATATATATATAATAGTTATTTTTGGTGATAAGGGTGAATGCGTATTATCATTTTTTATTAATTTATAAAAAAATATTTAAAAAAATTATATAAATTTCTCGAAAATATATAAACTTATTTTTAATATATATATATATATATATATATATATATATATATATATATATATATATATATATATATATATTCTACAATCTTAAACTATTTTGGTTTTATAAATTTATTTTAAGTTTACCTATAATGTTTATATTTATTTAAAATTTGATAATATGAAGATTTTATTACAATCTTATTTTTAGATAAATGAATGAATTAATTATCAATAATATTAATATAACATTTTTTTAAACTAGAATGGGAATTTTATATTTATGTGCAAGTCTGCATTTTGTGTCACAACAAATCCATTAAGTAGTACATAGTTATATTTTTAAAAAAAGTTCTTGAGCCCTTTTATCCAAAAAAAATTACAAATTTTTCCGCAGGGACTCCAACTAGACAACAAAAAATGGGGTCTCACCATAAAACACAATTTACATGTCATACTATAATTGATTGATAATGCAATCCTTCATACATGTGCAATGGAAATCCATTTAGCTCTAAGGAATAGGAGAGGGCTTGATTCGACCATTGATTGTTAAATCTCCCCAGTGTCATTCCAAATTTTATGATGTGTTTGAAGGATATCTTAATCCCCCATTTTTGTCTCCTCGAGCAGGAGAACTAAAGGTCATTCTTTCTTGACTAATGACTTCACCTCCTCCATTTTTTTTTCAACTCTAATCCCCTATAATTCCAGAAGATAAACTTCATTACTTACTTCTTATATGAGTTTCCCCTTGCTAAGGGGTAGAGTTTTCTCCTTTTCTAGTATTTCTATGTCCTTTGAGTTTTGGATCTAGAATTTATTAAGTGCACATTCGTTATATTTTTCCATTTTATCCAATCTCACCAATCTATTAGTCTTTCGACCTACCTTTCATTGGAGCCTCTCTGGTTCTTTTTCCTTCCTAGCCTCTAGTTTATGATTTTTCTAACTCGAAAAATATGACCTTGTCCTGGTGTTTTTAGGGGAGAGGAATTCTTCCTCCTTTGTAGTATACTATAGGATCTACTGTGCTAGCACCATATCTTCTTCTAACAACAACATATTTTCATCAATTCTTTTTGGATCTAAATCTGATACCGATTTTTGATCTTTCTCTTGCAGGAGGGGTTATTTTTTGGTATTTATCCTTCTTCATTCACCATGTTTAATGCCTCATAGTTCTTACTATTTTATTTCTTTCATTTTTTGGTTCCTTCTCTACTTTGAGGATTCTTTTTTTTGCAGGAGGTCGGTCCTTTCCATTTATTCCTAGTTTGATCTGGTTCCCATGGCTAATTGTTTTATTGTTTTACTAGGCCTCTTCTCCTTTTTTTCTATTTCCATTGTTCGCCTTCCTCCCCTTGTTTTTATTGCCTCTCCTATTTCTTTTTGCAACGTCTTGCAAAGTGTCCATATTGATGGCATACTTAGCATTTGAATGTAATTTAATCATAATCTACCTCTTGGATATGGTACCATCAATCCATATGATATTTATGGCCTTCGGGAGTCCCTTATCTAGATCCACTTACACACACATCTCGACGTAAGAGAAAAACCCCTCTTGTGGCTCGACACAATCAATATACCTGCCAAGGGAATATCCAATCCTTCTAAAAGTGGCATCATTCCAACAACGCAATGGTAAAAATGAGAATTTCACCCATACTAGGACTACAAATGGAACATCAATTTCTAGGTTAAAATATAAAATCCACCTTGAATCCATATATAACCATTGAGCCCCCATGAATAAGGCCCACTTCTGAAGATTAGGTCTTGATTATCCTTGTATTTGAAGAAGAAAGTAAAAAACCCTTTTTTGCATAAGGACGAAGAGACAAAATCCTTGATCATGGGTTTCTATTTTTTTCCACCCTTAACCTCAAAGAACATGTGTAGGGATGTATCCCCATGAATTGATCAATGAAGTTGTGCTCGAATGTTCCAGAGGTAGAGTTCTCAACTGAGGTGCACATACCTCAATATTTTGGATTTCCTCAAATTTATTGATGAAATGAGAAGGCTTTGCCTTTTAAAATTTCATCCCAATCATAACTAACAAATTTAAAATAATCTATACCAGTAGCAGGCTTAGGGGGTAGGGATGTAGACTCCCCTTGAACTAGTTGTCGAGCTGTTGAAAATGCCGATGTGTCGAAAACCCTCAAAGCCGTAGAGCCTCTCAATTTTTTTTTTCCCTTCTCCCCACAAATATCAATATCGTCCTCCATAAAAATTAACATAACATATCTAACATCATAATATACCATCTTATATCCATATTAACTCCAAATTTACCAAGCACTAACAGGGATCAAATATTTTTAGAGTGAAAGTATTTTGATCTCTCTCGGGGCTTGGTAGATCCAAAGTTAAGATGGATCTAGGCTAGTCTTTCCCCGTTTAAATAGGTTATATTGCAAATGAATACCATGGTTCAATACATCAATTTTATTTTAACATCTGATTATTTTTATTTTCACTATTTTATTATTTTTTTTTTACATAATAGGACATGACAAACATGACATTACAACATTTCTTTCCTACTGGGTGGGAGAGCATCTCTCAACTCAATTATTATATTAATTCCTTTCCATTTTATTACTATTAAGTTCATTTTTGGAATTGGTTCAAATATTATCTTAACTTTACCTTTTATTTATTAATATTTTCTTTAATTTAAGTCAAAATTTGTTCATTCTTCTCTAATTTGGTCAAATCATGGCTTAATTTTACCTTTTATTTTCTAATAATTTACCTAATTTAAGTTAAATTTTATTAAATTTTATCATTTTTTTCCTGAATCTCGTCAATTAATTGTTATCCCCTCACTCCTTTTAACCTAGTCATACATTCACAATATTCTAAAAAAACTTTATGTATCCTTGATGATGGGTGGAACATCCACCTGAAATGTCGATAGTTTTCTACAATTTACACTATTGTCTCTAAAAGAAGTCTACCAAACATAATCTCCAATTGTGTAAATGTTTATTTGCATATTTTAAACTTAATTTAATTACAAAATTAAATAAAATTTGTTAAGAAAACACATACATAAAGAGTAAAGGATATTTCTACTTGTACTTTGGGATTGAATAAAGGAAGCTAATGAAATCAACATGTTAAAAACTTTCAAGGAAATAATAAATGATATTTTTCTGGGTAGAAGTATTAGTGTACTTAGTTTATGAAAAACAGGATATATATATATATATATATATATATATATATATATATATATAATGAAATGGTTAGAGATTTCATTACTAAATAAATCTTGAATACAAGGCCAAAACCTTTACATATTCAAATATTCCTTGCAAGTTTGAAATTGAGCACGAAGACTCAATCCAAAGCCTCAGGAAATCTCCCCATGACACAACAATTTTAGTCCCTTTCCACCTATAAATTTTCCAAAAAATCCCCAATATCTAATCACAATTACATTCCATTATTCACTATTTTTGTTTTCATTTAGTCCGACTTCTTGTTTACCGTGGAGAAACCTTTTTTCCTTTCTTCCCAACTTTAATCCAACCTGTTTTTGCCGCAGATTCCAACGGTTCATTCTTCGGCAAGTGTACACTATTGTTCTTGAAGTCTTCCTCATCTGATTGATCTTCCCAAGAAATTTCCTTTCCAACATCATTCATTGTGGTTTCCAGAGGGGATCCGTTTTCCACAAGGGGTTGCTAAATTCCACTTTCGCTGAGTTTGGAGAATATTCACTAGCATGTGATTTTTCCTGATTGTATTTTGTTTCCTAAGATGCATTTTATTTGGTAGTATCAGTTTCCAGTTTATATTCTAGTTCTTTATTATCCTAATACTCTTCCTCTTTATATATTATACAGTGGTTTCCTTGAGCTCCTTCTCACTAATTATAACTTCGACATTTTTTTCGATCTTTTTTTCTCTAACACTTGGGGAAATTTTTTATTACATGCCCCATTTCATAGCACACTCCATATCGGAATGAAACATTTTCATACTTGAGATTTGGACCCAAAGATAATTTGGGGCCGTCAAATTGATCTCAGCAAGAAAACCCTTATTGAAGTCCATCTCCACACAAATTCAAGCATAAGTAGTTTTATAATAATTTCCTGTATCTGGGATGCAACAAAAAAAATTTCCAAGAAAATTCCCAATAGAGGATAAAGATTGGAGATTCCAAATATACAAGGGTAGGTTTGGAAGCCTTACCTAAACTGGAGTTGTGGAGATCAATGCCATTACTGGATAAAAGGTGGGAGAATACGGTTGCATGAAGAGATTAGCATTACCTTAGAACCATGACCATGATTCACAAGTGGCCTTATTTTCATTAATGTTGTTGAAAAAAACAATGAGAAAACCCTGAGCCATGGGATAAATATTAAGATAATATCTTAAACGATGTTTCCATGTCTCAAAGATCCATTTATGTATATCTTCTAGCCGTGGCCAAAATCCATTAAACTTGCAAACCAAACCTTGCTCCAAAAAAAAATTCTCACAACTGAAATCTTTCTCATCCAAAGGAACATTAAGAGAAGGAACTTCTTGAACTACCAGGAGGTCACACATCCAAATTTCAGAATGGAACTATATCAAACTATTGAGATTCAACAAGATGATGATCCTAGTGAAAATTAAGCACCTTCACTAGGTGGGGCCCATAGACTAATTTTAGGTGTATGTCTATTTTTAGAATGGTGAGCATATTCTATTTATAACAAGTGTCTATTTATAGATGGTTGAGCAAATTCTATTTATAGATAAGATTCTATGTTTAGATGGATGGGTCAAATCTATTTATTGGATGTCAATTATTATTAGCCCTTAATAATAATTGGACAATAAATAATAATCTGTTCTCTTAAAGAACTTGATTTCAGTTAACTAATGTGGCAAACCAGTTCACTGAAGGAATTACGATTTCTAAGGTTGGTTGGTGGGACATGTAGAGTGGACTTCATTGTAACTGAGTGATACAAAGTTGTAACAGAGTTGGATGTGTAGTTATGTGAGTTGTTATTTAGTTTAACTCAGTTAAGTGAGTTAAACTCAGTTGTGCTAGTTGTAACTAAAGATTTACTAGTCAGAGATCAATGAATTAATTATTTAATTAATTCACAAGTAGTGGTCTCACATGCAACTGAAGAAATACTACTGTTAACTATATGCATGTCAGATCCAGTGGAGACCCAGTTGAGAGATAGGTGAAAGGGCCTGGTTGACTATCAGTTGTGACTATAGTGGTGCATTCAATGCAACTACACACACATTGAAGATGCCAATGAGGATTGCGCAGTCAAGGCAAGGCAATATTGAATTCATTTAGGGATCTTCTTCAGTAGGGATTGCGTAGTGGAGGTAGGCTGCCAGGAGGCAGTAAATTGGTGCATGTTTATGCCAATTTTTGTATGACAATGTGAGACGATTGTATATTGTACTGAGAGATCTTGGAGTAGAGATTTGTATGAGATTGTTTCATGATCCATGATATACATAGTATATGATAGTTGGGGTTTTTAGCTTTATGCTTTCCCAATAAAAACATCTGTGTTATGTGCAATTGATTTTTCTTCATGTGTTTGCAATTGGCGATTAAATTTCCGCAAAGAATTAAGTAGAAGGATTATGTATTTAACAATGGATATGATTGTTAGATCATAAGAGTCCGGTAATACATAACAATATTAATAAAATTTATACATGGTATCAGAGCGAAGAAGATTGCAATATTGAAGCAGTAGCTAAGTTTGTTGGTGGAAACAATTTGAATTTGCTACAAGAATTTCTTGGTGCGACAGTTGAGTAAACATCGAAATAGCTTTCAATGGTTTGTGGTTAGAGTATGCACTCGAGGGAAGCTCGAAATACATTGCATGGAAGGATAGGATGAAGGCAGTGCTTGAAGATAATGGCTTGAAGGAGTTCATCGATAGCGATTTTCTTAAGCCCACTTCGACAAATGCTCCATTACTTGACGCATGGCAAAAGAAAGTAGTGAAAACGAGAAGGATTCTGTTGGAAGGTGTGCGAGACCATATTGTCTCAAGCCTTCATGGGAAAGCCACTCCATTTTCAATGTGGAAGGCTTTGACGGATATTTTCCAAAGTAGCAGCGACCATAGGAAATTGGCGCTGAAGGATAAACTCAGAAAGATCAAAATGGAGAAGGGCGAAAATATTCCTAAGTATCTCACAAAGTTTGTCTAATGTCGGGATGAACTGGGGAGTGTGGGAATCACTGTTGTTGATGATGATTTGGTGAGCTTGGCTATCTTGGGACTTCCTAAGAGTTGGCACAGTTATCAAGACTCTATCAACGGACGGGAAAAACTATTGGATTGGGAACAACTGTGGTCGGATCTAGTGCATGAGGAGTTCAGGCAGAACACCAGGGATGGCTCTTCATCAAAGCATGATGATGAAGAGGATTGTGCTTTGGCTGCTAAAGCAAGCAAAGGGAAGGGGAGGAAATTCCACTCAAAATCTGAGGCTAAAGGCAAGAAGCTGGATTTGTCCAAGGTGAAGTGTTTTCACTGTCATGAACATGGGCATCTCGCCACTAACTGCCCACAGAAAAAGAAGAACAAGAAGGCAACTAGAGCTGCAACTAGTGAGGTCCTTTCCTTGCAATTTGAACTTGATTTCTCTTTGATTTCATGCTTGGTTTCAAGCGCAATGGGATTGGTGTGGTATCTTGATAGTCATGCTTCCTTCCACATGACAGGAGATAAGGAGCTTTTCAGTGGCTTGGAGGAGAAATATCTCAAAATTCATATAGAGATGGGCGACGATGGACGATACAGTGCGACTAAAATTGGTACCATTACCTTTGAGAGGGATTCAAGTAAACCATTTCTGTTGAAAGATGTTATGCATGTTCTAGGTCTAAAGAAGAATTTTGTCTCAGTCGCGATGTTGGAGGACAGAGGTTATGATGTTGTTTTCAACGATGGAAAAGCTTTCCTGTCACATAAAAAAATGGGTCAAACCTAGAGGATAGGGATTCGAGTCAAGAATCTCTACAAGATGGAGGTAGATGGCTGCACTGCAATGGTGGGCAAAGAAGAAGAAGTGTTGAGCCGGGATGAGGGCGAATTATGGCACAGGAAATTGGGCCATCTTCACCATAGCGCCCTAAAGATTTTGCAACATATTTCTACTATAATTCCCAAGGGTACACTTACGCAAATATATCAATGCAAGGGATGTACTATGGGTAAGTTTTTGAAGACCAAATTTCATGAAAAGGAGAACCGTGCTTCAACGATCCTGGAGAGAGTTCACACAGACGTGTGTGGGCCATTGCTTCAAAAACAAAACACAGGTATTATGTTATTTTTGTTGATGAATATTCTCTTAGATGCTAGATCTTCTTCATGCAGAAGAAGGATCAAACATTCTCAAAGTTCTATGAGTTTAAAGCATTGGTGGAGAAAGAGTTGGGGAAGCAAGTGAAGGCTCTGCGAAGCGATAATGGTGGTGAATATATCTCAAATGAATTCAAAGACTTATGTAGAAAAGAAGGAATTCGAAGAGAACTCATAGCGCCTCACAACCCACAGCAGAATGGGGTCATGGAGAGGAAGAACAGAACGATCATGGGTGCTGCACGAGCTATGCTGCATGATCAGGGCCTACCAATGCACTTGTGGGCAGAAGCATGCAACACTTCGGTTTATGTGAAAAACCATTGTCCTCATAGAGTACTTAGCATGAGTACACCTAAAGAAGCTTTTCCTATTAAGAAATCGAATGTTTCTCACTTTAATATTTTTGGCTCATATGTTTATGTGCATGTGACCAAGAATGCCAGGAAGAAGCTGGAGCTAACTGCTAAAGTTGGGATATTTGTGGGGTGCACATAAACACCCCATAATTATTGTGTGTATTGTCCAAACAGTCAAATGACTGTGGTTCGACGGGATATAAAATTTAATGGGGAGAAAGCCATGAAGCTGTCGCTTGAGAAGGAGCTAGACTTGCATGTAGAGGAGGAACTACTTATTCCCAAAGATGAGTCTCTAGATGTGGATCAACCATAAGAGGAGGTTCATGGAGTGGAGGAGTCCACTAATGCAGAGTCAAACATCAGAATTGGCAGAAGGCGTACCACATAAGCTAAGAGGCTGAAGCTTGATGTGGCACAGAATGTAGGAGTCCCTACTTCACAGCATAGACAGAGACAATCTCTTGACCGATTCACTGGATACATGGCTGTCATGAGCAAATGTATTGTGACTGAGCCATCTTCCTTTTAGGAAGCAGTGCAAGAGCCCACATGGGTAGATGCAATGGTGGAGGAGTATGACTCCATTTTCAGAAATAGTGCTTGGGAAATTTTCCAAGGCCGGTTGATAAATCAGTGGTAGGTTCAAGATGGATCTACAAGGCAAAGCAAGCTTCTGATGGGAGTGTTGAGAAGTATAAGGCAAGATTTTTGGCCCGGGGCTTCTCACAGATCAAGGGGATTGATTATGAATAAACCTTTGCACCTGTCGCACGATATTCTTCCATAAGGACAACCCTTACTCTCTCAGCGCAGATGGGTTGGCACATTCATCAGATGGATGTGAATACTGCATTGCTTAATGGTATCATTGAGGAAGAAGTGTACATTGAACAACTTGAAGGATTTGAGATCTTCAGCGGTGAGTCGCATGTGTGCAAAATCAAAAGAGAGTTGTATGGGCTGAAGCAAGCACCCCATGCTTGGTACACTCAAATCAATAGTTATTTCACTGTACTTGGCTTCACCAAGAGTGAGGCAGATGCAAAACTATACCAGATTGTGGTGGAGGGTAAGGCTTTAATCATTGTTCTTTGTGTTGATGATTTAATACTGACTGGTGACGAGCAGCTGATACACTCATGCAAGGAGGACCATGCAAAGGAGTTCGAGATGAAGGATATGGACCTCCTTCACTATTTCCTTGGATTGGAAATATGGCAGTGAGAAGGTGAACAATTTGTGTCTCAAGGAAAGTATGAAATTGAGATACTCGGTAAGTTTCACATGGAGGGCTACAAACCCATGGATTCTCCTCTTCCAGGAAACTGGAGGAAAGAGGATGCTACATCGACAAAGGTAGTGGATGCTAATGTCTATCAATAGTTGGTGGGTTCGCTCATGTATTTAGTTAATACAAGACCGAAAATATACTATGTGGTAAACCAGCTTAGTCAAGCGATGGTTAATCCTACCAAGCTCTTTTGGAAGGCGGGCAAGCATGTCCTGAGATATCTCAGGGGCACATTTGAGTATGGCTTATGGTAAAGAAAGATGGATGAGGTGAAGTTGCATGGCTTCACAGATGCAGATTAGGCAGGCAGCCCAACAAACAGAAGGAGCACATTAGGACAGTATTGGATCTACAACTATTTCTTGGTACAGTAGGAAACATAGATTTGTGGCACTCAGTTTAGTAGAAGCGGAATACATGGCAGCAATTCAAGCTACATGTGAAGCTATCTAGATGAGAAAGATCTTGGTTGGTTTGTTTGGTTCTCATTTAGATCCTATAGTGATTCATTGTGATAATACGAGTTTCATTAAACTCTTGATTAATCATGTGTTTCATGATAGATCTAAGCATATAGATATCCGGTATCATCATATCAGAGGTTGTGTGCAGTGGAAGATCACGTTGCTTTAGTACATTCCTACGAAAGATGAGGATGCAGATATTCTGACAAAGGCGATCACTAGAAGCAAATTAAAATACCATAGAGACAGGATCTGGGTGAAGAATAATCCCTTTCTTGTTGAGAGGGAGTGTTGAGATTCAACAAGATGATGATCCTAGTGAAAATTAAGCACCTTCACTAGGTGGGCCCCACATAAATATATTATTAATACAAGATTCAAATATATTTCATCAGAGTGAAATTCTACCTCTTTGTACATTATTAATGGGTCATTTCAAGTACTGTGGTTTTCTTTGAATAATAATGATGAGTCAACCTGTATTTATGTATAGAATTTAATGATATTTGTTCTTCTTATTATTGGAAACCAATGATGATGGGATTTTCCACCTTTAAAAAGAACAATATATGGATTTTTGTGCATAACTTTGTTTTCTAATGGTTTTTTTATTAATAAGAATGAGATCCAAATGGATAAGTAGTATTTTATCATTGCCAATTGGTTAAGTTTGGGTGGTTGGGAAGAATATTGTTATCTGCCCCACCTAGGTATGTTGTCATAATGATTTCTGGTAAATGTGAGAGTGGTGGATAAGTTGGTTAAAAAATATTAATTTTTATATTTACATGAATAAATGTAGGGTTTAAAAATATTTTTGTGTTGAGAGGCACTCTTAGTCCAATATGGAAGAGATGTTGTAAGGTTATGTTATCTAAAAATTTTGACTCGGTAAAATTATATAAAAATAATAGTAAAATAAAATAAAATAAAAATAATAATTGTTTATATATTTTTAAAATTTAATGAAACAAATATGAAGATTTATATTCAAAAAAAAAAATCTCGATCCGACCCATGACTATTACATTTCTTCAACTTAATCCAAACCCTCAAGCGAGAATTCCATATCCCAAAAAAAATATTCCCTTTCTAGCTAATTTATGTTGAAGTCCAACAAGAAATTGCAGCACCTACACTAGTGTGGGACCAAGAGGTCCAAGTAGCACCTACACTAGTGTGGGACCATAGGTCTTAGCAACACCTACATTGGTGTGGGCTAAATTTGGTGCATGTCTATTTTAATTTTCTCTTAATTAAAATGGACAATAAAATGTAATCTTATCTCATAATCACTTGTAATAGTTAACTGAGTGTGATAAACTTAGTTAGCTCATGAATTTTGAGTTGAGGGTAGTTGGTGGTATGCAGAGTAATTCTAGTTGTAACAGAGTTCGAAGTGTAGTTGGTGCATTAGTTAATGCATGGAGTAATTAGTTAACTCATTTAAGTGAGTTAAAGTCACTTGTGCTAGTTGTAACTGTTTGTTGCACTAGTGAGAGATCAAGTGAATTAAATATTATTTAATTCACAATCAGTGATCTAACATGCAAATGATGATTTACTATTATTAGTTGCATGCATGTCAGTTCTAGTGGAGACCCATTTGAGACAAAGGTGAAAGGAATGTTAACTATCAGTTGTAGGAGTATTGGGTTGCACCCATGCAACCAAACACTCATTGGATTGCCCATAATCCTTGCACAATTTAGGAAGGCCAAAATTCCTAAAGAATAGAGATTGCATTCATCAGGAATTGCACAAGGAAACCAAGTTGTTTAGAGGCTGAGAATTGGCTAAGTGTTGGCTATTTTTGTCGAGGATAGTGTGAAACAATTAGCTGAGTACAAGAGGCTCTTGGGAGAAGAGTTGTATTGTAATTGTTTCATCTATCCATTCTGAATATACAATAGTAGATAGTGGGGTTTTGAGCAACAAGATTTCCCTGGGAAATTATCTATGTTATGGATTGATTCTTCTTTGCCTCATGTGATTTGCTATTGTGTTTTAACTTCCGCAGTTGATTTGTAGAAGCGATTCAATATCTAGCATTAGTACATTGTTAGATCGGATTGAATCCATGATATACATATTGTTTGTATAATTTCTACAATTTATTTCCAAAATAATCCCAAAATCTTGATACATTTATGTTCCATTTCTAATTGCTTGTCGATTTGATTTTAACTGAATTCTCATTTTCCTTAGCAATATATTTTTGGCCTTTGTCCAAATTTGTATCCTGCTCATATTTTAAGCTAATTATGAGAGGTCACTCTTGTGCGAGTGATATTTATTTTCATTGTCTTCTTCCACGTCATCATGGTCAACACAAGGTTTTGGTTTTCCCACCTTATTTCCTGAGAATTTAGAGGAAGGTCCAACATTTACAAGGGATTGTTGAATATAAGCATCCTCTATCACTAGCCCCAAAGTATCCTCCTTAGCATTCATTTATTGTTGAAGAATGTAGCTATGAATGATATTCATAATCCTTGATGTATTTATAAAACTATGTAAAAACAAAAAAAAATTAAATTAAAATTTTAAATTAGAAGAAAGCAAATCAAAAGAAAGGAAATCAACAAAACCACCTAAAATTAAGATCCTTTAAAATATAACATATTCACGTAAATAGAATATTTACCATAAGTTACTACGCACCATAATTTAAGAAAATATTTGCAGAAAAGATGGGATAAGGAACATGATGCGAATAAGGAGTTATCACCCACCATTATTTACGGGTTCTTCAAGACTTCAAAATTTATGAGTAAAAATGTAAATGTGAAAACTGTTAGAAATTGTAGCAATAAAGACTCAATTTGACTTGTGCCTTGTCAAATTGAGTAATTCTATTTTCCACATCAACAGGATAACTTGGATTGCAATTAACTTGTGTCGCATGGTATTTCCTACTAGTTGGATCAACAAATTTGAGTTTGTAGGCTAGAAATACAGTTGTGCATATAGTGATTGCTAAAATTTAGCAATCTAGTTTGGTTATTTTTAGTTGAACTTAGTTAACTGAGCTCTACTTACTAATTGAGTCATTTGAGTAGTAGACCTATTGTTAACTCATTGATCTCTTAGTTAAACTAGTCAATTAGCTTAAAATAACCCAAACATGCATGGAATTCAAATTTCCTAACTGAAGTGGAGGAAAAGGCACATTGTAATCATCAATTGTATAATAGTTGAGTGTATATGCTTGGCAATTAATAAAGTGATATATTCCTTGGGAATTGTGCAAGGAAATAGGAGGAATTTGTAGCCTTGAATTAGCTAAGTGTTAGTCAGAGCAGGAAATTTATCAAGAGAACAAGTTTACAATGCAGGGTGTGCTTCAGAGTTGAATCAAGACATTGTAATAGTTTCTCATTCTCATATGATTAATGAAAGAAATGAAGGGGTTTTTCCTAGTTGCGTTCCACTGAAAATCATTGTGTTCTTGTGGTTTTGATGGTTGCATGTCATTGCATGTGTTTCTAAATTGTGATTTCCATTCCACATAATAGTAGGGAAATTTATCATCTCTTGTTTCCAGTTCGAATTCATCAGTAGTAGAAAAATTCTATTAATTTATGCATGGTATCAGAGCTTGAAATCACAATAGAAACCAATCAATAGATCTTCTCCCTCATAAATTTTAGTTTGTAGATTCAATGAAGCCATTTTCTTATGTGCGGAAAGATGCCTTTCAACAGATTGAGATTGGAGTATGCCCTAGAGGGAACCTAGAATTTCATAGCTTGGAAGGACAATATGGAAGTTTTAATTGATGGAAATGGGAGGTTGGAGTACACCAAAACTGACATTCCAAAACTATCAACATTGGATTCACAACAGTTAGCTCAGTGGAAGAAGGAAACTGCAAAATCCAGGATGATCATCCTGGAGGGTGTGAGAGACCACATAGTCTTGAATTTACATGGAAAGGAAACTCAATTTTCTATGTGGAAGACCCTCACTGAGTTCTTTGAAAATAGAAGTGATGCTAGTAAATTGGCATTAAGGGACAAGCTCCGAAACATCCGATTGCATAAAAATGGAACCATTCCACATCACCTCTCTAGATTCACTCAGGTTCGAGATGAAATTGGAGGAGTAGAAGAAACTATGTTCTCTTCTAATCTTGTGAGCCTCTCTCTCCTAGGCCTTCCAAAATCATAGCATAGTTACCGAGACTCTGTAAATGGAAGGGACAAATTTCCAAATTAGGAGAGACTTTGGTCTGATTTGGTGCAGGAAGAAACTTGAAGGAACATTAGAGATGGAATAACATCCAAAGTTCAGGAGGAAGATAATTTTGCATTGGTTGGGAAGGGAAAGAAATATAAGGGAAAGAAGGCTCAAAGTAAGCCATAATATAGCTAGAACAATGGCAAGAAGAAGGATCTAAGGAAGAAAAAATGTTTTTACTGCCACGAATATGGGCACATTGCAACAAAGGGTCTGGACAAGAATTCTAAAAGAAGCCTTTAGGAGGAGAAAGAGTTGAAGCTCTTGCCTCAAAATTTGAATTAGAATTCACCCTAATTACATGCATGACTAGAAATTTAATGGGGAGTGTGTGGTATCTATATTCTGGTACCTCGTTCCATATGACATTATGTAGATAATTCTTCAGTAACCTAGAGGAGAAAGATATCCAGATGCACATAGAAATTGGGGATGATGGGAGGTACAATACTAAAATAATTTGATATAGACTTATGCAAGAACGCAATAAAATACAAAAATAAACATAAACATAGAGATGAAACAGGAATAAAACTTCATTTCATTAATATCGAATACTGAAAAATGCTTACAGATAGAATGGAAAATAAATTAGCTCAGATGATGGTAGCTTATCTCTGAGAAGATATGTGGCAACGACATGCCTCTGAACTATGTTAAAATTAGGCTAAAAGGGTTATTTATTATTGAGAAACAATGGAAAACCCTAAACATCCAAAAACCTAACCCTAGGAGATGAAGCGCCAAAACTATGGGCCCTGTTTGGGTAAATTGGTACATCAACTTCCTGGGGACGTAACTTTGGCATAAGATCTTCGTTTAATGCGCATAATACCTTGTTAGAAATATATATTTGAGGAATACAACTTTTGAGTGACCAACATTATTTGAATGGCAAAGCACTATGCCATGAGGAACAAAATTGCAAGAACCAAGCTCAAACGAGCCCATAAAAAATTCAAACTTTGACCAAGAAAAAGAAGAAATACAAGTTAGACATACTTGATGAGGTATAACTCCATGCCTTAAACAATCAATGAGAAATTACTCTCATAATTTTGGCAAATTTTTGCACTTATGTTCATTTCAGTAATTTTTGATAATTTTCAACTCAGAAATTTTGCTAAAGGCGCAACGACCTGGATGCTGCGGTCTTTTTTGGGGCCTCCAAATGAAAAATGGCCACCATAATCATATTCATAATGATGAGGAAATAAACTCTAGCAAGTTCAGAAGATTTGGAAGAGAAATGGTCCCTCAAAAATGCAAAAAGTTACCAAATTTTCATGTTTCTGCCTCATTTTTGACCTGGTCACTACGTGCCACAAGGAATTGTAATGTTTTTTTATGGTATTTCAGGTTTGTTCATTAGCTCTTATCTGTGGTGCACAAATTTTTTCAATGTGGGTAGTGGCTATAATAAGTTCGATACAAAAAAAGGAATTGTATGTCCTTTTCGTTGGGGATTTCCTGGAATAAATCGTCGTATTTTCTCACGATTTCTTATGAGCACCATTTTGAAAAATGGAGGTAGATTTGGAAACTAGACTTAGGGATATTTCCAATGATATATCATGGAGCGGATTTGGACACCGGGAAGGCACTAAAAACTAGCCTTGAACAAAGGCCATTTTTTCTGCCTAGAAGCTGTGCGTTTACCAAAAAATTGCAAATTTTTACAATCTTCAACAAATCTTCTCCAGTTTGACTTTTCACTTTGGGAAATGTAATTTTACTGATGTAAATATTCAATATGAATGTAAAAGTCATGTTTTTAGTTTTATCTAAGGTATATACATTAGGTAAGTCATTAGTTGAGGTCAAATGAATCAGTTCTTAGAGATAGGAATGAGTCACTTTCCTCATCCTACACTCTAGCTTGTAGTTAAAATTTTCATGTAAACCTCCCTTATCTCATGGATTAGACCTCTAATGATGAGAGGAGTTTGTTTGAGGTCTATTTAGCTCAGGATTTTAGAGGATCCAGGGGTTGGGCTCAGTTGGATGTTTGGCCTTTGAAGAAACACACTTTTGTATTGGTTCTGAGCAGGAAATTAATCAAATTTGCAACTATTTTTATGGGATCCATGTGGTGTGGTGTTTAGTTTCAGTTTTTTCTTTTGTGCTCAGTTGTTAGAATGTTTTTTTTATTTCATTCATCATTTCATAAATTTTAAGTGAATGTATGCAAGTTAGATAAGTATAATCCATTCTCAGATGCTCTGTTTTGGGTAGACATTCACAGTCTGTTAAATTTATTCAATTTAGAAAGAACCCATGATTGCACCATGCTCTTTCTAGCCCCTCACCTATCTTGATCATCCCACCATTGAAACCATAAAGTGATAAACATCGTACCTACCTTGCCCCATAGAACACCCTGCAAATTGTGACCTAATTTCCCTTGCCTTGACTGTTTTTCTCCTTCTGATCCAACACCACCCTATATAATCAAAATCAAAACCTAGAGCTACTATACCTAGCCTAATATCTTCTTTCCTCAGTTATCTTGGCTGTGATATATACAAAGAGAGCCCTCTCCTTGCCTAGTAGGGCTAACTACTTGGATAAGCGCGGTTTGTGGTTACCTCAGAATTGCCTTCTTCAGCCTGAGGTTCATTTAAGTGATAACAACTTCCTAATCGAGGGCAATGGTTCATGTCATGTCGTCCGACTACCTTACAGTCAACGCACCATAGTTGGGTAGAACCACTTGGTCCTGTAGCATCCCTAGGCCGCAATGGGTTCGACCCACCCGCTTGCATGTAATCTTGAAACAAGGTACAATGATATTTTGTGTGGCCGAAACCCTTACAACATATACACCATACATCTGTGCCAACTTACTTTCATTTGTCTCTGCACAGGTTCTGAATTTCCAAGTGCTTCGCCTCCAACTAATTTTGGATTTGCAGAGTTCCAAATTGGTCATCAGCTCTGGGCGCAGCTTCCAGTTTCATGGAAACTTCCAGAGCTTCAGCCTGAGAGTCAATGTTCTGTTGATTCATAGGTCCACACAAATGTGGCAAGAGCATTACAATAAAACATTCCTTATGCCACTTATCATCATTGAAATATCCTCCCTCACTGATAGTGCGTTTCAGCTGTTGATCTGCCTCCCAAACATATTCATTTGGCTCTTGTTTGATATCTTTCAACTCAGTTACACACTATGAGTAGGAATTTGGTTTTCTGAATTTCTTCTTCAAAGCATCCTTGATCTCATCAACGGTAGGATTAGCATGTTGAGCCAGATATCCCATAAACTAGTCCAGCGCACGACCTTCAAACACCATAGCTATTTGCGCTCTCTTGACAACTTCAATGTTAAAATTTTGTGCAGTCCATACTGCATTTGCAACAAATAAAAACCTATCCATATCCTCATCTCACATACCCTTGAAGGTGGGTAGCTTCATATGCATATCCATATCTGTTGAGAATGCAACAAGATGATGGAGCTTAGTGAAAAGAAGTCGCCTTCACTAAGTGGGCCCGCAGGCTATTTTTGGTGCAAAGTCTATTTTTAGACTATGTCTATTTTTAGACATATGGATCATGGTCTACGAGTTGCATGATGCTATTTGTGTATGGTTGGTCAAGTTGGTAAAAATAGATGGACCTCTATTTTTAGACATACTGGATGGAGTCTATTTTTAGACTGCCAGTCTAAAAATAGATCAGTCGAATATTATTAGCTCTTAATAATATTTGGACTATAAACATTATCTTATCCTCTTGGAGCACTTCAGTTTGAGCTACAGATGTGGCACATGCAGCTGACAGAAGGAATTACGCTATTCCTAGGGTTTAGTTGAGCTATTGCATAGTTGACTTCAGTTAGAACTCATGTGGCAGAGTTTGGTGGATTTGATGGAGTTGTGTTCAGTTTAACTTAGTTGAACTAGTTGTATTTAGTCTAACTGATAAATACACTAGTGATGAGTGGTGTGAATTAATTATTAATTAATTCACTTATTATTAACTCATAAATCAACTAAAGAATACATCATTTGACTGCAGTGCATGGACAGTTCAGTGGAGACCAGTGTTAGAGGTGGGTGAAAGGGTGAGTCTACTATCAGTTGTGACTATAGATGTGCATGAGATTTGCACACACATTGATTGAGATTGCCAATGAGGATTGCGCAGTACAAGCCAGTGGGATTTGAACTTGGATCTCACAATTAACCATCTTGGATTGCACAGTAGAGGCAGGCTAACAGGTGGAGGAGATTTGAACTTGTGACTTGTTCATATCTGAGCTAGTTAGTGTGTAACAATTGGAGATAGTGTTGAGGGCTTGTGAGGAGTTTTTGCTATGTATTGTTACATGTTCTCTATCATTATAATATATAGATATTTGGGGGTTTTCAGTTGTAAGCTTTCCCATTACATACTGTGTTATATGTGTGCTTGATTATGTTTTAATGTGCGCATGCGACTGCTTCTAATTCCGCAAATTGATGATCAATGGTAGAAGAGGTTATGTATTATGCATGAAGCTCAAATAGTGTGTAATCAGGATAATCTCGGTGAATAAATCATCTATTATTCAAATTTATACATGGTATCGGAGTGAAGTTGATCATCGGATCTATTACAGTGATTACATTTTATTTCGGTAGATAGAGTCTGTAAGAGGGCCAGGTAGCCTCTGGATTAATCCTTTCTTTGAAAGGTGAAAAATTTAGTAAATTCCCCTACATTCGATCTCTGTGCTAGAAATACTTTGTTCTCACAGATCAGAAGCGGTTGAGTTTTGAGCTGGTGGAATTTGAATTTGCAGCAGTGTTTTCTTGGTGTCGAAGTCAAAATGTCTTTCAACGGATTGCGATTGGAGTATGCCCTTGAGGGCAGCTCAAATTATATTGCATGGAAGGACAGGTGGAGGCTATGCAGCCATGAAAAATGGGCTGAAGGAGTTCATAGATTCTGAAGTCCCAAAGCCTACTGATGCTGCTCAAGTTGAGGCTTTGCAAAAGAAGACAGCAAGGTGTCGAAGGATTCTGTTGGAGGGCGTGAAGGATCACATAGTATCCAGCCTGCATGGAAAAGCTTCTCCATACTTGATGTGGAAAGCGTTGAAAGATTTATTCCAAAGCAAGAGCGACCAGAGGAAGTTGGCGCTCAAGGATAAACTCAGGAAAATAAAGATGGAGAAGAATGACACTATTCCGGTATACTTGACAAAGTTTGTCCACTGCAGGGATGAGCTTGGGAGTGTAGGAGTTAGTGTGGATGATGAGGAATTGGTGAGCTTGGCTCTCCTTGGGCTTCCAAAGAGTTGGCATTCCTATCAGGACTCTGTCAATGGTCGGGAGAAATTGCCAGGATGGGAGCGACTTTGGTCGGATCTTGTGTAAGAGGAGATAAGGCAAAGTACCAGGGATGGATCGTCATCAAAGAACTTTGATGAAGAGAATTTCACTTTGGCTAGCAAAGCAAAGAAGGGGAAGAGAAAGAAAGCTTCTCAATCCGGTGCGAAAGGCAAGAAGCAGGACATGTCCAAGGTGAAGTGCTTTCACTGTCACCAACACGGACATTATGCCACAAATTGTCCGCAGAAGAAGAAAAATAAGCAGGTTGCTGGATCTGCAGCAGGAGAGGCCTTAGCCTCGCAGTTTGAGCTGGATTTTTCACTGATCGCATGCTTGGTCTCAAGTGTGATGGGATCAGTATGGTTCTTGGACAGTGGTGCGTCTTTTCACATGACTGGAGATCGAGATCTGTTTTCAGATCTGGATGAGAAAGATGTTGGAGTGCACATCGAGATGGGCGATGATGGTAGATACAGTGCGACCGGTATCGGTACCATTTCCTTTGAGAGGGAGTCTGGTAAACCCTTCGTATTGAAGGAAGTATTGCATGTTCCAGGATTGATGAAGAATCTGATCTCTGTGGCGATGTTGGAAGACAAGGGGTATGATGTGGTCTTCAGCGAAGGAAAGGCTTTCCTACGCAGTAAGACAACTGGAGAGACCCGGAAGATAGGGGTTCGAGTCAAGAACCTTTATCAGTTGCAAGTAGATGGCTGCGCAGCAATGGCATGCAAGGCGGGAGAAGTGGTGAGCCGGGATGATGATGGCGAGCTGTGGCACAGGAGATTGGGCCACCTTCACCATGGAGCTTTGAAGATATTGCAGCAGATTTCTACTGGGCTTCCTAAGGGCACTCTTGCGCAGTCAGATCAGTGCAAGGGGTGTACCTTGGGAAAATTTGTGAAAGCCACCTTTCACGAGAAGGATAGTCGCGCCACGACGATCCTTGAGAGAATTCACACAGACGTGTGTGGACCTTTCTCAGTAGCTTCGACAGCAAAGCACATGTACTATGTGATCTTTGTTGATGATTTTTCTCGGAAGTGCTGGATCTTCTTCATGCAGAAGAAGAGCGAGACATACTCAAAGTTCTGTGAGTTCAAGGCACTGGTTGAGAAGGAATCAGGGAAGCAGGTGAAGGCTCTTAGGAGCGACAATGGTGGTGAATTCATCTCTGGCAAATTCAAGGACTTTTGCAGCGCAGAAGGAATTCGAAGAGAGCTCATAGCACCTCATAACCCACAGCAGAACGGGGTTGCTGAGCGGAAGAACAGAACGATCGTGGGTGCTGCACGGGCGATGTTGCATGATCAAGGCCTACCCATTCACTTGTGGGAGGAGGCATGCAATACTGCAGTATATGTGCAGAACCGTTGTCCTCACAAGATACTTGGCATGAGTACACCGGAGGAGGCGTTTTCTGGTAAGAGGCCTGATATTTTCCATTTGAGGATTTTTGGTTCACCTGTCTACATGCATGTGACGAAGGATGCCAGGAAGAAGCTGGAGCCGACCGCAGAGGTTGGGATATTTGTGGGGTACACTGATACGCCCCACAACTATCGTGTGTATTTTCCAGACAGTCGCAAGACTGTTGTGCGACGGGATATCAAATTTCAAGAGGAGAAAGCCATGAAGTGTTCGCTTGAGAGGGAGCCACACTTGCATGCAGAGGAGGAGCTATTAGTTCCTAAGGATGAGCTTCAGGATGTGGATCAGCCACAAGAGGAAGTTCATGGAGTGGAAGATACCACTCATACAACGCCAACCATCAGAGGGCAGAAGCGCACTACAGAAGCTGAGTGACTGGCTCAAGATGCAGAGAAGGTTGTAGGACCACCTACAACATAGCGCAGACAGAGACAGTCACTGGACCGATATACTGGATACATGGCTCTTGTGAGCAAGTGTATCGTGATAGAGCCATCCTCTTTCGAGGAAGCTGTGGAGGACCTCGCATGGGTAGATGCCATGGTGGAAGAGTATGATTCGATTGTCAGAAATAGTGCATGGGAGATTGTCCCAAGGCCAGAGGGGAAATCAGTGGTGGGTTCGAGATGGATCTACAAAGTGAAGCAGGAAGCTGACGGGAGTGTGGAGAAGTACAAGGCAAGATTTATTGCCCGAGGCTTCTCACAGATAGAGGGGATCGATTATGAGGAGACCTTTGCACCTGTCGCAAGGTATTCTTCCATACGAACGATTCTTGCTCTCTCAGCGCAGATGGGGTGGCACATTCATCAGATGGATGTGAAGAATGTGTTCCTCAACGGAGTCATTGAGGAGGAGGTGTACATAGAGCATCCCGAAGGTTTCGAGTTCTTCAGCAGCGAGTCACATGTGTGCAGGCTCAAGAGAGTGTTGTATGGGTTTAAACAAACACCTTGTGCTTGGTACACATGGATAGACAGTTATTTCACCAGACTTGGATTCTCCAAGAGTGAGGCGGATCCTAACCTATACCAGATTGTGGTGGAGGGTAAGTCGCTGATCATTGTACTTTATGTAGATGATTTGATTCTGACAGGTGATGAGCTATTGATACTTTCATGCAAGGAGGATCTTGCTATAGAGTTTGAGATGAAGGACTTGGGCCTCCTTCATTATTTCCTGGGATTGGAAATTTGGCAGCGCAGTGATGGACTATTTGTTTCTCAGGGTAAGTATGCCTGGGAGATATTGGAGAAGTTCAACATGCATGGCTGCAAGCCTGTTGATACTCCTCTTCCTGGAGGTTGGAGGAAGGAGGATGCTACTTCATCAGAGGTAGTGGATGCCACTGTTTATCGACAGTTGGTGGGGTCGCTTATGTATCTGGTCAATACATGACCCGATATATGCTATGCTGTTAACCAGCTTTCGCAAGCTATGGTTAAGCCTACCAAGCTCTTCTGGAAGGCATGCAAGCATGTATTGCGTTATCTTAGAGGCACATCGGGATATGGACTGTGGTACAGACAGGAGGATGAGGTGAAGCTGTGTGGCTTCACAGATGCAGATTGGGCAGGGAGCCCAACGGACAGAAAGAGCACATCTGGAGGGATCTTCAGTATCGGGTCGACAGCAATTTCTTGGTACAACAGGAAGCAGATATCCGTGGCACTCAGTTCAGCAGAGGCCGAGTATATGGCAACAAGCTTGGCTGCATGCAAGGCTATATGGATGAGGAAGATCCTGGTCGGGTTGTACGGGTCACACTTGGAGCCTACTGTGATTTATTGTGATAACCAGAGTTGCATTAAACTCTCGGCTAATCCAGTATTTCATGATAGATCCAAACACATCGACATCAGGTACCATCATATCAGAGATTGTGCGCAGCGGAGGATCATGTTACTTTCATACATTCCCACGGAGGATCAGGATGTTGATATCTTGACGAAGGCGCTCACCAGGAGAAAATTTGAATACCACGGAGGCAGGATAGGGGTTGCAGATAATCCATATCTTCTTGAGAGGGAGTGTTGAGAATGCAACAAAATGATGGATTTTAGTGAAAAGAAGTCGCCTTCACTAAGTGGGCCCGCAGGCTATTTTGGCGCAAAGTCTATTTTAGACTATGTCTATTTTTAGACATATGGATCATGGTCTATGAGTTGCAAGATGCTATATGTGGATGGTTGGTCAAGTTGGTAAAAATAGATGGACCTCTATTTTTTAGTCATACTGGGCAGAGTCTATTTTTAGACTGCCAGTCTAAAAATATATCAGTCGAATATTATTAGCTCTTAATAATATTTGGACTATAAACATTATCTTATCCTCTTGGAGCACAGTTCGAGCTACGGATGTGGCACATGCAGTTGACAAAAGGAATTACGCTATTCCTAGGGTTTATTTGAGCTATTTCATGGTTGACTTCAGTTAGAACTCATGTGGCAGAGTTTGGTGGAGTTGATGAGACAGTTGATGGAGTTGTGTTCGGTTTAACTTAGTTGAACTAGTTGTATTTAGTTTAACTGGATAATACACTAGAGATGAGTTGTGTGAATTAATTATTAATTAATTCACTAATTATTAACTCATTATTCAACTAAAGAATATCATGATCAGTGGGTATGACGCTCTGGAGACTAGTGTTAGAGGTGAAAGTGTGAGTCTAATATCGCTAGGGACTATAGGGGTCATAAAGGAGATTTGGGGTATCACATTTACTTGAGATTGCCAATGAGGATTGCCTGCACAAGCCAAAGTGGGATTTGAACTGATCTGCCACTCAGTCCATCCTGGATTAAGTAGTGGAGGCAAAGCACAGGTGGAGGAGATTTGAACTTGTGACTTGTTCATATATGAGCTAGTTAGTGTGTAACAATTGGAGATAGTGCTGAGAGCTTGTGAGGAGTTTGTGCTATGTATTGTTACATGTTCTCTATCATTATAATATACAAATATTTGGGGGTTTTCAGCTGTAAGCTTTCCCCATTACATACTGTGTTATATGTGTGCTTGATTATGTTTTATGTGCGCATGCGACTGCTTCTAATTCCGCAAATTGATGATCAATGGTAGAAGAGGTTATGTATTATGCATGAAGCTCAAATAGTGTGTAATCAGGATAATCTCGGTGAATAAATCATCTATTATTCAAATTTCTACAATATCTTCCCCTGGTGGTGGTGGAGGCGGGGGGAGGGCTACCTCCAGCTCGAGTAGCCTCACTACTCTCTATATCACTGTTAGGTTAGTTTCTCAAAGGGATATATACATGTCTGTCTCCTCTCTGATTAACTCGATAATACTTTCTGCTGCACGTAGTGATTTCTAGCTTGTTTGGGGTCATTCACTCAGTGTGACTACACAAAACACCCTTTTCACACAATGGCATCTTAATCAGAAAAGGAAAAGAGTGTATGAATTTACCTCTCAGTTCCTTGAATAACGTCCTTTCCGCTTCAGAATATGACACAAAATGATCAAATACAAACTCCATTACAAACCCTCCCAAAATGATGTCAACCCAATGATCTACAATAAGGGTGATGGAGTTATCAGTCTACTCTAACTGTTGAATCAACTCAGGTGTCCACTAAGTGACCTGATCATCCTTCCAACATGTTTGGAACTCAGCTAATCTTGATAACCACTCCTGTAGCTCTTGCGCAAAGGTCACAAAGAAAATTTTGTGAACCTCTGTGAAAATATAATTATGTTTACAATCTTAGTAATTTAACTTGGGGATATAAGAAAAATATACATATATACACCCGATTTGTTAAATTAATTACCATTATATTACTTACCAAGAGTGAGGCGGATGCAAAACTATACCAAATTGTGGTGGAGGGTAAGCCTTTAATCATTGTTCTTTATGTTGATGATTTAATACTGACTGGTGACGAGCAGCTGATACACTCATGCAAGGAGGACCTTGCAAAGGAGTTCGAGATGAAGGATATGGGCCTACTTCACTATTTCCTTGGATTGGAAATATGGCAGCGAGAAGTTGAACAGTCTGTGTCTCAAGGAAAGTATGCAATTGAGATACTCGGTAAGTTTCACATGGAGGGCTACAAACCCATGGATTCTCCTCTTCCTGGAAATTGGAGGAAAGAGGATGCTACATCGGCAAAGGTAGTGGATGCTACTGTCTATCGACAGTTGGTGGGTTCGCTCATGTATTTAGTTAATACAAGACCGAACATATACTATGTGGTAAACCAGCTTAGTCAAGCGATGGTTAATCCTACCAAGCTCTTTTGGAAGGTGGGCAAGCATGTCCTGAGATATCTCAGGGGCACATTTGAGTATGGCTTATGGTACAGAAAGATGGATGAGGTGAAGTTGCATGGCTTCATAGATGCAGATTAGGTAGGCAACCCAACAAACAGAAAGAGCACATCAGGACAATATTGGATCTACAACTATTTCTAGAAGAAAATTAAAATACCATAGAGACAGGATCGGGGTGAAGGATAATCCCTTTCTTATTGAGAGGGAGTGTTGAGATTCAACAAGATGATGATCCTAGTGAAAATTAAGCACCTTCACTAGGTGGGCCCCACAGAATATTTTTAGGTGTATGTCTGTTTTTAGAATGGTGAGAGTATTCTATTTATAGCGGGAGTCTATTTATAGATGGTTGAACAAATTCTATTTATAGATGAGATTCTATTTTTAGATGGATGGGTGAAGTCTATTTATAGATCGCATGTCTAAAAATAGATCAGATGTCAATTATTATTAGCTCTTAATAATAATTGGACAATCAATAATAATCTATTCTCTTGAAGAACTTGATTTCAGTTAACTGATGTGCCAAACCAGTTCACTGAAGGAATTATGAGTTCTAAGGTTGGTTGGTGGGACATGAAGATTGGACTTCATTGTAACTGAGTGATACAAAGTTGTAACAGAGTTGGATGTGTAGTTATGTGAGTTGTTATTTAGTTTAACTTAGTTAAGTGAGTTAAACTCAGTTGTGCTAGTTGTAACTGGTTGTAACAAAAGATACA
Organism: Pinus albicaulis; assembly: GCA_034641835.2. Classification (NCBI taxonomy): domain Eukaryota; kingdom Viridiplantae; phylum Streptophyta; class Pinopsida; order Pinales; family Pinaceae; genus Pinus; species Pinus albicaulis. The sequence continues at coordinate 698,354,680 of CM076575.1, forward strand.
CTAGTGAGATATCAGTGAATTAATTCACAAGCAATGGTCTCACATGCAACTAAAGAAATACTACTGTTAACTACATGCATGTCAGATCCAGTGAAGACCCAGTTGAGAGATAGGTGAAAGGGCTTGGTTGACTATAAGTTGTGACTATAGTGGTGCATTCAATGCAACTACACACACATTAGATATGCCAATTAGGATTGCATAGCCAAGGCAAGGCAAGATTGAATTCATTTAGGGATCTTCATCAGCAGGGATTGCGTAGTGGAGGCAGGATGTCAGGAGGCAGTAAATTGGTGCATGTTTATGCCAATTTTTGTATGACAGTGTGATACGACTGTATATTATACTGAGAGCTCTTGGATTAGAGCTTTGTATGAGACTATTTCATGATCGATGATATACATAATATATGATAGTTGGGGTTTTTAGCTTTATGCTTTCCCAGTAAAAACATCTGTGTTATGTGCGATTGATTTTTCTTCATGTGTTTGCAACTGGCGATTAAATTTCCACAAAGAATTAAGTAGAAGGATTATGCATTTAACAGTGGATATAATTGTTAGATGATGAGAGTCCGGTAATACATAACAATATTAATAAATTTTCTACACAAACAGAAGAAGATCATGCTAGTCCGACAACCATGCTTGCAAAAGAAATTGTCTTCATCGCTAAATCACTAAGATTCACCATTGATCATATTCTTGCAGATATCTACAAAGAAATCCACATGATCTAAGCATAGATAAGTTGCATGGGGAAAAACCCTAGCTGCCACAAGGGTTTTTCAAAGCTCCACCCATCTCCTCTATAAAGGCACTGTTGAAAAAGAGGATAAATATTACTAATAAAAAGAATTGTGTAAATTAATGTGAGTAACGTGTGAATTGGTTTTTGAGTAAAAGTTCAAAGTATTTGTAATTAATTAAATTTTTTTTATTTATATTTAAATAAATATATTATTAATACAAGATTCAAATATATTTCGTCAGAGTGAAATTCTACCTCTTTGTACATTATTAATGGGTCATTTCAAGTACTGTGGTTTTCTTTGAATAATAATGATGAGTCAACCTGTATTTATGTATAGAATTTAATGATATTTGTTCTTCTTATTATTGGAAACCAATGATGATGGGATTTTCCACCTTTAAAAAGAACAATATATGGATTTTTGTGCATAACTTTGTTTTCTAATGGTTTTTTTATTAATAAGAATGAGATCCAAATGGATAAGTAGTATTTTATCATTGCCAATTGGTTAAGTTTGGGTGGTTGGGAAGAATATTGTTATCTGCCCCACCTAGGTATGTTGTCATAATGATTTCTGGTAAATGTGAGAGTGGTGGATAAGTTGGTTAAAAAATATTAATTTTTATATTTACATGAATAAATGTAGGGTTTAAAAATATTTTTGTGTTGAGAGGCACTCTTAGTCCAATATGGAAGAGATGTTGTAAGGTTATGTTATCTAAAAATTTTGACTCGGTAAAATTATATAAAAATAATAGTAAAATAAAATAAAATAAAAATAATAATTGTTTATATATTTTTAAAATTTAATGAAACAAATATGAAGATTTATATTCAAAAAAAAAAATCTCGATCCGACCCATGACTATTACATTTCTTCAACTTAATCCAAACCCTCAAGCGAGAATTCCATATCCCAAAAAAAATATTCCCTTTCTAGCTAATTTATGTTGAAGTCCAACAAGAAATTGCAGCACCTACACTAGTGTGGGACCAAGAGGTCCAAGTAGCACCTACACTAGTGTGGGACCATAGGTCTTAGCAACACCTACATTGGTGTGGGCTAAATTTGGTGCATGTCTATTTTAATTTTCTCTTAATTAAAATGGACAATAAAATGTAATCTTATCTCATAATCACTTGTAATAGTTAACTGAGTGTGATAAACTTAGTTAGCTCATGAATTTTGAGTTGAGGGTAGTTGGTGGTATGCAGAGTAATTCTAGTTGTAACAGAGTTCGAAGTGTAGTTGGTGCATTAGTTAATGCATGGAGTAATTAGTTAACTCATTTAAGTGAGTTAAAGTCACTTGTGCTAGTTGTAACTGTTTGTTGCACTAGTGAGAGATCAAGTGAATTAAATATTATTTAATTCACAATCAGTGATCTAACATGCAAATGATGATTTACTATTATTAGTTGCATGCATGTCAGTTCTAGTGGAGACCCATTTGAGACAAAGGTGAAAGGAATGTTAACTATCAGTTGTAGGAGTATTGGGTTGCACCCATGCAACCAAACACTCATTGGATTGCCCATAATCCTTGCACAATTTAGGAAGGCCAAAATTCCTAAAGAATAGAGATTGCATTCATCAGGAATTGCACAAGGAAACCAAGTTGTTTAGAGGCTGAGAATTGGCTAAGTGTTGGCTATTTTTGTCGAGGATAGTGTGAAACAATTAGCTGAGTACAAGAGGCTCTTGGGAGAAGAGTTGTATTGTAATTGTTTCATCTATCCATTCTGAATATACAATAGTAGATAGTGGGGTTTTGAGCAACAAGATTTCCCTGGGAAATTATCTATGTTATGGATTGATTCTTCTTTGCCTCATGTGATTTGCTATTGTGTTTTAACTTCCGCAGTTGATTTGTAGAAGCGATTCAATATCTAGCATTAGTACATTGTTAGATCGGATTGAATCCATGATATACATATTGTTTGTATAATTTCTACAATTTATTTCCAAAATAATCCCAAAATCTTGATACATTTATGTTCCATTTCTAATTGCTTGTCGATTTGATTTTAACTGAATTCTCATTTTCCTTAGCAATATATTTTTGGCCTTTGTCCAAATTTGTATCCTGCTCATATTTTAAGCTAATTATGAGAGGTCACTCTTGTGCGAGTGATATTTATTTTCATTGTCTTCTTCCACGTCATCATGGTCAACACAAGGTTTTGGTTTTCCCACCTTATTTCCTGAGAATTTAGAGGAAGGTCCAACATTTACAAGGGATTGTTGAATATAAGCATCCTCTATCACTAGCCCCAAAGTATCCTCCTTAGCATTCATTTATTGTTGAAGAATGTAGCTATGAATGATATTCATAATCCTTGATGTATTTATAAAACTATGTAAAAACAAAAAAAAATTAAATTAAAATTTTAAATTAGAAGAAAGCAAATCAAAAGAAAGGAAATCAACAAAACCACCTAAAATTAAGATCCTTTAAAATATAACATATTCACGTAAATAGAATATTTACCATAAGTTACTACGCACCATAATTTAAGAAAATATTTGCAGAAAAGATGGGATAAGGAACATGATGCGAATAAGGAGTTATCACCCACCATTATTTACGGGTTCTTCAAGACTTCAAAATTTATGAGTAAAAATGTAAATGTGAAAACTGTTAGAAATTGTAGCAATAAAGACTCAATTTGACTTGTGCCTTGTCAAATTGAGTAATTCTATTTTCCACATCAACAGGATAACTTGGATTGCAATTAACTTGTGTCGCATGGTATGTCCTACTAGTTAGATCAACAAATTTGAGTTTGTAGGCTAGAAATACAATTGTGCATATAGTGATTGCTAAAATTTAGCAATCTAGTTTGGTTATTTGTAGTTGAACTTAGTTAACTGAGCTCTACTTACTAATTGAGTCATTTGAGTAGTAGAACTATTGTTAACTCATTGATCTCTTAGTTAAACTAGTCAATCAGCCAAAAATAACCCAAACATGCATGGAATTCAAATTTCCTAACTGAAGTGGAGGAAAAGGCACATTGTAATCATCAATTGTATAATAGTTGAGTGTATATGCTTGGCAATTAATAAAGTGATATATTCCTTGGGAATTGTGCAAGGAAATAGGAGGAATTTGTAGCCTTGAATTAGCTAAGTGTTAGTCAGAGCAGGAAATTTATCAAGAGAACAAGTTTACAATGCAGGGTGTGCTTCAGAGTTGAATCAAGACATTGTAATAGTTTCTCATTCTCATATGATTAATGAAAGAAATGAAGGGGTTTTTCCTAGTTGCGTTCCACTGAAAATCATTGTGTTCTTGTGGTTTTGATGGTTGCATGTCATTGCATGTGTTTCTAAATTGTGATTTCCATTCCACATAATAGTAGGGAAATTTATCATCTCTTGTTTCCAGTTCGAATTCATCAGTAGTAGAAAAATTCTATTAATTTATGCATGGTATCAGAGCTTGAAATCACAATAGAAACCAATCAATAGATCTTCTCCCTCATAAATTTTAGTTTGTAGATTCAATGAAGCCATTTTCTTATGTGCGGAAAGATGCCTTTCAACAGATTGAGATTGGAGTATGCCCTAGAGGGAACCTAGAATTTCATAGCTTGGAAGGACAATATGGAAGTTTTAATTGATGGAAATGGGAGGTTGGAGTACACAAAAACTGACATTCCAAAACTATCAACATTGGATTCACAACAGTTAGCTCAGTGGAAGAAGGAAACTACAAAATCCAGGATGATCATCCTGGAGGGTGTGAGAGACCACATAGTCTTGAATTTACACGGAAAGGAAACTCCATTTTCTATGTGGAAGACCCTCACTGAGTTCTTTCAAAATAGCAGTGATGCTAGTAAATTGGCATTAAGGGACAAGCTCTGAAACATCTGATTGCATAAAAATGGAACCATTCCACATCACCTCTCTAGATTCATTCAGGTTCGAGATGAAATTGGAGGAGTAGAAGAAACTATGTTCTCTTCTAATCTTGTGAGCGTCACTCTCCTAGGCCTTCCAAAATCATAGCATAGTTACCGAGACTCTGTAAATGGAAGGGACAAATTTCCAAATTAGGAGAGACTTTGGTCTGATTTGGTGCAGGAAGAAACTTGAAGGAACATTAGAGATGGAATAACATCCAAAGTTCAGGAGGAAGATAATTTTGCATTGGTTGGGAAGGGAAAGAAATATAAGGGAAAGAAGGCTCAAAGTAAGCCATAATATAGCTAGAACAATGGCAAGAAGAAGGATCTAAGGAAGAAAAAATGTTTTTACTGCCACGAATATGGGCACATTGCAACAAAGGGTCTGGACAAGAATTCTAAAAGAAGCCTTTAGGAGGAGAAAGAGTTGAAGCTCTTGCCTCAAAATTTGAATTAGAATTCACCCTAATTACATGCATGACTAGAAATTTAATGGGGAGTGTGTGGTATCTATATTCTGGTACCTCGTTCCATATGACATTATGTAGATAATTCTTCAGTAACCTAGAGGAGAAAGATATCCAGATGCACATAGAAATTGGGGATGATGGGAGGTACAATACTAAAATAATTTGATATAGACTTATGCAAGAACGCAATAAAATACAAAAATAAACATAAACATAGAGATGAAACAGGAATAAAACTTCATTTCATTAATATCGAATACTGAAAAATGCTTACCATTTTAACAATAAACATTTTACCCAACATTTTACATTTTACCCAGTTTACCCATAACCAACACAAAGATGAAGCGCCAAAACTATGGGCCCTGTTTGGGTAAATTGGTACATCAACTTCCTGGGGACGTAACTTTGGCATAAGATCTTCGTTTAATGCGCATAATACCTTGTTAGAAATATATATTTGAGGAATACAACTTTTGAGTGACCAACATTATTTGAATGGCAAAGCACTATGCCATGAGGAACAAAATTGCAAGAACCAAGCTCAAACGAGCCCATAAAAAATTCAAACTTTGACCAAGAAAAAGAAGAAATACAAGTTAGACATACTTGATGAGGTATAACTCCATGCCTTAAACAATCAATGAGAAATTACTCTCATAATTTTGGCAAATTTTTGCACTTATGTTCATTTCAGTAATTTTTGATAATTTTCAACTCAGAAATTTTGCTAAAGGCGCAACGACCTGGATGCTGCGGTCTTTTTTGGGGCCTCCAAATGAAAAATGGCCACCATAATCATATTCATAATGATGAGGAAATAAACTCTAGCAAGTTCAGAAGATTTGGAAGAGAAATGGTCCCTCAAAAATGCAAAAAGTTACCAAATTTTCATGTTTCTGCCTCATTTTTGACCTGGTCACTACGTGCCACAAGGAATTGTAATGTTTTTTTATGGTATTTCAGGTTTGTTCATTAGCTCTTATCTGTGGTGCACAAATTTTTTCAATGTGGGTAGTGGCTATAATAAGTTCGATACAAAAAAAGGAATTGTATGTCCTTTTCGTTGGGGATTTCCTGGAATAAATCGTCGTATTTTCTCACGATTTCTTATGAGCACCATTTTGAAAAATGGAGGTAGATTTGGAAACTAGACTTAGGGATATTTCCAATGATATATCATGGAGCGGATTTGGACACCGGGAAGGCACTAAAAACTAGCCTTGAACAAAGGCCATTTTTTCTGCCTAGAAGCTGTGCGTTTACCAAAAAATTGCAAATTTTTACAATCTTCAACAAATCTTCTCCAGTTTGACTTTTCACTTTGGGAAATGTAATTTTACTGATGTAAATATTCAATATGAATGTAAAAGTCATGTTTTTAGTTTTATCTAAGGTATATACATTAGGTAAGTCATTAGTTGAGGTCAAATGAATCAGTTCTTAGAGATAGGAATGAGTCACTTTCCTCATCCTACACTCTAGCTTGTAGTTAAAATTTTCATGTAAACCTCCCTTATCTCATGGATTAGACCTCTAATGATGAGAGGAGTTTGTTTGAGGTCTATTTAGCTCAGGATTTTAGAGGATCCAGGGGTTGGGCTCAGTTGGATGTTTGGCCTTTGAAGAAACACACTTTTGTATTGGTTCTGAGCAGGAAATTAATCAAATTTGCAACTATTTTTATGGGATCCATGTGGTGTGGGGTTTAGTTTCAGTTTCTTCTTTTGTGCTCAGTTTTTAGAATGTTTTTTATTTTATTTAATTCATCATTTCATAACTTTTAAGTGAATGTATGCAAGTTAGATAAGTATAATCCATTCTCAGATGCTCTGTTTTGGGTAGACATTCACAGTCTGTTAAATTTCTTCAGTTTAGAAAGAACCCATGATTGCACCATGCTCTTTCTAGCCCCTCACCTATCTTGATCATCCCACCATCGAAACCATAAAGTGATAAACATCGTACCTACCTTTCCCCATAGAACACCCTGCAAATTGTGACCTAATTTCCATTGCCCTGACTATTTTGCTCCTTCTGATCCAAAACCACCCTATATAATCAAAATCAAAACCTAGAGCTACTATACCTAGCCTAATATATTATTTCCTCAGTTATCTTGGCTGTGATATATACAAAGAGATCCCTATCCTTGCCTAGTAGGGCTAACTACTTGGATAAGCATGGTTTGTGGTTACCTCATAATTGCCTTCTTCAGCCTGAGGTTCAATTCGAGTGATAACAACTTCCTAATCGAGGGCAATGGTTCATGTCATGTCGTCCGACTACCTTACAGTCGCTGCACCATAGTTGGGTAGAACCACTTGGTCCTGTAGCATCCCTAGGCCGCAATGGGTTCGACCCACCCGCTTGCATGTAATCTTGAAACAAGGTACAATGATATTTTGTGTGGCCGAAACCCTTACAACATATACACCATACATCTGTGCCAACTTACTTTCATTTGTCTCTGCACAGGTTCTGAATTTCCAAGTGCTTCGCCTCCAACTAATTTTGGATTTGCAAAGTTCCAAATTGGTCATCAGCTCTGGGTGCAACTTCCAATTTCATGGAAACTTCCAGAGCTTAAGCCTGAGAGTCAATGTTCTGCTGATTCATAGGTCCACACAAATGTGGCAAGAGCATTACAATAAAACATTTCTTATGCTACTTATCATCATTGAAAAATCCTCCCTCACTGATAGTGTGTTTCAGCTGTTGATCTGCCTCCCAAACATATTCATTTGGCTCTTGTTTGATATCTTTCAACTCAGTTACACACTGTGAGTAGGAATTTGGTTTTCTGAATTTCTTCTTCAAAGCATCCTTGATCTCATCAACGGTAGGATTAGCATGTTGAGCCAGATATCCCATAAACCAGTCCAGCGCATGACCTTCAAACACCATAACTATTTGCGCTCTCTTGACAACTTCAATGTCAACATTTTTTGCAGTCCATACTGCATTTGCAACAAATCAAAACCTATCCATATCCTCATCTCCCATACCCTTGAAGGTGGGTAGCTTAATATGCATAGCCATATCTTCTCCTGGTGGTGGTGGAGGCAAGGCAAGAGATGTCTTCCCTCTGCACGAGTTTGACTGTGGAGTAGCAGGAGGGCTACCTCCAGCTCGTGTAGCCTCACTGCTCTCTATATCACTGTTAGGTGAGTTTCTCAGAGGGCTATATACATGTCTGTCTCCTCTCTGATTAACTCGATAATAATTTTTGCTGCATGTAGTGATTTCTAGCTTGTTTGGGGTAATTCACTCAGTGTGACTGCACAAAACACCCTTTTCACACAATAGCATCTTAATCAGAAAAGGCAGAGAGTGTATGAATTTACCTCTCAGTCCCTTGAATAACCTCCTTTCCGCTTCAGAATATGACACAAAATGATCTACTACAAACTCCATTACAAACCCTCCCAAAATGATGTCAACCCAATGATCTACAATAAGGGTGATGGAGTTATCAGTCTACTCTAACTGTTGAATCAACTCAGGTGTCCACTAAGTGACCTGATCATCCTTCCAACATGTTTGGAACTCAACTAATCTTGATAACCACTCCTGTAGCTCTTGCACAAAGGTCACAAAGAAAATTTTGTGAACCTCTGTGAAAATATAATTATGTTTACAATCTTAGAAAAATTACTTAATCAGGTGTATATATGTTTAATTAACCGATTTGTTAAATTACTTACCATTATATTAATTAATTGGTTAATTAGTTGTACAAATATATTAAGGAATTTATAAATAAATAATGGAATATTTACTTTTTCAAAGTCAAACTAGCCATTATCCTAATGGCTAGTTGAGCCATTTCTACATCTATTTATACTTAATGTCTGGATCTGATCTCTCACATAGTCCTGATGATGAACCACACTGGTTGGTTCGAAACACGTCGACCATGTTCCAGTGCATGTGATTATTACCAAATGAATTTCTACTAATTTTTAAAATTTAATAAATTTTGTATTTTTTTTTTAAATTTATTTGAATCTAATTTTTTATTTTTATTTTTTAATTTTTTATTATTATTTTTTTAATTACATAAAATTTTTATATTTTTATATTTCAATTAAAATTAGATTTTTTTTTTTTTTTAAATTAAACTTAATATTTTCAAATTAATTTGTCTTTTATTTTATTTTTTATTTAATATTTTTTTTTAAATTTTTCATTTTTAATTGATTTTTAAAGCTTTTTAACTTTTTATTTTAAAAATGTTTTTTTTTTCTTTATATTTAAAATTTATTTTTTATTTCAAAATTTATTTGTTTATTCATTTATTTATTAAAATTTAATATATATATTTTAAATTTAATAAAATCTAATATATATATTTTTAATTTAAGTTCATATATATATATATATATATATATATATATATATATATATATATATATATATAATTTAAATTTAATTTATTTTTTAAGATTTATTTATTTTTTTAATATACATTTTTTAAATTTAATATTTTTATTGTATTTTATTTTTAATTAATTTTTCATTTTTTTACTTTTAATTTAAATATTTTTTGTTTTGTTTGTTTTTGTTTTTTTGTTTTTTTTAATTTCTTTCTTTTTTTAACTTCTTCTTTTTTCTTTTTCTTTTTTTTTTTTCTTTTTTTTTAATTTAATATTTTAATTTTGTTTTTATTTTTATATTTCTATATATTTTGAAATTTTAATCTTTAATTTTTTTTTCCTTAAATTTTAGGTTTTTTTAATGTTTGAATTAAATTTTTTATTTTGTTTTTGTTTTTATTTTTATTTTTTTATTCCTATATATTTTTAAATTTTAAGCTTTAAAATGTTTTTATTTTTTAAATTTATTTTTTTCTTAAATTTTAGGTTTTTTTTTTAATGTTTGAATTTTAAAAATTAAAAAATGTTATTTCTATTTTTAAAAATGTCAAAAATATGACACATTTTTTTTTTGTTATTCCAGCGTCAATTGGTTTTGTTTTGAGGGTGTTTTCTCAATCCTTTTTTCAAGAAACAATTTTGTTTTTAGCATAATTTTATAAAATGTTGAAATTTGACCTTAAAAAAAAACCAAGTGCGTTCTAGAATACACTTTTTTTGTTTTTGGGGTGTTTTTCATGTTTTTTGAGTCTTTTTGGGCTAGAGTTCCCGTTTTGAGGTCAGGTTACCTATTTCATCGATAACAGTGTTTCTATCTAAGTGGGACTAAGGTGGACTAAAAATTTCAGCCTATCTAGGTACCATCAGGCTTACTTACTAACCACCAACCCAGGGACATAGGTGCAAATCCAACCAATGCCACCCTCCCTACCTGAAATCAATACAGAGTGTCAACCTAATGTCTTCCCAGACAATGCTTCAGTCGCAAAGCCTCAACATATCTCTTCCAACTTATTATCATCAATAAAATGAATGATATCTACTAGACCAAGCTTGTCTCTTGGATATTCAAACTTCTTATTAGGTAGATACTTCATTAGTGTGTATGCTACTTGTTCATCTATTAAGACATACTCCAACTTCACAATCCCATCCTGCACCAAATTCCTAATAAAGTGGAACTTATTGTTGATATGCTTCATCCTAGAATGAAACTCTTAATATCTAGACATATTGATACAACTTTGATTATCACAGTTAATCGCAGTAGGACCTAGAAACTTCTTGAACAAATATGTCAAAAGCTTCCTTAACCAAACAACTTCCTTTCCCACTTCACATGTAGCCACATATTATGCCTCAACACTACTTAAGGCAACAAGATCTTGCTTCCTACTCATCCATGAAATCATAGCAGACCCAAGACTAAAACATCCACCTGTAATGCTCCTACCATTAGTCTCACTGGCACACTAAGCAGAGTCTGTGAATCCAATTAGCTTGACTTCCTTAATATCATACTTTAGGAAATGACGTATAGTGCCATGAAGATACCTCAATATTTGTTTGGCAACTATCCAGTGATCATAACGAGGCTCCAACTAAAACTGAATAAGAATGTTGACTACAATGCATATATCTGGCCTAGTGTTTACCAAATACATTAGAGACCAACTTTTGATAGGAGGTAGGATCCACGAGACTTGATTCAAAACCCCGCAAAGTTTTGATATTGGTGATCATAGGAGTAGTCATGGGCTTTCAATCCATCATCCCAAATTTCTGAAAAATTTTGATGATGTACTTTCCTTGCCCCAAATATATATCCCCAAGTTTCTTCCCTACTTCTAGACCCATGTAGTATTGCATTAGTCCTAGATCCTTCATTTCAAATTCAACTACCAACATATTCTTGCATTCTTGAATTCTATGCTCCACACCTGTGATGAGTAGATCATCCACATATAGTAGAATAATGATCTGTGCATTATTCACAACCTTAATGTAGAGATTTGGATCAACAATACTCTTCACGAATCCAATTCTTAGGAGATATGCATCCATTCTTGCGTACCATGCCCTTAGAGCTTGCTTCAAGCCATATAGGGCCTTCTTGAGTCTACAAATATAAGAGTCCTTGCTATTTACTTCAAAACCTTTGGGTTGTTCGATGTAAACTTCCTCATTAATTGCCCCATTGAAATGCAGTCTTCACATCCATTTGATGGATATTCCAACCCATTGTAGTAGCTAATGAAACCAGATATCTAATGGTATTATACCTTGTTGTAGGTGTAAAGGTTTCTTCATAATCTATGCCTTCCTTTTGAGAGAAACCCCTTGCAATGAATCTTGCTTTGTACTTGTCTATGCTCCCATCAACAACGTGCTTGATCTTGTAGATACATTTAGATGTGACAAATGATTTGTCACTAGGTCTAGGAACGATTTCCCAAACCCCATTCTTCATAATGGATTGATATTCTTTCTGCATTGCCTTCTTCCAAAATTCCCGATGAGCAACTTCTTAGAATATAGATGGTTCAACTTCAATTAACTTCATCATATATGCAACATACCCAAAATATATCTTTGGTATTTTCCTTTCTCTAAAGGTTCCTTTCGTAGCTTCATGTCCTTCGACATCTTCCAAAGTATCTTTTAACCAATTTGGCCTCTTCCTTGTGGTCTGGATGATCACAGGTTGAATAGGCTCTCTTGGTCCTTCTTCTTCTTCTTGATTTGTAGTAGGATTTTCATGGTGTAATTCTTATTCTTCGAATATTGGAGATTCTTCATCATCGAAATCAATGGGGATATCCTTTGATTTCTTGTAGGATTGATTTTCATCAAATATGACATCTCTGCTTACTTCAATATGTCTTCCTTCCTTGATCTAAATTCTATATGCTTTTGAGGTGAGACTATAACCAACAAATATTCCTTTGATGCTTGTAGAATCCAACTTCTTTCACTTGTCCTTTGGAACATGGATGTAGGCATGGCTTCCAAATATTTAGAGGTGATCCACACTCGACTTCTTCCCTATGAATATTTCTTCGGGAGTTATATTCTTGATACTTCTATGGGGAATTCTATTTTGAATGTATACAGCTATCATAGCTGCTTCTCCCCATAAGAATTTTGGTAGGTCTTGATCAAGGAGCATTGTTTTAATGCCTTCTTTAATAGACCTATTGTTCCTTTCAACAATTCCATTTTGTTCAGGATATTAGGGAACAATGATCTCCCTCTTAATTCTTGATTCTTTACAACATGCAATCAATTCCTTAGAAGTGTATTACTCACCATCGTTCTTTATCTTTCTTTCGGTTAGGGTTTCCACTCTAGCATGAAATTCCTTGAACTTCTCAAATACTTCATCCTTTGTCTTGAGAAGGTATAGCCATGTCTTTCTAGAATGATCATCTATGAATGTTACATAGTAGAGATGCTATCCAAATGATTTTTCAGACATGGGCTCACACACATCAAAGTGAATGAGGTCTAATATTTCTTTAGACCTAGTTTCACTATTCAGAAATGGCTTTCTTGTATGTTTTCCCAAAGAGTGTCCCTTGCACACACCTTCATGATATTCCTTGATATTGGGGATGCCATTAACCAATTGATTGAGAGTAGGAATAACCTTGTAGTGTATATAACCATACCTCCTATGCTATATATCAATAGGACTAATTTCCATATGAACCAAATCTTGAGGAGGTGGAGTGATGACCCTATATAAGATTCCTTCATGAAATCCAATAACTCTAGATTTATCAATGCTAGATTCTCTACCCCAAACCAATAATTTTCCATCAACACAAGAAATTATATATCCTTTATCTTCTAAACAAGAAATATAAAATAAATTCTTTTTCAAACTTGGAACATATAGTATGTTGTTGAGGTGAAGCTTCAATCCATTTTCCAACTTTAACGATGTTGATTCTAGGCCTCTAACATCATAGCTTTTGTTATCACCCAATTCCACTGCATGAGAAGATCGCTCCTTTGATAGTGTATAAATTTGTTTACTTTCTCTTGTCATGTGCCTTGATGCTCCACTATCAATGATCCATGCATTGTCATCACTAAGAGAGCCTGTAAGAGAAACAAAAAATACTTGACTTTTGACCTTGTTGAATAAGTAGTCAATGACCTTATTGATACAACGTCCAACAATTTTTATACCCATTCTCATATATCTTATCAAAGAGGGAGAATCCATGTACAATCCTTTTGAGCCAACAAAGTGATCTTCAATATTCCCTGACCTTAGCTCTGATATCATGTTGAGAAATCAATGCAAGTATATTAGGGTTTGATTCTTCTTTCTTAATAATTACTTGTGAATTATGTTGGCTTATTTTATTTATTTATTAGATTATATTTCATCAAGAAATCACCAAATTATGTGCATATGGAGATCACAAAAACACAAGACACAGAATGTAAGCACTATGCCAAGGCAAAACCCCTCTTTAGGGGAAATTCCAGCCAAAATTCTCTTCCTTCAATAGTTTTCTTTGAGACTCTTCACCCTAGACATAGACCAAACCTTTCCTCCACACCAAGTCAATATTTCCAGATCTTTGACCCAATAACATCAGCAACTTGTTCCCAAAACTTCGATTATGCAGCAATTACGACATCAGTAAAAAAAAACAACACAAAAATACTTTGATCTCCCAAACTAGGGCACGGAATGGAGAGAGAGTAGCACCAAACTTCAATTTTATCCTTCTCTACCACTTTGACCCAAATCACACTCATTTTAGCTTCATTGACCTATTTCACACTTTTTCTAGCTTCAGTAGAGATATCTAACAGGCTTGAGATGAGATGCTCCAAATGAATTCAATCTCCTTCCTTTTATAGGCTTCAAGTAAGGTCGAATTGGTCCCCTTTAGGTTGACTTGGTCTCCTTTAGGCCGACTTGGTGTGGAGGTTACATAATTCAGATTTGTCTCAATAATAAACATTTTTACATGATTCAAAAGCCAAAGAAGGGTCTCTTTAAATATAAAATGACTCTATTGACTCAATATGAATCCTAGGAGTCCACAATGGGGACTTTGACTAATATAAAGATGACCCAAGCATGAAACCCATGCTTTGATAATTCATTGTTACAATAATACAAATTCTTTTCTTTATTCTTTTGACAAGTACGTTACGTAATGACTCAAATACATTTTATGAAGACCGAACCTAGTTACATTCTTCAACACCTTGTTGGATTTTTCCTATGTCTAATAAAAGCTAAGTTTTCTCTTGCTTTTGATAAGGAAATGTACTTGTTATTATGTGGCTTTAATGGTTGTTCCCTCATTTTTATTTATCTAGTTATATGTTGGTTATAAGCATAGTTAGATGACAAATCTCAGTCATGGATCTATTCATGTTTTTACTTGTAACTGAATGAATAATGAATGCAAGACCTAATTGATGTTATAACAGGTAATGTGGGAAGGAAGTGACCCATCTTGTTGAACCTCATATAAGTTTTCAGTCCCATATGTTCAGACTTGCATTCATGACCTGTAGGTTGCATATGTACCAAGTGTTTGACATAATGTTAGTCCCAGTTGGGGAAGGTCAGGTCAAGTCCTATTTTTAGTTTTTGGTTTACAAGAATTATCTTCATGTCTGTTATGAGTTTTGAAAATTTCATAGACTTTTGGGTAGAGGCTAAGCCCCAGCCCTGGAAAATAGCCTTAAACCTTGGAGTCATTGGCATAACACTGGCATAAAAAGGCTATAGTCACACTCAGGCAGGACTATGGGAGCGACTGGAGACTCATAGTCGCTTGGAGGCCTTGGAAAGGGAGTGAATGGGGCTATAAGTGAGGGAAAAAGAAATTTATCTCAAGAGTTGGACACCTGGAGGGGTTGGGTTTCTCTTGGGGGTCATGTGGCACTTGAGGGAAGTTGGTAAGGTCTTAGGTTGTCGATTCCATTTTCTTAAGGTCATATAGGAGGTTGAGTCTTATCATAGTGACCCTCAACTCATGTTTATCCTGGGCAAGCCGGTGAAAGTGGGTAAATGTTGGAGGAGGAATGCTACACCCAAGGTCTGAGGTCTCGAGATGCCAAAATCCTTGTCAATTATCAGAGAAGTCTCTTGTCAGCCTCAGCCTCATCAACCTTGACCTATTCCTTCTATCACTTCCATTTTTTCTTCCAAGGCCCTGAGATGACATCATTTTGTGGTGATGTCACTCTGGAATCATACCTGCCATGTGGCCCACTCTAAGGATGCCACGTGTCATATAAATTCAAGCCACTTGGCCCTCCAAATGACCTCTAGTGTCTGACATGTATCACACTTATCTGAATTATTTAAATATGTTTGCAACTAGAGGAGTGAATTTGACTCTCCACCCAACCATAAGCCAATTGTAGCCAAATCCTTCTTGCAGTTGTCCACCCGTAAGCCAGATCGAGGGATATCTTTAAAAATCTTTAGTGGGAAGCCTTGCAAATTAAGCCTTGCTCATAAGTTTGGCTCCTTTCCCGAAATCCAATTTTCTCCTCAAACTTCTCAAGCTTGGACACACCAACTCACAACTTCAACATAACAATGTAGGGAACTCCATTCCCTCAACCTCGATGGGATTATACCAACACTCAACATGTGCTCAAGTCAGGCTCAACTTCTTGCTGCGTCGAATTTTGTTCTCCCTCTGAATTCTTCCATACTTCCTTCCTTGAACCAAATGCTCCCTTACATTTCATGTCCCCTAATCATTCTCCTTCCAAGAGGTATGGAAAATGTGAGTGTTTTCTCTTGAGAATCTCTCTTTCTAGGTACATTACATATGTGTGTTTTGGTCATACCAACTAGCCTTTTTAAATCACCCCAGTTATTGGATTACTGTTGGAAAATGCGAGAGGGGGGTGAATCGGTGTTTAGTGCGAATGTGATCAAACTTTTACTTTTTCCTTTCTAAAAACCCATACACTACTTTACTGAAGGAAACTAGCATATATACGCGGATATCCTTTACAGAGATCTAATTATGTGTTTGAATCTTAACTCAGATCATTGCATTATTCATTCATTAGATATTTTAGAAACAGTAAATAGGTGCAGACAAAACAGAATAATCATCACATATACGACACACATGAACACCGAGGATTTTGTGAGTGGAGAAGCCAGTTAGGATTAAAACCCACTGCTGCTTGTTGTTTCAGCCTTCAAGGTATTATAAGAAAACTTCTTCTGATCATGTCTTGGAAGTCTTGCAGAATCAAACCTTGACCTGTGAGGCACCCACACGAAGGCTACAACTTTCTCTCGTTTACCGGCCTCTCTGGAGAGAAACCCGACCCCACCGAACTCGTTTCCCTGTTCTGGAAGGATACAACACAGGGCGAAGGCTTAGGCCCTCGCTGCTACGGACACGTTTCATCAATTTTCACCTTTGGATCATGACTTCAACACAACCCCTTCATATCATGATCATACCGCACTCATTGCTTTATGGAAACGATTGAGACCACTATAGCAAAATATCGAGAAATAACCCAGGACTTGACAATAGATATAACAGAAACACATTCAACCTTCAGCAACCATTAGATCAGAAATCA
This sequence comes from Pinus albicaulis, assembly GCA_034641835.2. Classification (NCBI taxonomy): domain Eukaryota; kingdom Viridiplantae; phylum Streptophyta; class Pinopsida; order Pinales; family Pinaceae; genus Pinus; species Pinus albicaulis. Next base: position 698,371,801 of record CM076575.1, read on the forward strand.
TACGCGCTTTTATTTAATCAGACCCGCGTATATACGTGCTTTCCAGAAGACGAACCCGCGTATACTTCAGTGCATTTTCCAGGGAAAAACCCTAACTGCGCTTACGCGCTTTTCTTTCCACAGACCCGCGTATATACACGCTTTTCATGGAACGAACCTGCGTATAGATATATAAAAGATAAAATTTGCAGTACAGACCAGATCTATAAACTTACCCAGATTTCTTCAATCTCTTCAACAAGATTTCGCCAGGTCTTCTTCACTTCTTTTCAGATCATCCTTGACATTCACCATTTCTAGATCTAGAGATCTTGAACCTTCATCATGTTCATAGGTGCATTATAGATTCAGATCTATCAATTAGGAACAGGGTTCAACCATACAGATATATGTGATATTCATCAAAGCCAGGACACATGCACACCCTTTGCCTGATGATTTTCTTCTTCCTTATATGGATTTACCCTTTGGGTTCTTGATACCATGAGTCAATACCACATAACTTCCAATGGTATTCCTGGATGGGATCACATAGGCAAACCATCATTCAATACAATGGGTCAATACCATGGTAGTTACCCCTGGTTTTATAAATTTAGAGCGCTTTTTCCCATACGCGACTTGGCACATTATTTCCCGCGTGCATACGATACTTCGTCTAGAAAAATCCGCGTATTCCTTGAGACATACTCTTTTCATCATGTTCTGGCACATACTGACATTCCTTCCATCATCAGATTAACAAGTTCATCAAGTCAAGAACAACTTTTTCAAGAAGGTTGCCATCATCTTCATCAAGTGGGTTTCCATCAAGGAAAACACTCTGCATCATATTGCCAACAATCTCCCCCTTTGGACTTGATGGCAACCATGATGGTGTTTGATCACCATAACAGATAGATACAATAAGCACAACCATTATTCATGATATTCAAACACCATGTCACTCTCCCCCTTTGACATCAAGGGCAAAGGGCGGATCAAAACCAACACAAGGTTTTTCCCTTCATGTAGACATAAGAGCTCTGCAGATCTGATGTGCACTGAAGTTACCATGCTCCCCCTGAGATCATGTTGAATCTTCAAACATATTTTTCAATGAAGTACATGATTCTATGACCTTCTTATCACCAAGACTCATACTTACGTCAAAGATCCAACCAAGTGGATTTACATATTTGAACAAGTCCTTACATGACTGAATATTACAATTTACATCATGGGTCTCAACATGACCTTTTCATTAAATTACAAGTACGACTTTTCACAACCAAAACCAAAAAGACCTCAAGAAAGAGATCAAGTTTCAAAACCATCATAATGCCAACAATGCATTATTCTCAGCCAGGCTAATGCTCCCCCTGAACCTGTGCACCCTTTCCATATGACCAAAACTCCTCCTTAGCTTGAGTAACCTGAACACTTTCAACAGCCAATCATCAAGGCATATTCACCCAATATCAGAGAATGAACCAGAAATATAAGAGCTGAAACATCACCAGAGAAGCCATACAGCATTAGAGATACCAAACAGCACCATAGCTTGTGCTGAAGAATGCTGACCCAGAAACTTTGTCAGCAACCACCCATACGCGGTTTTCTGTGTATGAACTTGCGTATATACGCGACTGTCTTTTAGGAAACCTGTGTATCCAATTTAATCTTATGAAATTAATCAGATCTGATCTTCTGAGAGGTAGAGACCATTCCCAGCTTCTGTCTGAGATATTCGAATGCTTCTCTGGGCAGAGGTTTGGTAAATATATCAGCAACTTGTTCTTTGGAGGGAACATATTCCAACTTCACCTTTTGTTCAAGCACTTGTTCACGTAAGAAGTGATACTTGATGGGAATGTGCTTGGTCTTGGAATGCATAACAGGATTCTTTGAGATACTGATGGCACTTGTATTATCACACATAATGGAGATAGGAGGTGAAAATTTCATTTGAATGTCTTGTAAGGTTTGCATCATCCAAAGAAGTTGAGTGCAACATGATGCGGCCATATTACTGCTTTTTGTTTGTAGATAAGAGCAATGAGCTTTTCTTCTTGTGAACCAAGATATAGCGGGGCCCCATATAGAATGCACCACCACTTGTGCTTTCCAGAGTCATCAACATTTCCGGTAATACGCACGCCGATTGTAAGCATGAAGAGTAATATCAACATTCTTTGGATACCATAGACAAAAGTCTTGAGTTCCTTGTAGATATTTGAATATTCTTTTTATGAACTAAAGATGCGACTCATTTGGATTGGCTTGGAATTGTCCAATAATCCAACTGCATGCATAATATCCGGTCTAGTCACAGCGAGATACAGAAGACTTCCTATCATAGATCTATATTCTGGTTGATTCACAGTGGGAGAATCATCATGAGAACTGAGATTACATCCGGTTACCATTGGTGTACTTACAGGTTTGCACTCTTCCATCCCATACTTCTTCAGAATTTTCTTAAGGTATTTTTCTTGAGATAAGAATATACCTTCTGTAGTTTAATGCACTTGTAAGCCAAGAAATAATGCTAGTTCCCCAAGTAAAGACATTTCAAATTCTTACTGCATGACAGAAGAAAATTTCTGACTCATAGATTCTTCATTACTTCCAAAAATGATATCATCAACATATACAACCACAATCAATAGTTTATCATTTTCAATTTTTGTGTATAAGTTACTATCAGCAGACCCCTTTGAAAATCCTTGTTGATGAAGATATTTGTCAAGACGATAATACCATGCCCTTGGAGATTGTTTGAGACCATATAGAGCCTTTTTAAGTCTACAAACAAGATTTTCATCATTTCCCAAAATGAATCCTTCTGGTTGTTCTATATAAACTTCTTCTTCTATATCACCATTGAGAAATGCAGATTTAACATCCATTTGATAAACTTTGATTTGTTGAAAACTTGAAAAAGCAAGAAACATTCTTATGGCTTCAAGTCTAGCTACAGGAGCAAAAGTTTCTTCAAAGTCTATACCTTCTTGTTGAGTATACCCTTTGCAAACCGGTCTAGCTTTGTTTCTTATAACGTCCCCATTCTCATTTATCTTGTTCTTGAATATCCATTTGGTTCCAATGACATTTTTATCATGTGGTCTTGGTACCAATTCCCAAGTGTGGTTCTTTTCAATTTGATCAAGTTCTTCATTCATGGCATGAATCCAACATTCATATTTGCTAGCTTGATTGACATTGTGTGGTTCAATCGTGGATAGAAATGCCAAATAGCTAGGAGATCCCACAAGATTCCTCCTTGTTTGTACACCTGATTCCTTGTCTCCCAAAATTTGAGATTCGGGATGATTCTTTTGAACATATCTGGATGGAGCCTTTCCAGATAAATCATCTTCAGGTTCTTCATTGGATCCACTGTCTATATCATTTCTATTTGATGTAGAAGGACAAAAGTCACCATCATCTTCTTCTGTTGTTTGTCTTTCTTCTTTAGGGACTGCATGAGACTCATCAATAACAACATCAATACATTCAACAATCTTTCGAAGCCTTTTATTGCAACATTTGTATGCCCTGCTTGTAGATGAGTAACCAAGAAGTATTCCTTCATCTGATCTAGGTTCAAACTTGCCAAGCTTTTCATCATTATTTTTGATAAAGCATTTACTTCCAAAAACTCTAAAATGTTTCACAGAGGGAGAATTACCATACCAGAGTTCATATGGAGTTTTGTCACTATTTACTCGAACATGTGCCTTGTTAAGAATATTTGCTGCTGTGTGAGATGCTTCTCCCCAAAAAATGTTAGGTGTTCCAAAATCATCAAGCATAGCTCTAGCCATTTGTTGAATTGTTATATTCATTCTTTCTGCTATGCCATTTTGTTGTGGAGTGCCTGCTACAGAAAATTGTCTTTTTATGCCATGTTGTTCACAAAATTCAAAGAATTCATTTGATGTATATTATCCTCCTCGATCAGATCTAAGACACTTGATTTTTAGATCTAATTCATTTTCAACCAGCACTTTGAAGATCTGAAATTTTTCAAATGCTTCATCTTTGTGTTTGATCAACCCAATCCAACACATTCTAGAGAAATCATCGATGAATAAGATATAGTATTCTTCACCACGTGGTGACTTTTTCCTCATAGGTCCACATATGTCAGTATGAATGAGTTCAAGAGGCTTACTTGACGATCCTTCCTTGGCATTGAATTGCACTCTGGTTTGCTTACCGAATTGACAGGATTTGCATATGATACTTTCGGGTAGAGAAATATTGGGAAGACCACGAATAGCATTAAGTTTGCTTGATTTGTTGATTTGAGAGAGCTCAGATGCCCCAACCTTCTATGCCATAGCCATTTTTCTGAAGATTTACTCAAGTAACATTGTTCTTTGCAATTCTTCAATACATACAGGTTGCTTGGAGTTCTTTTTCCTTTTATAATTGTTTTACCTGTATCAAGATCACGAACCACACATTCTTTTGAACTAAAGACAACTTCAGTTCCTTGATCACACATTTGACTTACACTTAACAAATTATGCCTTAATCCATCCACATACATGAAATCATTGGCCTTCACCTTTTCTTTTAAAAACACAGACCCTTTTCCTTTAATTATAGCAGGAGTATCATTTCCAAAAGTAACTTTCTTTTCCTTTTCTAGAGCACTATATGCACGAAGTTTGTGTTTATCACCTGTCATGTGTCTCGAGCATCCACTATCAATGTACCATTTATTTTCTTCACCTTCCGCAAATAACGCTATGCCACAATTTTCAATCTGTGCTTCCTTCTTTTTTCATATTTTGGATTTTGAAGGAAGATGCTCTTTTGGCTGAACTTTGCTCCCGCATTCAGATTCTTCATGCCCATAGTTATTGCAATAAGCACATTCAACTTCATTTAGAAGAGGAGAAAATTTGTTATAGGTATTCTTCTTTGTTTCAATATCAACCCTTTTCTTTCTTGCTTCTCTTGTCATGATGGTTTTATATGCAACACATTGAGCAGCTTTATGGCCAAAATTGTGACATGAAAAACATTGTCCATTGAAGAAGAAATTTCTGCGATCATGAAATATTCTACTTGAATTTACCTGTTGATTGGGGCTTCTTTGAAAGATATTCCTGTTAGTGTTCCTTGCATTAAGATGATCATGCTTTACTTGTAAAGATTCTTTATTCCCTTGCTGAGTGGCAGAATTTTGTAAACCAGCTGTAGCTGCTTTTAGATAATTTGGTGCTGAAGCTTGAGAAGATTCTCCAATATATCCAAGACCTGTCTTTATAAGAGGAGAACGTTGTACCTTGATAATCTCATCTAAGGTTTCAGATCCTTTAGCAAATCTGAAATTCAAAGTCTTTGCTTTCTCAAATTATTTTCTTACACTTACCACTTCACATTCTAATTTCTCATTGTGTTTCTTTGCCTCTTCAACCTGCTTTTCCAGAGTCTCGATGGTTATTTTCCTTTCTTCTAAGAGAATTTTATATTCTTCTAAGAGAATTCTGCTTTGTTCTAAGCGTATTTTGAGTTGATTGTTCTCTTCAAGAAAATCATTGTCCTCTAGAGCATCCATAAAAGTATCATTTTCTTCTTTAGATTCAAAAGCCATGAGAAGTCTAAGATCTTGTTCACATTCTTCCTCACTATCAAATACCCCATCACTGTCATCATGAGTATAGTAACTTCTTCTAGTGCTAGACCGGTTCTTATTTCTAGCTACTTCCTTTCCTTTTGCAGGTGTTTCTTTGTAAGGACACTTAGCAGCATAATGACCAACTCTTCCACAATTAAAACATTTGAAAGGAAGCTTACCTCTAAACTGTCATGTACCAAGTTGAAGTTTCTTTACAAAATTTGCCTCATCTTCTTCCGAAATATATCCTGATCCTTCTGCTTCTTGTACTTCTTTCCCTTTTGTAGAAGCTCTAAAAACAGCTTCTTTGACTTCAGATGGTCCTCCTCTTCTCATTTCATATGCAGTCAGTATGCCATGAAGTTGCACCACATTAAGATTTTGAAGATCCTGTTTTTCTTCAAGAGCAGAGACTTTTGACTCAAATTTTGCCGTTAGCGATCTCAAAATTTTCTCAACCAAAGTAGTTTCGGTTATTGTTTCTCCTAGATTTTTCATACGATTTACAACATCATCAAGACGTAAAAAGAAACTGGCAATACTCTCATCACTATGCATCTTTAAATTTTCATATTCAATTCCGAGAGTTTGGAGTTTTGCACTTTTTACCTTTGCATCACCTTCATAACTCAGAATGATTTTGTCCCATATTTCTTTTGTTGTATTCAGCTGCATGACTTTGACAAATTCTGATTCTGTTAGACTTCCTGTTATAGCATTGACCGCTTTTGCATTTGATTCATAATTCTTCCTTTCAGTTGGATCTGTTGGTGTAGCAGTTGGATATTGATATCCTTGTTCAACAATGGCCCATACATCTGCTCCCATAGACTGAAGAAAGGATCTCATCCTCATTTTCCAGAAGATTAAATTGCTTCCATTGAAGAGCGGAGGCTTGATAGATGACCTTCTAGCGGCTAAGCTTTTTCAGAAGGACCCGCTCTGATACCAATTGTTGGGAAAAATACTGAGAGGGGGGGTGAATCAGTATTTAGTGCAGACAATCAAACTTTTACTTTTTCCTTTCTAAAAACCCATACGCTACTTTACTGAAGGAAACTAGCGTATATACGCAGATATCCTTTACAGAACTCGCGTATGTCCATAGATCTAATGATGTGTTTGAATCTTAACTCAGATCATTGCATTATTCATTCATCAGATGTTTCAGAAATAGTAAACAGTTGCAGACAGAACATAATAATCATCACACATATGCAACACACATGAACACCAGGATTTTTTAGGTGGAAACCCAATTCGAGAGAAAACCAGCGCTGCCGTTGTTTCAGCCTTCAAAATTTATTATTAAGAAAACTTCTTACAATCATGTACTGGTGCAGACTCAAACCAGCACGCAGGAACCCGCCTGCAGAAGGCTACAACCTTCTCTCGTTTACCAGCCTCTCCTAGAAGGAAGCTACAACCCCCTGCACTCGTTTACCAGCCTCTCCTGGAAGGGAGATACTACCCCCTGATAACTTCTACTGGCAGAAAGCTTCCACTTTCATATTGAAGGCTTCAACCCTCAGATCCACTGCTGACCACGTTTCATCAATTTTTTAAACTGGATCAATCAGCTCCATTACAACCCTTTACTTGTCAATAAACAACCTTTGCCCAAAGCATCAAACAGAACAGTGAAACCACTGTAACCAGAATATCAGATATAACCCATACTTCAGAATAGATATGCAGGAACACATTCAACCTTCAGCAACCATTAGATCAGAAATCATACGTGCTTTTATTTAATCAGACCCGCGTATATACGCGCTTTTCAGAAGACAAACTCGCGTATACTTCAGTACATTTTCCAAAGAAAACCCTAACTGCGCATACGCGCTTTTCTTTCCACATACCCGTGTATACACGCGCTTTTCATCAAACGAAACTGCATATAGATCTATAAAAGATAAACTTTGCAGTACATACCAGATCTATAAACTTACCCAAATTTCTTCAATCTCTTCAACAGGATTGCGCCAAGTCTTCTTCACTTCTTTTCAGATCATCCTTGACATTCACCATTTCTAGATCTAGAGATCTTGAGCCTTCATCATGTTCATAGGTGCATCATAGATTCAAATCTATCAATTAGGAATAGGGTTCAACCATACAGATATACTTCAGAGTGAAGTATTCATCAAAGCCCAGACACATGCACACACTTTGCACAATGATTTTCTTCTCCTTATATAGGGTTACCCTTCATCAATACCATGAGTCAAAACCACATAACTTCCAATGGTATTCCTGGACGGGATCACATAGGCGAACCATCATTCAATACAATGGGTCAATACCATGGTAGTTACCCCTGGTTTTATAAATTTAGAGCGCTTTTTCCCATACGCGACTTGGCACGTTATTTCCTGCGTGCATACGCTACTTCGTCTAGACAAATCCGCGTATGCCTTGAGACATACTCTTTTCATCATGTTCTGGCACATACTGACATTCCTTCCATCATCAGATTTACATCATTTAACAAGTTCATCAAGTCAAGAACAACTTTGTCAAGAAGGTTGCCATCATCTTCATCAAGTGGGTTGCCATCAAGGACAACACTCTGCATCATATTGCCAATGGATTCGTGTCCCACTCTTCAAGCCAAAATTTACATTCATTAATAACCAGAGTATAATTACATTACAAAATCAAGAAGAGTATACCAAGGGGGTTACATAGACAACCTTTTTTCTTTATAATCCTTTCATGTTGAACTTTTATATGTTGATGAAAACTTTAAGTTTTGATATTCTTAAATTATTAATCAATTTTCCTTATGTTGAGGCAACCCAAATTTAGATAATGTCTCACATTCTATTATTATATCTGTAGTGTTGCTTTCCTAATGACAAGCCATAAACAAATGACCTTTTATGTTTTATATAATCTTTTGATTCATAAATGAAAATTCAACTTAAAGAAAGATAAAATATTTTAGATGTTAATAGAGTTTGGATTTGAAATAAGTTTAAAAATTAATTTAATGTTTCTTATTAATATTGTTTTATATTTAATTAGTTTTGAATTAATGTGAGATGGTTCGGAAGTTATGAGTTAACTACAAAATTTATATAAATAAATAAATTAAAAATATATAATAAGAAATATTTTTTAAATTAAAAAAAATCCATAAAATATAATGTTTTAATATAAATTTGAAATAAAAGATAAAAGTAAAATTAATTATTTTATAAATTAAAAAAGAAAAGAAAAGAAAAGAAAACCTCAATTATTTTATAATTGACTATTTATTAATATTTTCTCTTTAATTATATTTATATTTTTGTTTAGTCTTTATCTAGTCTTACAGTGAAATTTTATGGAGAGAGTTTGAAGATAGAAACCATTTTTTGGAGAATTAAACTATTTTAAAGGACATCCAAGCTAAGCCAAACTTCCTAAAATCTTGGTAATAATATTTTATTATTGATAAATCCTACTTCCATCCAATAAATAAGAGAAATCAATTCAATCTAATTAACAAAAAATTAAAAATTACCACAATATAAACTTAATTATTTAAAACATATATCTCTAATTAATATAAAATAAATTATATATATATATATATATATTTATATATATATATATATATATATATATATATATATATATATATATATATATATATATATATATATATATATATATATATATATCAAATTATATAATAATTTATAGATTTGACATTTGAAATTTCGTTTTGTGAGTGAGCAAGTTATTCAGTTATATATTTATGCCGAGGTGTTTTCCTTATCAAGGGCTTTGGGGTGAGCAAACACCGTTCACCCCGCCGAATGAGAAATAGCTTTATCGCGCATGGATCCAATCAAACACGTTTTTATCATTCCTTTTATCTGAGTGATTTGATATCGTTGCAAAACGAGTTCGTTTGCTGCGAATGAACACGCTTGCGTAGGAGACTAGTCACTCCTCGTGGATTTTATGTTCCAAGGAACTCAAAGACAACGAGACGCCTCTTCTCCTTTGCATTTTCGTCTTCAGTTTTCCGATCACGAGATGCCGTGTTCGAATCGAAAGGAATCCAATAACCGGGAAACGGTCGTTCTGGGTCACCCTCTGCGGATTTTCTGTTCCAATGAACCCAATACACGGGATGTCTCCCCTCATTGCGATCAGACAAAGATCCCCGAATCCAGACAATGGGTTCCGGAAACTTCTGCAAATTCTCGGACCCCTTTTTCTCGGTATCATCCGTCATCCATTTACCATTACTGTCCTTAAAATCCTTCATTCGTTTTTCATCAACAGCGTCATCAATTATCCTCTCAACCGGCTTAGGAACTGCTAACTGTAGCATCCAGCAGACCAGATCTTATATCAATGAACTGATCCACTTCCTGCTGAGGCCAGACAGAACCAAAGGCATTTGCTTCAGATTGCCAAGGAACAATGCTATCATCCGAATCAAACTGAGATAAGGAGGACATTCTATGCTGGTGGGATTCCCCTGCCATGTTGAATTATTCTTGCAAGAATTTCTGCGTAGTAAAGAATACCAAATTAACAGAGCTGTGACATATAAAAATAATAAGTTAAAATCATTTCTTAAAAGGGGAGAGCTAAGGAACCTACCTGCATTTTTATCTGTAGCAGATTCTAAGAAGTGTTTTTCTTCGTGATCAAGTGTATTCCTCCTAGTACCTTTAAGCATATCAGGAAAAGATAATCCTCTGTCTGTTAAACCTGCTCTAGTCTGCTCTGAAAAGTCAGACAATATTTTGTCTTGTTCAGGATTATGTATTGAGTTCTGATGTTCATATTCGATACCAATTTTTTTTGATGAAATATCGTGACCACTTCTTGAACTCCTTCCTTTGGATTCTTTTGAATCCTGAAAGACAAAACCATGAGATGAATGAGGTTTCTGTCTCAACTGTAGCATAAGCTCCCCAAGGGGCTGAAATGGTGTTCCCTCGGGAGCATCAGAAAGGCACACAAGCAAGTCTGTACCAAAAAAACCCTGTTCAAACCATTGAATTATATCAATGCCTAGAAAAGGCCCCTGAATATCCCCTTGAGGATCCTTATAAAAAAGACTTAGTTCCTCGAGCAGGGAACCCTGATCTCCTAACTTGATACCACCCTTATTTTCCAATTCTCCTTCCTCAAAATCACCCCCTCCAGGAGTCCCTTCAAAGGACTTGTCATCATAAAGCACACTTGCATCAGATGGTAGCCTGATAGGCAGCTCAGAAGAAGTCACTTCAACTTCTTTAGTAATCTTCCTCTCCCCACTTACCACTGATGCTATTCCTTTCGTGGATAAAATATCATAAGGATTACCTAGTCCTGATGAATTTAAATTTTCATTTTCATAACAAAACTCTGCACTCAGACTCCCTTCAACAAGAGGATACTCAGATATTCCTTTTAAGGATTTTGCAGGCCCCCTTACATCAGAAGAAGCCTTTGGGATGAATATCTCATCCTTGAAATCGTACAAACTGGAAACTGAATACCTTTCTGTTAAATGGAACACATGTCAGTAATAATCTATAATAGAAATATCACATCTACATAAAATCCAAAACATATCAGCCAGAATCAAATCTTGTAGATTTTTCAATCAATGGATATATCAGCAGGCAGGGGAGGGAACTACTCTTACCTTTGGTATCTATTGCAATCTCCTTGGAAAATGAATCTACAAGTTCAGACTCATCTAAATCAGGAAGCACATCTTCGGGCGGCTTTAATTTAGAATCATCCATCACAGAGCTCACAGATTCATCACAAGCACTCTTCTTGTTGCTTTTGGACAATATATCCTCACTGATTCCTGAATAGACAATCAGTTGTTAAATAAATATAAGATATATAGCATTGGCACGTAGAGAAACACACAAACAAAAAGTACTGTCATACCAAGGCCTTCATTATAGACCCTGCCAGGTATATTAGTAAATGTCTTGCGAACTGGTTCACTTCCTGCAGCTTTGCCTTTAGAAATGTCCTCTAATACAGCCTGAAAATCATGTCAGCAAAGAAAAGCATGGATCACAATTGTTCTTTGATCAGTTAGCCATATGGGACAGATATAGGCAATAGTTATAAATTTATTTAAAAACTCCTGCCTGCCTGCATGGTTCCTATCTTAAATCTTCAAATTCAAAACAACACTCTGGATATTGAAATGCAATTAAGGTGCAATTGTTAAGTCAACATAAATATAATCCCATAGAAAAACAGAAGATTACAACCATACCTGCTCTTCTGGGCCTGGTGAGACAAATGCCAATGGCTCAACATGCTCAGAACATGTAACCCCAGAAACTTCCACAAATCCATCAGCAACAACACGTAAAGATGAGAAAGTTCCAAAATCCCTATATATGTCAAGAAGCTTAGCCCGTGGGTAGCAAAAAGCATTCGTATTATTAGAAGCACCAATAGGGGTTCTCATGGAAAGATTATTTGTTAAACCACTTCCACGACCTCGCCCTGCAAGAAATCCAACACCATCCTTTTGTACTCTAAGTTTCTCCCGGAGTCGGGATGGTCTCCACTTATCAGTTGACGATTTATCTAAATCACGGTCAGCGGCTAGACGACTGTTTGAAAAAGAAGGTTGCCTATCAAGACCACCATCCTCCTTGTCCACCTCACTACGTTTCTCTCGACGTACATCCTTTTCATGGTTTTCAGGTCCCCAATTGTTGGAACACCTAATCCTACATGGGTAGGTGTGAAATATGAAAAGTCACAATGGAGTCCAAGTGACCTTGGAATGTGAAACCAAGAGTCACACCATTGTACTATAAATGTACATCTTTGTATAATGGAAAACAAGAAAGCATCACGCTTATCTTTCATTGTTGTTGAGTCTCTTGTGTGTGTGTGTTATTCTTCTCATACACCATGTGTGTGTTTAACATGGTGTTTAACATGGAATAATTTAAAATTCCTCCATTTCTAATTAATTTATTTTTTAATTAATTTTTAATTAATTAAAAAAAAAAAAAAAAAAAAAACAGCAGAGAGAGAGAGAAAAGAGAGTTATGAACAACAGTAAAAGAAGAAATGGCACATGAGGAAATGGTATATACATATTGCAGATTTGCATTGTGATTTGTGACATTGACATAAGGGTGTTTTTTTGAAGAAATTGACATTTGAAGACAATTTTCCATCATTGAAAACAATTATTTGAAGGAAAATTCAGCCGCCTTAAAGGCCTCTTGCATAGTGTTTTCAGCTGCACATATTTTGCAGAGATATTGACATTGTATTGATATTTCTTCTTCATAGTTGCAATCTGTACTTGAGTTGTTGGATTGTTGATTGCCCTCCATCATTTGAGGAGCAGATTTTGTACTTGAGATTTCCATAGTTGGAAATTCCTTAGAGTCATTTGTATTTCTTGTTGCATCACATGGTAAATGGGTGCATTTTCGGTTGAAGCCGACACCCTTTCATTTATTTTGAGCCTAAGTTGTTGAAAATGGCTAAAATCAATGAGGCATTTGTGTTGTTGAATAACCTCATTCATTCAAATGTTGATGATGTGATAAAAATGAGCAAGAATGCTCTTTGTAACATTCACAGTTGTTTGCTAGATGCACAAGAAAAGATTCAGTTTTTGCAGTTGGAATATCAGCTTCAGCGAGATGAACTTCAGAAAAAGAGTCACCATTCTGAACCTGTTTCTGTTCAGAAGATTGTGAAGGACTCTCATCAGAAGAAAGAAGATAATGTTTTAGTTGATTCCCATTCAGTTCCTTGTACTAGAGCAGATTTACATGCAGATGCAGCCACTCAGCCTGCACTTCCTAAGCCCATCATCAGACCTTGGGAAGAGCTTGTCCACAACAAGCACCGAACTGGTCTTGGATATGACAAGGATGTGTCCTTTCATATTCCGGACTACACCAAGCCCATCATATTTCAGAGTGCCGGATTCATGTATGACAGTTCACCTGCAGCTGTTCCAGATCCTGTTCCACTTCCACAACAGATTGAGAAATGCCAACACTGTGATCGAGTTGGCCATATGAAAGATCACTGTTTTGATCTTCATCCATGCAAGCACTGTGGTCGTCACACTCATTCTTCAGACAGATGCTTCAGACACAAGCCTCCTGCAAGAACCAAGATTCATCTTGGATGGATCGCTTCTTGGCAATGGGCATCAGCAGCCAAGAAGATGTTTACGACACATGTTAGAACTTGTTCACAGATATTGAGCAAACTTGCAGTTGAGTTTTTTCCATCATCTCACCTTTTCCCTGACAGGGGGGAAAATGGTGGTCATGTACAAGCTTCGACGTCAGATCAAGCGAGCCTAAGCCACAATCTCTCATTCCATGTTCAGAGTTGTAGCCAACAGTTCAAGCGAGCCTGAGCCACAATTCGTCATTCTGGATTCAGAGATGTAGCCAGAGATACGGATGCCCATGAGCATACCTTCGGTTGGTGGATAACCTAAAACCATCATCTTTGGTTGGTGGACAACCTAAAACCACCACAAGCGAGGAACACTTCCTCTAGCAGAAGCCTTCAGCTTCTTACCAGCATTGGTTGAGTTTCAGGAAATGCTACAAGCATTCCAGAGTTGTTGGTAATCCTAAAACCATCACAGGTCGTAGACCTCCCTTCTTTTAGGTCGAAGGTCTCCCTTTTTTATGAGGGACAATTCCTCTAGCAGAAGCCTTCAGCTTCTTGCCAGTTTTGGAAGAGTTCTAGGAACTGCAACAAGTTTTGCGTTCCAGTGTTTGTGGTCATCCTAAAACCACATCTTTTTTCCAACATTTTCAGAGAGTTGATTCAGCCCAAGTGCTGCCATGTATACTTTGCAGATTTGTATTACAACTCTTTTCTTGGACTCACACATACCCCTTCGGATTAAGGGGGGATGTTGAACACCTAATCCTACATGGGTAGGTGTGGAATGCGAAAAGTCACAATGGAGTCCAAGTGACCTTGGAATGTGAAACCAAGAGTCACACCATTGTACTATAAATGTACATCTTTGTATAATGGAAAATAAGAAAGCCTCACGCTTATCTTTCATTGTGTGTGTTGAGTTTCTTGTGTGTGTGTTTATTCTTCTCATACACCATGTGTGTGTTCAACATGCTTAATGCCACCGATCAACACAAATTATTATGGAATCTAACAGTTTAACCTAAACCAGACAGATGAAAAAGATTAATCGACATAATTAGATTCATCAATTCCAATTCCAGATGATTGTAAAGTCAAAACATGTAATTGCAGATAATGCGTGTTGGCAAGTGGCACTTTATACTCGTCACTGGGTTAGCTGGTGTCATTTCTGAAAACTTCCAGAGGCACCATGAACTCCCTGGAACTTTCCGAGTATTTCAACCAGGTAAATAATTGAGACTTCTGGAACGCTGACGTGTCCCAACCAAGGCCTTGTAACCTAAACTTGGACCCACGGCAAACTCTAGAATTTCGACTTTTCTATGATTCCACGCATACAAGTTGGCGCACAAATCACAAGGATGAAATTGTGATCTGTGAGGTTGGGTAATATTTTTCATTTTAATGTAATATAATAATTACATGGAGAGGTGTGCTTATTGTGGAAAGGTACTTCAAAATTTAGGTTTTTAAAATTTTAATCATGGACTACGGATTATCGAATGCATGCCGAATATATGGTTCATACCTTGGTCGTTACCCAATGTCCGCTGATTTGACGAAAGAAAGAAAGAATTTTAAAGTCCACGAGGCTAAAAATAGTCTATGGGACAAATTGCTTCTCTAACTGACTCTTGTATTCGGCCCTTTTCCTGTGAAGTTTTACAATGACCACTCCCAACTTATCGACAAACTATTCGCTGAATAGCTTATCCCAAGAATTAGCTGCCAGAATACCTGCATAGTTTTCCCCGGTGTCTTTGAAGGCCTCACATTCTAGAATGAAATGTTTTTCTGTTTCCACTTTTCCGGAGGAGCAAAAAATACATACTCTTTCTTCCCACATTTCTTTTGGCCTTTTCCAGCGCCCTGTTTCACAACGGAGTTGATGAGAATTAGTCCTTAATTGAGCAATAAGAATTTTAGATCTCCAAGAAATATTAGCTCCTATGTACGCCTTTTGTTGATGGTTATGCGTGGGGTTAAACTCTTCTATGTAGTACTTCTTCTTTCTCTCTAGCTCTTTCTTCCAAGTATGTTTGTGGAATTTATCCATAACAAAAGTTTTTATCTCTTTACTGTTTGTAGGACACATGCTCAAGCAAATACCCCATTTATTAAACCATTTGTTATTTTGCCGCATCCAAAATAACACTATTAAAATGGAGTGACTTATTAACGTGGGTAATCATACTATTCGTATGTTAACTGGGACCCAATAATGGATTTTGGCTGTATAATTACACATAGTACATGGAGGAAGACGATGTTTCGATATATTTGCTGAGACGAGATATAAAAGGACCGTATATAATTATGGGTAATTGTAGGAGCCTTTTACCTCTCATAAACCATCTTATCATATTCCCCTAACATACCAAAATGATTCCATGTCTCTCCTTCCTGTTTCCTTGCACCCTAAGTGTAATCACAGTTTTATCATTATCCACCATCCATTATAGGAACACGAGAGGTCGTAGGTTGAGTAGAACATACCTTACGTTGATACTCCGTGTTTGATGATACTTAAATTTAAAGAATTCTGACATTGAATATTCACATGCACACGTGGTATCCATGTTCTTTCCTTAGCAAAGGAGGTCTACGCAAGTTGCAAGTAAAATAAATTCTTAAACAACACTCCAAGTCACTTCTCGTAAGTGGATAAAAGGGCAAGGCCTAACAAGTCACTTTCTTGAGGGGATTTGCAAGTACATCAAACCTTTATGATTTCGTTTTTTTAGTCAATTTTATATATATATATATATATATATATATATATATATATATATATATATTAAAGATTAGAAAATAATTATTTTATTACTTTATTTATATAATTGTATTGATAAAAATTTGTAGTTGGAATATGTAGTTAAAATACATCGTAACGATTTTTGCAAGAATTTTTTTTTAATGGTTCTAAAAAGAAGAATGCAAAAAACATCTCTCTTTCATAAAAAAGGAGAAAGGGGAACCCTCTTTCTTCTATAAAAAAGGAGAAAGGGGAAGATCGAGTACTAAAAACCCACCAAAGTTAAAACATATTGTTTCTTGAGTCTAAGAGTAAGTTTTTTAAAATTGCTTGCACAAGATGATGCGAAAATAGTAAATTTCTAAGATTTGAGTGAAACCAACCCCCACTAGATCCACAAGAGGCAGAAGATTGGTGGGTACCAGAATTTGGGGATTTCTTTCTTTGATATTTTCTACTTCTCGTTATTGGAGGAGAAGAACACGATTTGACTTTTAGAACATCAAAATATGGAGCATAAGAGGAGGAAAGGGTGATTCTCCTTCTCTCCTCCATTCCAGCCTTCTTATTCCTTCTATTGTAAGACAAATATTTTGTAATTCTCCTCTATAGAACCTTTGCCTGTTGGGTGAAATGATGACTTCCATAGCACTTGGATTTGGAAATAACTATTAGAATTGGTGGATTGATGAGATTGGACTTCTTCAACGCTAACAATTGTTCAAGACTAAAGCTTCAAAGCTACACGCACGAGAATGACTACCAAATTCAAGCCGATTTGTAGGAAGAGATTGTTGGAAATGTTGGCATCGATGGCAAAGGTAGAAGATAGAGCAAAAGCAAGACCTAAACTATCCATAAAGGAAAAAAGAGACAGAGAGGTAGCGAGAGGCAGCAGAGATGAAACAGAGGAATTGGAAGCGTATACACAGAGAGGAATTAGAGACAAGAGCAGTTGAAGTTGAAAGGGCTCGAAGGAGTTTAATACAGAGAGGTTTATTTATGAATTAGGGGTTTAATGCGTGCTATGCGTATGAATTATCGAGCAATTATTCATTAATTGAGTTTGTATGGAATAGAATTTGATTGAAGAATAAAATCCTCGTGGTAAAGACTTAATATGCTTGGGGGATGAGTTGGAGCATTGCTTAAACGGTAAGGAAACCATGAAGTGGTCGAAGAAACTAATAATGAGCAAAGGCACTAAATCGAAAATCAAACTCGTGAATCAAGGATCATGATGAGTCATAGGATTGAAGAGCCAAAGTAGCGCGAAAGGTATTAAAGATTTGGGCAAATCTCTAACCGAGAATCAAAGGGATAGCGTACCACTGTATACACCGAAAAAAGTTTGAATCAAATTGATTTGAACAAAATGTGGGTTTGAATTGCCTTCAGTATGTAAGGGCAAGAATCTGAGATTGAGGAATTCGTAAGAGCTGTGAGGTTTGGGGATAGCTCCTTGAGATATCATTGCAGATATCGTATGGAGGACTGACGAATGGGCTCGATGGGCGATCGAATGGTGGAGTGATAAGGTGAGCCAAGAATAAAACAAAACAAAAAGGTAGAGGCGAGCGAGATGAAAAGGTCGACGACGGCGAGGCAAAGGCGAGCGAGAGGCGGGCGGGTTATCGCAGGCGAGCGGAAGGCGAGCCGTTATCACGAGCGGGGTGGGGCGGGGAGCGCGTTATTTCGAGAATCACTACCCGGCTAGTAGAAACACTAAACATAAATTCCGGGAACCGTAACCCCGGCGACCCCGACGGAGGATACATATACACAATTAGGAGGCAGCGCCCGGACGGAAGGATACATAAACAGAATTCCAGGAATATTAACCCAAGCGGCAAAGTATATATATATAAATCTTATTTCGAGAATCATTACCCAAGCCAGAGGATATATATATATAATTCCGAGAATCGTGACCCAAGCCGGAGGATATATATATATATAAACCTTATTCCGAGAATCATTACCCCAGACAGAGGATATATATATATATAAGGTTATGCACAAGATTAAACGACCAAACGTCCCATTGTTATAATTTTAAAACAAACAAAGTAATATAAGGTGGGACCCTTATGAATCGCATCGGAGAATATAAGGGCAGCGGAACAGGTTAACAACAGGTTGTGATTGCGATTGAAGTTCTGGACCCGATGAATTACATGAGATTTATGATTTTATATGTTTAAGTTCCGGTCTAATCGCATCGGCACATCTAAATGAATAGTAACCAATCGCATCGGAATTAAAGCGGAACATCGGAACATCTCAATGGAAGTTGCGATTGCGATTGAAGCCCGGACCCGATGGGTCTATAAATTATGATTTTATATGTTTAAGTTCCGGTCCAATAGCATCGGCACATTTAAATGAACAGTGGTCAACCGCATCGGAGTGAAAGCAGGGCAACGGGACTTGAAACTAAAAGTTTCGATTGCGATTAATCGCAATCGGAGTAATCGCATCACATCAGAGTAATCGCAATCAGAGCAGGATCGGAGTAATCGCAATCGGAACAAGCCAACATAGCGAAATAGGTTAATAAATATTTCGATTGCGATCAATCGCATCGGGAAAATTACAAAGGATGTAATAGCAATCGGAATTCATTGGAGGAGGCTCATCGCATCGGGGAATAGAAAGAGTTCGACAAGTGGGGCCCAACTTCTTATATATATATTGAAGTCTGTGTTTTAACCAAAGTCGGGATTGATAAAGCGTTGGTTAAATCAAAGTCGAAATTGATAAATAAAATTAAAGTGTCGTGGGTCAGATATGATATTTGGCACAATATAAAGTCTCGACATAGGTTAACATATGTGGAAAAACGAGTTATACTTCAAGTTCTAAACAAAAGCCGAACCTTGTATAAATGAAACTGTTTGCTGAGCATATTATTGTTATATGCAAAGGATAAGCTTTGGGCTTATGATATATTGAGTTGTAATCCAAAGTTGAAATATTCATTTGATGGATTATGAAGTGGGTTGGACTATGGTTTAACCATAGATTTGAAACAGGTAAAGTTTCCGTATATGAAGAGTGTGAACTGGGGATTGATTGTAAATCAAAGATGTCAAAAGATAAGCTACCGCATACACTTATTCAAATTGCCAGCGTAGGGAAAGAAAATGGAGAGACATTTTTATATGCGCCAGACTCTGATTTTATTTGGGGTATTTAATTAGATTGCCAAATCAGCAATTATATATATACAACAGACATACAATCACAGTTACATATGTATGGCATATGGCCGTTACCATGCGACAGTGAACAAGGAAACAAACAGACCCGAAAGGGACAAAGACACATTCAAAGAAAAGACAAATGCGCAGCGAGCCAAGAGGCTGAATGAGTGAGCTGGAGTTTTCATTGTAATTGAATGTAAATGATTTTAATTTATATTGTTGTGATGCATTGGCAAGTCTCCGGAAGAGAACAAATATCCCACTGTAATGTTAAATTGGTACCTACAGTTATATTTTCTGAATGAGCGGATAAAAGAGATGAGAAGGCAGAAGGCAAAGAGACATGGCTATCCATTTCGAATTCCCAGTAGAATACAAACAACCATGAAGCTATTTTGTATAAAACAGGGTAATATCCAAGGGGAGAAGGTTGACGAAAACAGAGTGAGAGAAGAAGAGAGTGTGCAGCAGAATTGAAGAGAGTTGAAGAAAATAAGAAAGCTGCAAGAGGTGAGAGAGAGTGAGCATAGAGAATGTTGAGTATGGAATTGAGGCAGAGAAGAGAAGAAGAAGGAGGAGCATAACAAGATGTTGTGAAAAGTTAAAGAATGTAAAAATGAAGCAGTGAGGCAGATAAGAAGGAGGAGCTGAGAAGAGAAGGAGGAGCTGATAGTGAATCTGAGAAGATGCAAAAATGATATAAGGCAGATATGAAGACTGATGCACAGGAGTGAAGATGATACAAAATAGAGCTGATATCCAGGGTAAATCAGCAAGTGTTTTCCTTTTGAAAGAGTAAGGAATTTGGAGCTTCCCTATCAAGTTGTAGCTTGATAGATGTCAGTTGTAGCTAACTGAGGTTGGAGCCTCTTGTAGGTTGGTGCCTGCAGAAAATAGATGGGAGTTGGTGCTTCCACATCAAGTTGTAGCTTGATAAAATGTCAGTTGTAGCTGACTGAGGTTGGAGCCTCCTGTAGGTTGGTGCCTGCAGAAAATTGATGGGAGTTGGAGCTTCTTTGCAAGTTGTAGCTTGCAGAATTGAGGTAGGAGCCTCCTGTAGGTTGGTGCCTACAGAAAATCAGTGGTGAGAGGGAGTTGGAGCTTGCCTTTGCATCACAACAATAATAAGATGTGGTTTTCTCCCTTTATGGGTTTCCACTTATATCTGGTGTCTTTGTGCATGATGTTTATGTGTTGATCTGGTTTATATCATCTGCTTAATACTTGTTGCTCTCATATTAAGTCTACTGTTACTTTATATTAATGCTTGCTGCTCACATTCTAAGATTACTCACATGTTAAGTTGAACATGAAATGAAGGTGTAAACAAGTGTTAATGAAAAAGTTTTAAAAATTCCATGAATGTGTTAAACTGATTCACCCCCCCCCCCCCTCTCAGTTTAACTAAGGGTTCAACAATTGGTATCAAAGCTGGTTCCTTTGGAGTAAGCTTAATAGCTTGAAGGAGATCTGG
Source organism: Pinus albicaulis (assembly GCA_034641835.2). Taxonomy (NCBI): domain Eukaryota; kingdom Viridiplantae; phylum Streptophyta; class Pinopsida; order Pinales; family Pinaceae; genus Pinus; species Pinus albicaulis. The sequence goes on from CM076575.1 coordinate 698,392,995, forward strand.
TTGAGTCATGGACTATCAAAATGCACCTGTGTTAAATACAACAAACTTTCCTGAATGGAGAGATAAGGTTAAAACAGGATTATTGGCTTATGAACCTGAAGTATGGAAGCTTGTATGTGATGGTTACTGCACAGAATCCCCCACGGTGAAAGAACAACAGAGGAATGCCAAGGCAAAATGTGTGATATATAACAATCTTCATAACAAGGATCTTGAGTTAATAATGGATTTAACTTCAACAAAAGAAATCTGGGACAGACTGCATTTCATGCATGGAGTAGACACTGAGGATTGCATTGTCAAGAAGGAGAAGAGAATTAAGAAAAAGATAAATTCATGTCAAAAAGAAGATGTTCAATCAAATGAGGTACCTGCTAGTGTGAATGGTAGTAAGAGCCATGAAGAAATTGCAGCTGAAGAAAAAGCCAAACTTGACACAGCTATGACTGAAATAGAAAAATTGAAGAATGAAAACAAAGACCTTAAGAGATTGGTACAAATATGTGATGAGAAAGAATATGAAGATAGGAAAGAAATTATTGGCCTGAAGACACAACTTGAAGAGGCAAAGAAAGTAGAAGACACTCTGCTGCAACAAATGAGAGAGAAAAGTCAGGAATGTGAAAGATTGGAAGAAGAAGTAGTGAGCTTAAGAAAGAAATTAGAAAAAGCCCAAAGAGAACTATTAATGAATACACCTCTAATGAAAGGCTCTGGATAGTTGGACCAGATTCTGAATGCACAAAGGTCACCTCTCATAAAGACTGGGATAGGATATGAAGGAGAAACCAGTAAGTCCAAGGCAGAAGATAACAAGAAAATCATCTTTGTAAAAGCTGTAAAGGACAGTGAAGCAGCTCAGCAGATTACTACAAAAATAGAAGCCAGCAAGAACAGGATTTGTGAAGAAACAAATAGAATCAAGCAGCAACATGGTAGGACAGAGAATGAGAAGATGAAACAATCAGTTGCTAAAGGCTCATATGCTCCTGAAGATGAATTGAATAAATTTGGAAGATGTCAAAGGAGGTTCTTTCCTCCTATGAAAAATATCACATGTTTTACCTGCCACAAACAAGGACATACTGCAACATGTTGTAAGACAAAGCAAACCCAGTCCAAGCAGCAAAAGATGCAAAAAAGAAGAAGAACACCTCAAGTAAGCAAAGGGAAAAGACAATCTTCCACCAGGTACACAAATCATTTCCATGGCTATTGTTATGCATGCAATAATTTTGGACATAAAATTGTTGATTGTAAAATGTATTCAAGAAGAGGAACAAAATATTATACATCAGCTCAAATGCACCTTGGTCAAATAAGATGTTATGTATGCCTCAAGCGTGGTCACAAAGAAAAAGACTGTAAACTGCCATATATATTAAAGAACTCTAGACAGATGATGGAAACAAAGAAAATCAAACAAAACTATGAATCTAAAAGAAGTGCAGACATTATGAAGAAACCGAATAAAGTATGGAAAGAAAAGAGAAAGGGGGAGCATGTTATCTCAATAATGTAATGAAAACTTCATAGTCTCAAGGGGAGCTGCTCTAGGAAACAAAGCTAATATCCAACCAGTGATAAATATGAAGCAACATCCCAGGGGGAGATAAGTTCATAAATAGACCCCATGAAAGTAGTCTAAGAAGAGCACCTTAGAATGAGATTGGCCATAAGATCATGAAGGGAAAAGAAAATTCCTCTAACAAAGAACTATAGAGGAAGAAGATTATTTAGCTGACAGATTGATGAAAGAAGAGAAGGTAGCAAGCAACCATGGTGGTAGAAAGGAAACATTAGTCATGATCATTTCAATTAAGAAGACATCAACACATTAAGTGATGATCACAGTGTGCAACATTCTGCTAGTATGAACAATGATTCACCTTAAAAAGGGATGAGTAAGAAAAGAGCCTCTCATCATTGTATCATTTCTTCTTCCATCTATGAAAATGTCCCTTGGAAAAGAACAACTAAGTAACTGATAAATCTCTGAGTAATCTACCCATGAAGATTTCTAATAAACTAATTGAAGATGTCTTCTTGAAAATCTTTATGTTAGAACAATTGAATTGAATATAAAGCAGCAATGATTCTAGAGCAGTCCTAGAAAGGAACATGCAATGGTTTTCCTTGGAAAAGAATGACAGAAAAAGAAGAATGGTAAATAATTCCAAGATCAGATTCAATATATTGATGATTGTTGGTGTGAACAGTGGAAAGCTCAATAATAGAATTTATGAAGGATGTATCAATTATGGGTTAATGTCCAAGCTGAAGTGAAATCTCTGCATGATTTATCAAATTAATATCAATTGGTGTTTAGGTACAAGAAGCATGCTTATCAATAGATTACCAAGCATTAGCAAGGAAGCAGCAGTATGATACAGGTCCACAGGATCAAAGGACTACGACAAGAATGCATCAAGGTAAAATTCCCAGGGTTATCTGCATTCAACATGAAAAGGTCAGTAGTAGTGCTAAAGGATTAGTATACGAGGTTTACACTTGAAAGATTATATTGAGCGTTGAAGCGATATCTTCTTTCGGTGAGTGTGTCCTAAATTGCTACATTAATTTTTCAATCCGGGATTCGTAAGCTGACGAAGTGTGGCGCACTATATGTGCAAGATAACCTATCTCTTACTTTTTGTCGTTTTTGGGTTTTT